>JAPVLO010000192.1:4800000-5342825 GCA_027257055.1 Cephalopachus bancanus
GGAGGAAGGAGTCATTGACAGAGGACATGGGCAACTGCATCTTGTTGTCTCTTTGGGAAATTAAGGAAGAAGGTTCTAGTTTGAGCCCTAAAGTCGTATTTCCTCGGGGCTGTAGATTCTCCAAGTTCCTGCAAAGTTTCTCCCAGAGCTTTGGTTTGGAGTGAGTTGGAGCCTTCATCTTGGGGGTCAGGTGACAGTCTGATGACAGAGGATCCCGTGTCCCAGGTCAGGGTCTGATTCTCCCTGCAGGTTCCTGGCCTCTGTCTACGAGAGGTGTTCTGGTTGTATCTGTTTGCTTATTGCTTTCATATAACATTTCATTTGAAAATGGAATTCTGACCAGGCTCGGTGGCTCAGCCTGTAATCCCACGCTTTGGGAGGCTGAGGTGAGTGGATTGCCTGAGCCCGCGGGTTCGAGACCCACCTGGGCAACTTGGAGAGACCTCATTTCTGCAATAAATAAAAGAAATCAGCCAGGCGTTGCGCCTGTAATTCCGGCTACTCGGAAGGCTGAGGCGGAAGGATCGCCGGAGCCCAGCAGGTCGAGGCTGTGGTGGCCGGGAGCGGCCACTGCACTCCAGTCTGGGTGACAGAATGAGACTCCAACTCAAAAAAAAAAAAAAAAAAAGAAAAGAAAATGGGAATTCTGAGCTCTAAGTCATTTGAAAGTCCCCGGATCCAGTGTTCAGAGGACTCTTCCAGCTCTAACGTTTGGTGGATCTGCAAAAAGCCCTCGGTCCAGGGCAATGAACTGTCTTGGTCTGCCCCGCAATGAGGGGTTTCTGGACATGGAACTTTCAGTGCCAAAACTGGGAACATCCCGGGCAAAGTCAAGCCAGTGGGTCACCTCTCACATTTTCACTTGAGTAGCTTATATCTTGGGCTATGCTTGTATGGGAAAAGGAAAGACACACCATTTAGAAAGCCCCTTCTATGCCCATGTTCCAGGAAAAATTGGGTCGGTTACCCGATCCAATAGTAACGCTGGATGGAATGGGAGGAGAACTCCTCCCCGCAAGTTCTGACAAAGCAGCATATCTTTGACTTGCAAATCACAGAGCACCAGTCCCCAGGCAGGACAGGAAGCTGAAGGGGCCAGGGTTGGTAAGACTGATGGAAGCCGAGGGGAAAGAGGAATTTTTAAAAGGCAGAAGAATTTCACACTGAATCTCTTAATCTGTTTTACAGACTCATAAAATCTTAATATAGCCCCGAGACTGTCATGTTTACAGACAGCGCAGCAAAGGCAGTGGCTTGGAGTGTGACCAGAGAGTTTGCAGAACAAATGCACTAGGGAGGGATTTGGATTAAAATAACCAAGCAGCCTCCCAGCAGGGTAAGGCAGGACAGCCAGGCGGCCCCCATCTGGTTCACCCCACCGTGTGCAGAAGTCTGAGCTACGATCTAGTCTGAGGCTTCGGCTCACTAGCTCTTGTCTGAGAACTAGTTCATGCCCAGTTCGGCCCAAGTCCTCCACCGGGAGGGGAATGGAGCCCGGGGCTGGATAAGATCTCCTCCTCCTCGCTGCAAGCCGCACACTCTTTCTTCCAGAGAATGGGAAGCTGACACATCTATGACAGTGTACGATGTAGGTGTTATCTCTCGCCCAGTGAACACGCTTGTGATGGATTCAAGAATGACAGGAGGTCGCTGAGAATCCAGTGGGGCTAGGCGGGTTACAGGCACTCAGAGGGCAAGGAGTTTCCTGTGGGTTTCCTGGGGAGGACCCCCGGCCTGGGGTCCTCCAAAGCATCTGGGAAGGTGGGGACATTCCAGATGGGAGAATGATAGGAGGAAAGTCAGAGATGCCAGGGAGGTGAGCATAGCACCCACATGGACAGCAAAGGCATTTGCTTGGGGAGGTGTGGTCTTGTTGGGGAAAGGTGTAAGATAAGCTCACCCTAGTCCTGGCTTGGGAAAGGAGAAGAAAATCAAAGCCAAAACACTTGTCACTACAGAGGAGTGAACAGTCTAGGAAAAAGAAGGGGCCCCTGTCGGTGTCAAAGGCTGTTCTGAGCCACGGAAGGCGGCCATTCAAATATAATTGGAGGGAGCCCTGCCGGAAGGCGAGCCTCTCAAATCGACTTCTTTCCTCTGTATACCCCCAACCCTCTTCACCCTACGAATCTGGGAACTGGGATGCCTCTGTGTTAACATGATGGCTTTTTAATTTTTTCCCTTTATGTGCTTTAAAGAAGCAATTTCCAAATTTTGGTCTATGTGGAAAAAAATTTAAAAAGGGATTAATTTTTCCTGGTCTAAGGCAAATGTTAAAAATAAAGAAAATGCAATGAGTTTTTCCTAAAGCTGAGTTTATTTCGTTTAAAGAAGTCTCCTTTACATTGAGATCATGCAGTTTCTGTATTTTTGCTATTCAACTGACTTTAAAAAAAGTGAAATTATGGTCTCAAATTAACTTACAATTAAAAAGTACTCGTTGCTGAAACCTTAAAGGCTGCGAACCACTGTTTAGATCACTGATTGTCTTCCTGTCTAAAATATATGTCAATGTAATTAGGAATTTTGCCATGTGGACCTTAGCCCTAAGGAAAACAGAAGAGGCTGGACAGTAGGAGAGCAAGATTTAACGGTAGACCCTGGCATGTCCCAGCAGACGACAAAGCCCTTAAAAGGCAAACCCCACGGGCTTCCTTCCTCTTTGTTGGCTCTGATCCCTGGAAATTATGTGTTATTATGGTGATGGAAAGTGGGTATAAATTGGGAGAAGTTTAGATGATATTATAAGATTGGTTGCTACAACATCTTCGCGGGTGTTTCTTTGAGCCAAACCTGGGGTGGAGAAGACTTTTCTCTCCCTTATCCTAGACGTGAGTGAGATCAGAAAATCTCCTGAGACACCAAGAGCAGACCACCCCTCCCACACACTTTTGTGTCACTCTCTCTGACCATGCCCTGCCCTAGTCAGAGTCCAAAAGCCAGTTGACATGCCTCCCTGCAGGGGAGGAGAGGTAATTCTCTCTACCATTCATAGTTCTTAGATGGGGTGGACCCTTATAACAAAAGACAGATTAACAAGAGAAAAACAAATAGAAATTCAGTAACAAGTATACCTCATGCATACCTGGGAGATACCCAGAAAAATGAGCAGATCTCAAAGAGGTGGCTTGGGATTCAGGCTTATAAACTACTGTACGCTAAACAAAGAAAAAAGTGTGAAGGGAAGGTCGGTTCTGAGGCATTCAGGAGAAGAATAGTGAACAAGAGTAAAGTTTGTATTTGAAGATTTTGGTCAGTACCATCTTCGTTGATAAGAATGGCTAAGGTTTTAGAACCATCTTTCTTTTCCTGGCCCTAAGAGAGAGACACTCTTACAAATGGAGATTTCCTTTATAGAGGTAAATTTCCTTTACAAAAGGATACCTTCTATTCTGTTTTTGGAGCTTCTCTTTTGTCTGTATCTTCTTTAAAAAAACCCTTATGCCAAAGAGACATATTTTGGGGTGGCATATTTTTGTCTCCTGCATCCCTTGCTTTTAGGCAATGCTCCAGTTCTAGAACCATGGAAGTCCCCATCCTAATGGTCCTGTAGTCTGAGTACTCCAAAAAGTAGAACCAATGGGATATACAAGGGGGGACTCCCCAACATGGAATTTATTTATAAAAAATTGTATCTTTATTCTTACATGCCTAAACCTCAGTCACCTTCGAAGTACTCTCTGTTTGATGCATGCATCTTTAGAGATGCTTTTTCCACTGCTCAAAACAGTTTTTGAACTCATCCATTTTGATCCCTTTTGGTCCTTCTGCCGTGTTTTGTTTTACCTTTTCCCACATTGGCAAAATGTTTCTCTCTGAGGGCTTTTTTCATCTGGGGAAACAAAAATAGTCACCTGGGGTGAGATCGGGTAAACAGGGAGGGTGGGACATGGGTGTCATGCTCTTTTTGATCAAAAACTGCTGAATACTCAGGGAGGTGTGGACAAGTGCACTATCATGGTGGAAGAACCAGTCACCTGTTTGCCACAGCTGAGGACGTTTCTTCCACAAATTGTGACACAGTCATCTATCTGTTTGTCTGTCTTATCTGTCTGTCTATCTAACCTATCTATTGAGAAAGACAGAAAGAATAAGAAATTGGCTCACATAGTTATGGGGGTTAAGATGTCTCAAGATCTATAGTTGGCAAACTACATACTCAGGAGTGTCAATGGTATAGTTCCAGTTTGAGTCTGAAGATCTGAGAACCAGGGGAGTCAGTGGTGTAAGTTCTAGTCCAAGTCTAAGCCCAAAGACAGGAAGAGACCAGTTTCCCAGCTAGAAGACAGCTAGGTAGAAGAGTGTTTTTTCTTTTTGAGTTGGAGTCTCACTCTGTCGCCCAGACTGGAGGGCAGTGGCTGCTCCCGGGCACCGCAGCCTCGACCTGCTGGGCTCTGGCGATCTTTCTGCCTCAGCCTTCCAAATAACTGGAACTACAGTCATGTGCTACCACGCCCGGCTAATTTTGGATTTATTGTAGAGATGAGGTCTCGTCAAGTTGCCCAGGCGGGTCTCGAACCCTCAGGCTCAGGCAACCCACTCACCTCAGCCTCCCAAAGGCGTGGGATTACAGGCTGAGCCACCGAGCCCAGCTAGAAGAGTCTTAATTCTCCCTTACATTGCCTTTTGTTCTACTCAGGCCTTGGTTGAGTCCTATTCACATTTGGGAAGGCAATCTGCTTTACTCAGTTTACTGATTCAAATTTTAATTTCATCGAGAAACAGCCTCACAGACACACTCAATAGTGTTTAACCAAATATCTCTGACTTTGTCAAATTCATACATTAATATTAACCATCACAGTCTCAAAGGCACTTCCAGGGTGGGCCACACTATGATAAGTATCTCTAGGCCCAAGGTGTATCAAAGGGAAGCTCTTTGTGGAGGTGCGGAGAAGAACTTGGCGATAAAGGGACTGCAGGGTGAATATAGGTGTTCATGATTGGTGGTCTAGGTTGGGTAAGATATGGGAAGAAAAGAACAGACTGAGGCCAACTGTTTCAATGTAAGTAAAAAAAATCTCAGCAGGGCTCCGTGGCTCAGCCTGTAATCCCGTGCTTTGGGAGGCTGAGGTGAGTGAATTGCCTGAGCCCGTGGGTTCGAGACCCGCCTGGGCCACTTGGCGAAACCTCATCTCCACGATAAATCAAAAATTAGCCGGGCATGGTAGCGCGCACCTGTAGTTCCAGCTACCTGGAAGGCTGAGGCGGCAGGATCGCCGGAGCCCAGCAGGTTGAGGCTGCGGTGGCCAGGAGCGGCCACTGCACTCTGGTCTAGGTGACAGAGTGAGATTCTGACTCCAAAAAAAAAAAAAAAAAATCTCAAAAGCTTTCTCCAAAAATACCGGTAAAAAGCTTTGCCCTTATTGAGAAGGTAAATTTAACTTGTTCCATTTTCATCAGAAACACAATTTGGCTAAAATCTTAGAGTGGAGATAAACCAGTGAGTTTTTCTTAATCTGTTTTACTGCTACATGACTAAAATTTGTTGAATGAAAAGTCATAAAATCTGGTTGCATCTTTTGCATGTTTGTGTATGTGTACATGTATATATCTACGTTTATATGTTATGTATACATGATATTTTTCTATCTCCAAAGGTATTACCAAATCAGAATACCCAAATTGACTTAGGGATGAATAAGTGTTCAAATAATTATGTATTCACAAAATGCTCAGAAAAAGAGAAATTGCCCCCAATTTTTTAAAGGTCATGTGATCTGAGATAATCTTTGGTAAATAAAAGCTGCTTTAAGAATTGTTAATAAGATGACATTAGACATGTCTTCAGAATTGCAGCATTAAATGTACTACAGACATATTTTTGCCTGGATTTTCTGATCAGACAGGTTTGTGTTGTCTATACTAGATATTTAAGGGCAGAACACACTGCAAAAATGAATTAACTAATTAATTGCTTACTGCATGTCAATCATGGAATTTGTGAAAAGTTTTCATAAGGTTTTGTGAAAATCTTATCTTGTTTGGTCAGAGCTGACTAAGATTAAATAGATTCACTAATAAGTTTTTATTAAAAATAGTTTTAATAGTACATTGATGCAGAAGCAAAATTTGATCTTCTCTGTTAAAATGACAATGTTTTCTTGAAGTATTGGTCTGAGAATGTGAATGGGTTTTCCTTAACTTTAAAAGTAATTGGCATAGAGAACAAAGATTTTGTGTTTCCTCAAGATTTTTCTAATACTTCATGTTGTCTTTTATTAGGTCTTTATTTAAGAAAAGTGAGGTTCCTCGATATTAAATGAGCTGAGTTTTGTTGACAACTATGTAACCTTTTGCATTTACCTTTTGAATTCTTTTAATGATTACATTGGTTAAATGAATAATTATTACTTCAAAGTGACTTGTTATTCTATTTTGATCAAGTGCTTTAAACCTTTTGTCATTTTTGAAAAACTCCCCAAATCAAATTTTAAATTAAGTCTTTTTGACCTTAAATTAAATTTGGGATTTTTCAGTTAGACTCCTGGAAGAGTTCAAAAGATGTGTCTTTCACCTTGTGAAAGAGAAAGATTGAACTAACCATGCATATTTGTTATGTTAAATTATATGGGAAACATTGTCAAATAAGTGAGGCTAAGCCTTCTTTAAGTTATGTTTATGAGTACGTTATTAATATATGTGTTCCAAAATTGTAAGAGAGTTTTAGAAATCTAATGTTATCAATCATAACTTTGGTTATGTTACAATGCTGTATGCACAGAAATAATCAAATTTCTTTGTGAATTGTGTCTTTAGCATAATAAACTCTCATTTGATTTTTAGCCATGCCCATTCACAGTCATTGTTTTATTCTTCTCTAAAAGTGTTTGCAATCAGCTACCATTCACAATTTCTTCTTCTTCTAGGAGGTTCATGGAAAATACTCTGACAAGTACTCTGGAATACAAGTTTTTCATAATTTTAAGATCATACCATTGGACTGAGTGAGAAATTTCTGAACTCTGATGAAGAAACTGATGGATTCATAACACAACTAGTCCAAGATCAAGAAGAACAGTAATTCATGACATGAGACTAAATAAACAGATAAGGATAATTTTAAGTGACTTTTTCTTTAAAACATTACTGGTTTTTAAAAATTTCTTTTTTATATTTAAGCAAACTTTTTTCTTTCAATATATCTATAGCTTACAACAATTTAGTAAAGTGTTTTATGAACAAAACTGGAAACAATTACTTTATCTCCTTACCCGATCCCTCCAAAGTTTGGAAAGTATTTATGAATATCTCTATTTTTATGTAAATATAATTAAATAAGATAAGTTAAATAAGATTTTTTTCTTTTTGTAACAGGACACAATTGGAAACACCGATTCTATTACTAAGGTTTTGACTAAAACATCTTATTTTCTGATACTGCTAGACAGTTTTTAAGAACTAAGGTTGACTGTATGGCCCTTTATAAGGCCCCTCATGGAAAATTGACTTAGGGTTCCAGCCTCAAGTGAGTAAGGAATATCACTTATTGGCAGTCCCAGAAACCCTTAAATGCTAGAGATTTTGAGAAGAGAAGGATTTACTCAAATCTAATTGTTACAGATTAAGTCTGATGGCAATCCTTGGATTGGCTTCCTAGTCTCAAGAGGCTTTTACAAGTCCCATCTGAGATTCCTTATCAAAAGTTCCAGCAAGGCAAACTTCAAAGGAGCTTATATGTTCAATCACTGTTCTTGCTGTACTTATGTAAATAATCAGGTCAAGTTTAGTGAGACTGAACTTATTTTGCAACCAGATCAGCCTTATTTTGATTATCTTAGGTAAAAAATATAAGTGACTGTAGGGAAAAAATTATGTTTCAGAAGAAAACTATAGTGTATCCAAATTAGATTCTAGCCCTGTTCCTTTCCTTTGATGTTTATTATCTACCTGCAATCTGGATGGGGTCCTAAGTTCTTCTAGTTTTCTTCAATATCTGGCTGTGATTTTTAAAACTAAAGTTTCCAATTTTCTCCTTCCTTCTGGCTTGGAATCACTGAAACCCTGCAAGCTGACGCGGGAGGACTTGATACAAACTTCAGAAAAGTCACCACGACAGCTTATGTGTGAACAATCTTCATGAAATTCAGACTGCAAGCCAAGAAAATCTGTCAGATCACCACTGCCTGCCTTCGGGCCCAGAATCTAGAAATCTTTCGTGGCTGGCCCTTTAGATTCGAAAACTGCGTTTGTTTTGATTATTAAACTTGTTTTTCTTTGATTTTCTTAGAAACTAAACTCCCTTCATTAAAGGCGGAATGGCTCACACCATTCAGGACATCTCTACTACCAAGTCCTAGCAGATGATTCCACTGGTCCTAATGAACAGAAGGCTACCAGACAAGAAAATGGACTTATATTGTTCAAAGGAAAGAAGAATGTTTCTTTTTTCCTTAATTAGGGGTAGGGACATGGAGGGAGACTGGCAAAGATTCTTTGCTTAACTAAATGTTACTCAGGCTTCTGAACCCTTTCCTCAGACCATCTGTGTACTTCCTCATAAAACCTAGTTTTAGCAAAGAGCAGTGTGCTAAGTCAGTCTAGCATGAGCTCCCATCCTCAATATCTGATCATCCTTTATATCTCATCAGGTTCCTCATTTTTTATCACCCCTAAGAGATGCCTGATCACCCTGGCCTGTCTCCAGTAAGAATTCTGTTAGGTTGGTTTAGCCAGAATTCTCCCTATTTCTGATGTTTCCTCGTAGTAATTTTCTCTTCACTGATCCTCACCCTGATTCTTGTCTATAAATTGCCACTTGCCCATGCTGTATTCAGAGTTGAGGCAATCTCTTTCCCCAATTGCAAGACCCCATTGTAGCGGTCCCTATATACCTATCTCTATGGTCCCGAATAAAGTCTTTGTTACAAGTATTATTGAACGAGTTTTTCTTAAAACAACAGTGAAAAGAAACAAGGAGGAAAGATAAGGAAAAGTCAGATGAATAACATACTTCCAAAAGGAACTGCTCAAAGAAGGAAGAGAAAACATCAAATTGATTTCTCATAATCCAAAAGAAACTACAGACACAACGGGCCACAAAACTGAGCTCAAGAGAGCTCCAAGTTTCAAGGCAGAGATTCTATGACAACAGAGAGATGAAAGGCAAACTGACAGAGCTTAGGAAGCAAGTAGAAGAGAAAAAAAATGAAACATCATAGAGATGGGAACCACATTCAAAGCAACAAATCACTGAAAACACAAATTTCACAAAATTCTGCAAAACAAACCGGCACAAAGATGCAAAAATGTTTGTAGAAAAGATCACGTAAATAGAAGTCAGAGGGTAATTGAAGTTTCCAAGAAGAGAACAGAATAGATGAAACCAAAAAGACATTCAAGAAAATATGAGAAGCAAATCTTTCAGAAGAAGGACATGTATCTTCAATTCAACTGAGTACATTATACCTCAGAAAGAAAAATACGCACAGAATGGTCCATGCTGAAACATAAACATGGTTAGCTACTGAACACAATGACAAAGGCAGATCCTATACACAATAACGTCAAACAAAACACACATTCCCCCACAGCACTCAGTACCTGAGGATGGTGGCCGATGTCTACAGAATTTTGGGAGGAAGAAAATGCAAGCCAGTGTACTTTGGCACACAAAGGCCACAGGCCCTTTTATGCACATGGCCACTCAGGCCAGACCGTTCCTAAAAGCCCTTTTTGACAGAATGCTAAGGAGTCAAACTACACAACTCCAAATAAGAGGATGGATGGTGAGTATAGAATTCCTTCTATTCTGGAACTAAGATCTCAACAACTGTGGAATTATGTTGCAGAACAGAGAGTAACTATTATAAAACGGGCACACGGAAATATGCAGCCATCACGAAACCTGAAGGAAGGAGTGGGATAGGTGATGTTTTCCCCGCCTTTCACATCAGAAGGTCAGATTGGAAACATGCAGTCATGTGTAAACAGAATAATCTCAGGGTCCTATTACTTTTATATTATTTTCCCCCTTAACGTCACAGGGATCTTTTAGTCCTTTTTATATCGCTTGAATTTGGTTTTTTATAGATACATACTATTTGTACATATTTATGGGGTACATGTGATATTTTGCTACATGCACAGAATGTGTAATAATCAAGTCAGGGCGTCTGGGGTATCCATCACCGCAAGTATTTGTCATTTCTATGTTCTGGGAACATTTCAAGTCTTTTCTTCTAGCTATTTTGAAATACACAGTACATGGTTGTTAGCGACAGCCACCCTACTCTGCTATCGAACATTAAAATGTATTTCTTTTATCTAATTGTATGTTTGTACCCATTAACCAACCTGTCTTCATTTTCTCTACCACCCACATACTCCTCTCAGCCTCTGGTATCTATCATTGAATTTGTTTTTAATGAGCATATATATATTTAAAACAATAACAACACAAAAGTCACTATTTTAAAACCTTTCTTTTGGAGTTTTCTCCTGTCCATCTGGCTTGCTTTATTAAAAAGTGAGAGAGAGAGGAGAAGAACTTTCCATGCCTTTGAAAAGTATCTCTCCCAATTCAGCATCCCCAGGGCCAAGAGCCAGCTGACGGCTGCACACCAGAGGCCAAAAAGAGTGGGTGGGCATCCCCCTGCTTTCTGCTGAAGGTGCTCTGTGGGCACTTAGCTCTTGGAGAAAAGGGTGATGGTGGTCTGGAGCCCTGTGCATGGACCATGAGTTGCTTTGTGGGTTTGGCTTTGGCTGTTGGGGTCTCAGCCCTATAGGAGAAGCGTTCTGGGCCAGTACCCAGGTAGCACTGGGGAAGGGGATGTCTGGGCCACCTCCAGGGCCCAGGTGGCTCAGTAGAACCTTAGAGGACAACCAAAGAAAATGATTGCCCAAAGCCCTTCAGGGGGAGATTGCTGGGGGTTGCCATTCCCTCCCTGCCTGCTCCAATTTCCACTTCAGGGAGTCCTCTGCCTATCTGGGAACCAGTGTGTGGTCTGTGGCCAGATTGTCCCCAAACAGCAACTCCACCAGCTACCCTTTATTCTCCTACCTAAACTTGTGCCTCCTTCAAGCAGAGGCTTCAGCGGGCAGAAATTAGAAGTGGGCATGGGGGAAGGGAGAGGCTAGGGCACCTGGTGGCCACCATTTATTCATTTGGGCACTGAGTGACCCTTGTGTGCTGGCATATGTCTCAGGACACAGAGAAGAGTCTGACACTCTCAGGCTTTGTGAGCAAGATGGTGGCTTCAGGCTGGGAAGAGGGATGCCTTCCGGGGGGAGGTGGGTTCTCCCCTGGACCTCAGAGGATGATGTAAAGTGGACCACGTTGGGGTTCTTCCTGGCTCTTCTTTGGAAAAAACTCCTCTGTCCTTAGGGGTAACACCTAGCAAGTCTTGTGTCTCCCTTCCTTTAGTCTATGCTGATTGGGCTAGGGCTTGGGACACCCCATCTACTCAGGCCAGTTGGAGTGAAATGGCCCCAGACTACTTGCTTCAAAATCAGCTCCTTGATTGATTGCACGAGCTTGAGCAAGCCAGGACCTGCTCTGTGCTTCAGTTTCCCATCTGTGAAAAGGAGCCAAGTCCAGCAACCTCACCGCACTTGGCACTGGACCTGCACCTGATAGATATACACATGCTCCAAGGGAATCAGAGGTTCCCTGGGTCCTGGAGGCCTCACAGGGTCTCGGTTCTGTTTCTTCCAGAAGCCCGATTTTTTTCTCTCTTTCCCTTGGAGTTTGCCAACCTGTGTTTTTATGTTTCACTGACCTGGTGGCGAAGGGGGTGGCGGGGTTCTCTTACCTGTGACAGCATCTCAGGGTGCCCTGACTAATCCAGATAGGGGGATGGGATATGCATAGGTTAAGGGGATGGGGAAAGCCTCCAAGAGTTTGATGGGCAGGAACACTGCCGAGCAAACTCAGGTGTGTGCCATTTACCTGCAGTATGAGTGCCGGGAGGCAGCTAGGCAGGAGATAAATCAGCAGGCTGTGGGGGACCTTGGTAGAGGCAAGACACCCAGTGTGGGGCTTGGCACATAGTAGGTGCTCAATGAGAATTAGCTGCCCCTCCCCTGCTACCTGGCCCTAGTGAGCCCCCTGACCCCTAAGATCAGTGTCTTCTATAGGAGGGAGTGTTGAACCAGACGACCTCAAGACCCCTCACCTCCAGTCAAAGAAACTGAGTCCTCTGGGGTAAGTGACCGTTTAGTATATATAATTCACAAAATATCATAATATAGGCTAATTCAGACACTTTAAATTCCTGCACAGGCATCACCTCATTGAATTCTCGTATTCTTTTTTTTTTTGAGTTGGAGTCTCACTCTGTCGCCCAGGCTGGAGTGCAGTGGCTGCTCCCGGCCACCGCAGCCTCGACCTGCTGGGCTCTGGCGATCCTTCCGCCTCAGCCTACATAGATATGTCTAACTCCACATTCCTGGCATCAGTATATTTGCCTGCTTATTTGTGACATCTTTAAATATCCATTTCCCCCCTCCAATCAACAAGTAGTCAAATGCCAGGAGGGAAGAACCAGTCAATTCATACAGAGAGGGGTGGGGGAGGGAAGAAAGACATGTGTCTGCATTTCCCCTTAATTGAGAAATGGTTTGGAAAATATTCCCCTTCCTGATTGGAGGACACTAGACACTGCTAGGGGAGGGAGGGGGCATGTGACAACACCCTGGGTACCCAGTCCTCTATGGGGGTTGGAGAGAGGGACAATTAAAAGCCCAAGCTTCACCTGCACGCAACCTCCTTATGTTGTAAATCCCCATTTGAACCCCACAAGTCTAAAGCTAAAAAAATGAAAAATCAAGGTAAAAATTATGACAAAAAGGAGAGAAACACTTTCTTTTCTGCATTGTGGAAGACTGCAGGAACTGGCTTATCGAAGGGACAATGAGCTAATGCATACGTGTCCAAAGCATGGGTGTACACGTCTGTGTTATGTCTGCCTTAACGTTTGTTTTCTCTGGCTGTGTCTGCATTAAATATACATAACAAAATGCCTCCATTGTGGTCTGCTACTCATTTAAAGAAAGAAAGAAAAAAGCCCAAGATTTAAAAGCCAGTATAGAACAAAAAGCTTTTTATTCAGCAATTGTATTAAAACAAAACAAAACAAGGACATGGCTTCCTCAAGCATGAGGTTGTCTTTGTGCAGTGCTCCCCACACCTCTGCAAGCCCCCCCCACCCGAGTTCTTATTGCTCACCTCACAGAACCTTCCTGGCCTGGAATCTCAACGGAGTATTTGCTGTGTGGATATGGAAGGAAGGAGCTCCCTTTAAAGAGGACCCAATTATCTGGCCTTTTGTAGCGAAGACCCATCTGGAGGATTTTTGTTGCTGTTGTTGTTTTTAATTTTTGAGTTGGAGTCTCACTCGGTCACCCAGGCTGGAGTGCCGTGGAGGATTTTTATCATTCCAGCAGGATGGAAGATTCTGGTTGCTCTTGGTGGACCTCCATGACTCTGCATATTCATCTCCGTGATTAGGGGGCTTTATTGTCTCTTACAGGTAAGTAAACAAGGAAGGCCTCTTGGAGAAGCTCATTGCCAGCACTCATGGGCCAAGTGTCCTGGAAGAGGAAACTGTATCTCGAGCCCGGTTGGGTATCTGCATCTAACTTAAAGGATCCTCTTCACCTTGGTTCTTTCGGCCCCACTAATCTTGCTTTATACGACAATGATGTGCTGGGTAAAATCCTAGTCCCGCGCTATTTCCCACAGGCCAGTGATGCTATCTGCATGAGAACTGCCCATAGGAACCCTTGCCACCCACCCTAGGCCCCTCCCAAGACACTTGTACCAGGCTATATTAGTGTGTGTCTTGTCAACCCCGGGGTGAACAAGGGACAGAGACTGTGGCCCGGGGAAGGCCTGGCTGGAGATGTGAGGTGCAGAGGTGGGGAGAGAAGGAGAGGAATCTTGACGCTATCTTTAGCAACAATCTGCCATCTTTTCTTCAGTTTTCCCATGCTGGCCCTGGTTTTTAGGTCTGTCTGCCTCAGTTTCCCTTTGGCTTTCCTTAGAATTTTTTCCCTCATGGCCTTCCTTCCGTCTGAGGTGGAATGATCAATGATCTGTGCCTCTGCTTCCGCTACCCCACCCGCCCCTACCAGAGGAGCAGTTCAAGCCTCACCTCATGTCTCTTGAGACACGGTCATTCTTCCTTAGGGAGCTTCCAGAGCACTCACACGCAGATCTGTGCTTTGATATGGACATTAGGGAAACAGCATCACAAGTACTGCAGGAAAGAATGGGTGAGGGGACAGGGACAGCTTCTTGGAGGACATGATGCTGAGCGGAGCTCGGAAGGGTGAATGGGAAATATCTGGGTGAGAAAGGGAGGTGGGGGGTGAAAGGACAGACCGAGAGTGGGAAGCCATTTTTCATCTTGTTCTTAAACCCTAATACAATAATGAGAAAGTAGAAGCTATGTTTTGGAGAAATACATACTTTAGGGAAAGAATAACATTGCCGATTTTGTCTTTTCAGAAACAGACTTCCTGGTACCGGGCATGGGAGGTGTCTCATGACTTCTGTAAAAGAAGTTTACAAGGCCTAAGACTTCATGGATTGGGCAAAAGTTATGCTGATCACAAAACTTGTGATTACAAAAGTTATGCAAACCCCAGGACCACTGGATGGGAATTCAATCTCCAGTAGATTGGGCTCCATCTGCAGGGAAGTCAAGGATCCCCAAAGTTGCCTGCTGGGAATGCACAGGAGATAAGGGGAAGTGAACCCTCTATTACCTCTAAGGAATGTTATTCAGGAATGTTCAGGAGTACTGGAATCCTTATCACACCCTTTTGTAGGGGCTGTGATAATGTGGGCGGACATTAGCGAGTCTCTGTGTCACCGGATCTCCAAGACATTCACAGATGGTCGATAAGGAAGTCATGGTAGTTACACCTACCTGGTGGCAATACCTCCAAGAAAAGGATTTAAGCCAGAGCTCGAGGGGACGATGGGGCCACACTCATCTAGAGTGTAGGTCTACTTCCTGTCTGTGGGAAGTGAACTTTTCTTAAATAAATATTTTCTTCTTTCACCACTTTGTGTGTTGCAATTCTTTGCATTACTCAGATCTCTGGATACCAGCGCACAACTCTGGCACGCCGCCTCCGGCAGTGCTGCACCCCCTCCATCTTTCCTCTCCATCTGTGCCGCCACCCTTACCCTATCCATACCCTAAGAGGAGGAGGTCTGGACAGACTGGGGATTCCAAGAGACTGGACAGAAAGTGCCTTTCAAAGATGGTGGCAGGTGAGGTCAGAGAGATTCGGGCACCCAAAGACCTTGAAAGTCTCTTCGTGTTACATTCAGGAACACAGGGTACAGATGTATCTCTGTACTGAGGTACACAAGTACTGCTATACTTGTGCAGTACACAGCCTGAATGACTGAATAGGGTGGCTCTGCTCCACTAAGGGAAATGTACTTTGTCTTGAGGGCAGAGGGACGCCTTCATCGGTTTTAGGTAAGAGAAGGATATGGTTATAAAAGTATGTTTAAAAGATCACGCTGGCTATGGAGAGCAGATTTGGGGAGGAAAGAGTGGAGGTGGGAGAAGCAGCTAGGAGGAAGTCGTAGGCATCCAGGTGAGGCCTTTCAAGGGCTGCCTAAGGCAGAGCTGGGAAAAAGGAGGAGGAAGGTATGCTGTATGGGGAGTGGGGTGGCTTCTGCAGGGTCTGAAGCCTGGCAGCAACTGTGCAAGGAATAAAGAAAATGCCCAAGCCATTGTAGCTCCTTCAATGAGCAACAATGGGGTTTGCACAGTTAGCTTCCACTTGTCATTGCTTATGCCACAAAACTTTCCAGGATTTTTCTCCTCCACAGTTTCAATAACGCTTGAAAAATTATTTTGCTTATTGCTGATGATATGCATATTTTGAGGTGCTTCTTTGCTTCCATATCTCTCCCGGGCTAATATTCAATACCTTTTCTCCTTTTTAACTCAAAGAGGTGTTTTTGACTCCCACTGCCCACGTGCCAACTTGGTTCTGGAGAAGCAGCAAAACCTGAATGCTGGAGATGGAAAAAGGTCGACGTCCCCAGTGTGTCCAGGTCACATCTACCTGTATCTCTTCCCTTTCCCTAGTTCATGCAGGGGGCTGAGTAGTCTCAGCTCCAGCCAGGTACCTCCAGCAGATCCTGTAAGCCTCTCACCTAAGCTTAGCCCTCCACCCATAAGCTAGCCCTTCATCCTAAACAGTCACAGGGCCAAGTCCCTCCCCTCCTATATCTCTGTCAAGTCTACCTGGAACAATCCCTTATGCTTGGTTATTTCTTGACAGTTCTGCTCTGCATACAGAAGAACCTGGAATCCCTGAGGGCAATTCAAGAGGTAGGGGTGAGGGAGAGGGAGAAAGCGTAGAAAGGACCCAGTGAGATGTGGGAAAGACTTAAAAAGCTTCTGGCCAAGAAACATGAACCCAGGGTGAGTAGCCAAAGACCCACAGTGCCATTCAAATGGAAATATGTGTGGTTGCCATGGAATCCTGGAGAGCTCCTGTAGGCAGTTACTCTAACCAAATTCAAAGTGTGCTCAGCCTATGGCAGTTCGCTTCTCGTTCACAAACCAGGCCTGGACTTGGTTTGCCTCCACTTAGTCACTCGGGGCCCCAGGGTCCTTCCTTTCAGTCTCAATCATGACAGGATGGAAGGAATGGAGCATGTGGAAGGATTTCCCAGATCAGAACTGGAAATGACTTCCTTACTTCTTAAAAACAACCGTATTGAGGTATATTGTACATACTGTGCACGTTACTAATTTCAGGTGTACGACTCAACGCTATTTGCTAATTTTACCAAGCGGTGTAACCATCACCATAAATCAGTTTCAGAGCATTTTCATCCCCTCCCCCCTCCCTTGTGCCAGTTTCCTGCTAATCTCTGTTCTTATCCCTAAGCAACCGCTACTCCCCCTTTCCTCCTGTTCTGGACATAGCATTTAAATTGAATCATGCAGTATGTGACCTCTTGAGTTTGGTTTCTTTCGCTTAGCATAATGTTTTTGAGGTTCACCTCGACACAGCACAAGTCAGTAGTTTGTCCCTTTTTAAATCTTGAAGCGTATTCCACCATATGGCTAGACCATGGCCCTTCACTTCTGCTCCCCTTCCTCGGCTTGAAGGCAAGTCACATGATCAAGCCCAACTGCAAGGGAAGCTGGGAAATGTAGTCTACGTGCCAAAAAGATGGAGCCTATTGTGGTGAACGGGCAACAGTGTGCCCTGACACTCTCTCCCTGTTTCTGATTACTCTCAAAATCTATAAATACACAAATGCCACACTTGAATTTTGTGTGTGTGGGGTGTGTGTGTGTGTGTGTGTGTGTGTGTGTGTTGTGTGTGTAGAAACGACAGGACCCAGCCAACTGAGGTTGGCTCAGTGAGCAACTGGGAGTATGCAGGAGAGGAGGTGGCAGGGGAACAAAGCATAAATTGAGGTTGGAAGTAACCTTGAGGACATTTATGTAGCTGTAGGTTTCTACAGACCATGGAAGAAGGATCATGTAGGTCTTAACCAGGTCCTTAGAAGCAGGGGGATCCTGTGGACTTGTGAGTTACAATTAACAAAATGAGCCGGGCTTGGTGGCTCAGCCTGTAATCCCGTGCCTTGGGAGCCTGAGGTGAGTGGATTGCCTGGGCGCACGGGTTTGAGACCCACCTGGGTAACTTGGCGAGACCTCATCTCTACAATAAATCAAAAATTAGCCGGGCGTGGTAGCCCGCGCCTGTAGTTCCAGCTACTTGGAAGCCTGAGGCAGAAGGATCACTGGAGCTGCAGTGGCCGGGAGCGGCCACTGCACTCCAGTCTGGGTGACAGAGTGAGATTCCAACTCAAAAAAAAAAAAAAAAAAAGATTTGAAACGCACTTGGAACAGCTCTTGAGGGACACCTTCTAGGGGTGTTTGAAGACATCTCTCTCGTGCTTTTAGACGATCAAAGCATATCGTTGACTCTCTGTATGCATCGTCTTAGCTCAAAGTCTGGAAGCATAATGTTTAGAAAGAAAATATTACCTCTCCTTGCATTCTTTGAATAGTCATCAAAGGGAGAAATGACCTTCAGAAAAAAGCGTGGTCTTTGTGGGAGAAAAAAGAATCGCATTCCTGGGTCTTTCCTGCAGTTGATGCTGCTTCCAGAGCTCAGGGTGGAGTGTTATGAGACTTGCAGCCTGAGGAGTTATTTCAGGACACACTGTGCCCGGCCTCCCTTGAAGTCTCCGCAATGTTTTTCACTTAGTATTTTAATCATTTGGCAGAACAGAGGAGATGAGCTTTCGAGGCCAGAGAATTCCATCACCTGGAATAATAGCCTGATCTGCCCACGCCGACCTGTGGCTGGCTTCTCTGGAGAGCTGAAGCCCTGCACCTGCCCTCTGGACACTCCCCTCCGGCTCCTGGAGGCCAGAGTACGACCGAGCAGCCTAATGAGGGGAGGAAGGGCTGTTGTTTCTCCTTGCTGGAAACCCAATGTTGGAAATGCAGCCGGGATTCTGTCTGTTGTCCAGAGAGCAGTGGGGATTATAGAAAGTTATGTGCAAAGAGCTCTGAGCAGCCGCCCTCAGAGCTGCTCTGCTTCATCGAGAAATTCCTATCCAATGGTAGAGTTTCTATTTGGGGACAGTCAAGAGGGAGAGAGAGGAGGAACAGCGTTTTGCTGAAGCTTGACAGTTATTTATTAGAAAAGCAAGACAGTTTTCCTCGGTCCTGAAAAATGGCAGTGTTGAATGCTAGGATTCCATACTGGTTCAGACCCTTTCATTTGAGGAAGTAGAACTTGGGTCTTATGACTTGTAGGGATTGACAAAATCTTGTCTAGTGCTTTGAGAGCCCACAGAAGACCTCTGTTTCCCTCTCTGCAAGAAGGAACAGGGGGTACTGATATTTTGGTCTGGTCCACTCTGGACCAGGTGCTGTTCTCAGCATGCTTCCTATGCTCTCAGGTAAACCCCACAGCTCACTTGCTGCACATTATTATGATGCTTCTATTAGGAACTGAGGAATCGAGTGAAGCACCTCTTGTGAGCACATGTAGCAGGCAAGAGGGAGAGTTGGGACTCAAACCCAAGTCAACCTCACGCCCAGGCCCAGGGCCTTTGCACAACATCATGGACAAGAAGAGTTCCTGACATCTGAACCTTATCAGGCTGGCACATTTTGTCTCAAGCTGTGGAGCACTGCAGGAGGGCCCCAGGTAAAAGAGGCAGCAGATGACCATGATACGGGCTCTTTAGTTAGGAAGCCACAAAGGATCTGGCCTACCTCAACTCTGGAGTCAGAAATGCCTCTTTAGAGCCACCCTCTGCACATACCCTCCTGCTGCTCCTTGGGGGCACCAAGGACTCTGTCTGCTCCATCTGGGAAGAGGACCAGGAAGGTAGAATCCCTCCAGGCCCAAGGCAGACTGTGTCTGTCTGTCAGGTGGCCAGGCAGTCCCACCGTGGCCTGGGCCCTGGACCTCTGCCCAGCAGGGCTGTCAGCAACGTCTTGGCAACTGACTCTAGCCAGTTGGCATGTACCCAGCCTGACTGTACAGCTGGCAGTGACACTTTTATGACCCTGTTTGTTATTTTTCAGACCTAACCTCATCACTCTGCACTTCAGGGACTGAAATGCAGCCATCCCTGGGGCCTACGGGGGATCTTGGTCTACTGGCAGCCTCCTGGCCACCTGAAGACCTGTCTCGTGCAGATCACCCACATCCTGCCCAGCTGGCAAATCCTTTCTAGACTTCATTTGAGGCGCCAGAGTTTCCCTCGAGGCCTTGAGTTCTGACAGTATCACTGTCGTTGCTTATGGCCATACACTTTCAACTTCCCATGAACTTGTGTGTTCAAAATCCTTTTGCCCTATTACCCTGTTAAAAAGGATGATTTTAAAAAGAAACTCATGACTGTCGTAAAACACACCGTGAGAACGTGAAGTTTATTTAACTCATCACTGAATGATAAAACCAAATGCACGCTACAACTAATTCAAAGGAGCATTCAAAGAACATACATATGTAGGCGATCAGAAATGCTGACATGAATTTAGAAATACAGTCATGTGTCGTGAAACCCTGGGGGTATGTTCTGAGAAACAGGTCGTGAGGTGATCTTGCTATTGCGCGAACATTGTAGAATGTTATTTACACACACCTGGATAGTACATCCTACTTCACAGTTAGGTCACATGGTCTAACCTATTGCTCCTAGGCTACGTATCTGCACAGCCTTCTGTACTGAACACTGTAGACAATGAAAATACAATGGTAAGTATTTGTGTATCTTAATGTAGAAAAGCCATGATAAAAATATGATATTATAATCCCATAGGACCACTGTCATACATGTGGTTTGTCCTTGACCAAAATATTGCTATGAAGTATATGATTACAGATGAAAAGCTGGCCGATACCCACAAGGCAATACCAGCTGCAGGCCACCAGACAAAATTCATTTGCGCTTCTGGGGACTAGAATCATTTGCATTACTCTTAAGTTTTCTACAACTTACAGGATTGTCGAATTACTCAAAGACCATGACTGGCTCAGGCACCTAGAGAATCAGATAACCCTGGAGGGTTGACTGAGACAGGACACCAGGAATTCTTTCTGCCTATTTCAAATTCGTTCGCAATTTCTCCTAACCCACTCATGAGGATCCAAGCATGTTTGAGCATGGGAGTCATCATGCCTACTCATTCTAGGTTTACATGTTTTGGCTGCTTCAGCCTCAGCTCTGATGAGGTGCTGAGAAGGTAGGTGGCCTGTCCAAGGTAGGTGAGAGGACCAGGTCTTCTGGCCCTAGGCTGTGTCTTTTGAGCTTATTTTCAAAGCACCCCCAAAGACAGAGGAGCAGCAAGGACCTCTAGGGTCCACAGAGAAGCAGCCAGCTGTGGGTGTTAAGATCTTGTGTTCTAGTTCTGTAAATATCCATGTTGGGTTAGACATAAAAACATGTTTTAACTGTTGTGGCAGAGAGGGGCTAAAAACAATTAACATTATTCCTTCTTAAAAATCAGCTTGCAAGCTCCAAACCTGCTAGACATGGGACATGAGAAAACCAAACAGCCACAAGCTGCTTTCCTGGAAGTGCAAGATAGTAATCAATTCACAACCTTAACCCCCCTGCCCATCCTCTTTTTGTGAAGTTATTGGTTTATAACCCTGCTTGTTGTGTATATCCTGGAAACAATTTTTTCTTTGAAAATCTGGTTTTGTTAAATACAACGTTGCAAATTCCAAAGAAAAATGTGTAGCCATACAACCCGACCCACTCTCTTATCTAAACTAACATATAAAACCTCTCTCTTCTTTCTCCGGGTTGCTTAGCCTTGGAGCATTAGTCCGCTGAGTCACGCTGGCACCAATAAAATGCTGCTTCTTAAGATAGCCTCGGCGTCGTCTCCTCTGTTTTCCTGCAACACCGTTAAGGGTCAAATTGCGTCCCCTAGATATTTACACCGAGGTCCTCAGAATGTGATCTTTTATGAAACAGTGTTAGTGCTAATGTAATTAGTTATATTTAGATAAAATCACACTGGAATGGGGTAGGCTATATGATGGTGTCCTTGTGAGAAAAGAGACACAGAGACAGACAAATGAGGTAGAATCCCATGTGACCACAGAAGCAGAGACTGAGAGCGGCAGCTGTAAGCCAGGGAACATCAGGAAAGCCGGCAACCACCAGGGGCCAGGAAGAAGAGGGGAAGGATCTCCTCCAGAGACTTTAGAGGGGACACGGTCCTACCCATACCTTGATTTTAGACTTCTAGACCCCAGAACTGTGAGACAATACATTTTTGTTGTTTCAAGTCACCCAGTTCATGGTACTTTGTTAGGGCAGTCCCAGGAAGCGATCACATTCGTCATGGAGACAAAGGATGCTCCAGGAAGACGCACCAGGCTTGTCCTGTGGCTTTGAGAACCCACCTGTGTTGTGTCCACCAGTGAAGGAATGTCAATCTAATCCAGGATCCTGGAGAGGCATGTGCAGTTCTCTGCTCCCTCCAGACACTCAGCATTGGCTTTAAATGCTGGAAGGCGAAAGAGAAAGGTTGTTGCCATGTATGGATGCCTGTTGGGTGGATGTCGAGGTATCCCCAAGAACTTGGAAATGAGATAATCAAGGCTGCTCACTGAGAGCCTTAGTCACAACCAACGCACAGAGTGTATGTTGATCAGAGATGTGCAAAGTCCTTGGAAAGCAACGAGGGACTCCTGGGCTTGGACTTCTTGGTGGATCCCTGGGCAGATCCAGGGACTTTCTTTGTACATCAGGACAAGGCTTTTCAACCATGATCCCATAGAGAGAGGCGTGGAAGCAAGTGTGAGCAGCACCTCCCAGGGAATAATGGGCATTGGGCTGCATCCTTCCTGCCTCGATGGCAGGGACTGACGCCTCCCAGGGTGAGCTGGGCGCAGGCAGCAGGGGAGAGTTTGTGGCTCGCTGCTGAGATCTCAGGGAGCTTTACAACCAGGACACATGGGCGATGCTTATTCTGGAGCAGAGGCATCTTGATGGTGAGATGGGACCATTGGGCATTCCATTATTCTAAGTCCCTTCCTTCTGATTCCATGATTTCCAAACCCTGTGAATGGGCCTAGCCAGTGCTGCCTGCATGGAAAGAAAGCCCGTGCCAATCCTAATGCAACCTGGTCTCCTGGGGCTTTTCCACGCTGGCTCCTGGATGTGGGTCTGGCTGCCAGGGAGACTTGAATAGGCACATTTGGAGTATGCCCAGGCTCTGGGACAAGGATTCTCAAGGTGGATGGATGCATGGGGCTTCTGTGTTTACCTGCAGTCAGCATGCATGCGTCTGCCTGTCTGACCTGATAAAGCCACATCCAGACAGGCCCTCCTCAGACACAACCTTTCAACCTCTCTAATCTGGTGGTCTGCTGACTTCTGCACCAGGTACCGCACAGAGCACTTTGCACACGGGGTCTCATTTGAATCCCAACAACCCTGTGTACTGAGGAGTATGCCCTTCTCTCCTACCATTTTAAAGATGAAGAAACCGAAGCACTTCAACGACTCGCCCAAGGTCACACAGCAGGTCAGTGGCAGAAACAGGGCTCGAGTCCAGGCCAGTTTGACTCCAAAGCTGGGCTCTTTCCACAACACCTCACCGGGAGCCACCAGTGTGACCCAGAAGGCAAAACCCACCAGAACACCAAGAGACTTCCTGAACCCACCTGCCTTCTGCCTGCTGGGTCTTGCTCTGTGCCGCTTTTCTGGTTTGGCTTAAATATGTGGGTCCTTTTTCCAACCTTATTCAAAGCAGGCCCAGGTAGAAAGCATCTCCATGGTAACCCTTGCAATGGAGGGGTGGCACATTGCTTCTGGAAAAAACGATACCTTGGCTCCCAACACTGAGGGCTCTGTCGGTCTGAGGGATAAGTTTAATTGGCACTGCTCACAGTTGGCTCAGCGGATACTCTTGGCTTTAATGTCCCTGATGTGGTATCCAGGATACCAGGAAACACAATGTGTTTGCTCCTGGAGAAGAGGGGAGGGGAGAGGCTGGTTGTGTCATTTGCATTGGCTCCTGTTTGTCTGATCAGCAGGGTTGGCAGGGCTGGAGCTCTGGCTTGGCTTGGAAGCACTTGGGCTATGTCTGACCTGTGTCCCTAGATCACCTGTGTCTCCAGTGGGTATCCCCTGGGCTGTGTCCTGCCTGTGTCCTCAAGTCACCTATGTCCCCCAATGGGACTCCCTGGGCTGTGTCTCACCTGTGCCCCAGGTCATCTGTGTCTCCCAGTGAGGGGACCCCTGGACTAAGTCCCACCTGTATCCCCAGATTACCTGTGTCCCACGGTAGGGGTCTCCAGCTCATCTGCATCCCCCAGTGAGGGTCCCCTGGGCTATGTCTCACTTGTGTCCCCAGATGAGGGTTGTCCCCCACAGCCTCTACTCACTCCATTTTGAAAGCATACCCTCCCTCTTACTACAGGCCCCCAGTAGACCAGAGCACTGGGGTGGCTTCTAGCATCTGCAAGATGGCTGTGGCAGAGATTGCCGGACAGTTACCCAGCAGCCATGGCCCTTTCTTTCTTGAAGGCATCCATTATGGTGATCTCGCTCCCATTTGCCAAGTGCACACTCTCCCAGGTTCCCTTGCAGCTCCAGGTGGCCATGTGACAGTGTTGGCCAGTGAGCGACGAGGGGGTGTCTCCTGGAAGCCTTCTGGGGAAATTGTTTCCCTTCTGGTGAAAGGAAAAAGACATGGAGAAGGAGTTCTTTTCTCCCCTGTTAGGATCAGACGTGCTCTTTAGAGCCATTTCATGACCAGGAGAATCACAGACACTGCCCAAGCACCCTAACGTGGTTGAGCTGCAAACCACCCACACCTACCCACATCCAGACTGCTTTCTAAACTAAACTATCTTTTATTGTCTGCGTCCTTACTTCTTTAAGCGTGAGCCCAGTCTGCAGCTTTGGTACCACCCAGGAGCTTGTTAGAAAGCAGAAACTCAGGCCCCTCCCCAGATCAAATAAATTAGAATATACATTGTAAAAAGATCCCCAAATGATTCACGTACACATAAAAGTGTGAGTTGCACTGACCACTCAGAGAGAGACAGAGAGAGAGAAAGAGAGAGAGAGAGAGAGTAACACAGAGAGAGAGAGACCAAGAAACCGAGAGACCTCTTGTAAGAACTGGCTTTTTCTAGAAATTCATTGCATTTTCTTGGTAGTATGTTTGTGCATAGGCCTCTTTTTGCTAGGAACAAGGAAATCTTAATTTTATTCAAAAGTAAGACAAAGCCTCCTCCACCCTCCCCACAAAGCTTTCTCTATCTAGCACCAGAAATAGAGCTGGGGTTTCTTGCAGGTCCACAGTTGGTCGTGACAGGGTGTAGGGGACATTGACATTTGGCTCGTGGTTCTCTAAGTTAGACCTCCCCTCATCTTCTCTGAAGTCTTGGCTTTAAGTTTAGAAAGATCAAAACCTGCATGTTCAAAACAGGCCCCTGAAAAATAAAAAAATAAAAAAAATGTTGCCTGGGGCTTTTTCTTTCAAAAAGCTTGTTTCCCTTCTCAGACAAGCAGTCCCGGTGCTCAGAAGAGAAAACTTGCTGTGAATTTTAGCTTCAAGGAATTGTCAAGAGACTTTGTTAAAAAGGGAGTTCATTCTTTTTTTTTTTTTTGAGTTGAAGTCTCACTCTGTCGCCCAGACTGGAGTGCAGTGGCCGCTCCCCGGCCACCACAGCCTCCACCTGCTGGGCTCCAGCGATCCTTCTGCCTCAGCCTTCCAAGTAGCTGGAACTACAGGCGCGCGCTACCACGCCCGGCTTATTTTTGATTTATTGTAGAGATGAGGTCTCGTCAAGTTGCCCAGGTGGGTCTCGAATGCACGGGCTCAGGCAATCCGCTCACCGCAGCCTCCCAAAGGCGTGGGATTCCAGGCTGAGCCACCGAGCCCGGCTTATGCTCAGAATTTGTAAAGGTCCCAGCTTTGCCTCCTTATAGCTGTCACTGACCCTCTGAGGCTCAGTTTCCCGTGATTGAGATGAGGATAATGAAAGCAGGAGGTGTTTTAAGAGCCTTTCCCACTCCAGCCTCCTAGGGAGCAGCCTTTGTTTACAGCACTTGAAAACAGATCCCTCCTTGGTGGGTGAGATGAAGGGCCAATAAGCAGAAAGGGGCCAACGGAAGGGAGTTGATCAGCCTCCCAGAGGAAGAGAAAGATGGGACAGGCAGGGAGGTAGGGCCAGAGACCAGAAGGGAGTCGTGGGACTTGAGGATCAGGGGGTCAGGGTATGGGGAGAGAGAAAGTGAGAGAGAAGGGAAGAGTGAAGAAGAAAATTCTGTTGGGTGTGAGAGTTGAGAGAGTAGAGAATATTTAAAGAACTCTTGACTGTTGTATGATGTTATTCCCCCTGGAGACAAGACTTCATTCCTTTCCAAGGCTTATTGGAGTTGCAGGTTTTTTTTTTTTTTTTTTTTTGTGATTGGATGCATCATATTGCTGAGCCGGGCTCAAGGTAGCCTCCTTCTACTTGGAAAACATGCAAAATGTGGGTAATATCTTTTCTGCATGGCTGTTGCCCAGAGATGGAACTTCAGCACCAGCCTGACCCACCTACACTACAGGAAGCTGGCATGTGGCCAAGAAGAGCCACAGACCCTTCTGGAATCTTCAGTCATTGCTCAGCTCCTGACCCATCTGCCTCTGTTATTACCGCTTGATTTTTGGGAGACAGGCATAACGGCTCACCATATGGTTGGAAGTCCTGGAATGCCTTACTTCCTGACTTTGGGAAGTTGATGAATCGTCTCTGAGCCTTAGTTCCCTTTTCTGTAAAATGGGGGTGATAATACTGACCTCACAGAGTTGTTTGGGGGGATTAGATTAAATAATGGATATAAAGCTCATGCCTCAACCGTGGTAAAATTTTAATAATAATAGATGTTGATGTTGATGATAATGGCAGTGGTGGTAGTAATGAAGGTGATGATAATGCTGCTTATAGCTCTGGCTGAATCTTTACTCAAAGTCCCTCTCTGGCCCCATCCTTTCCTTGGTTGCTTTTCTTCCCAACTGTCAAACCTGGGCTCCTACCCCCTATACCAGCTTGTAAGCGTCGGGCACCAAACTGCGGCACTTACCAACTACTATGGGAGGAGAAGTTAAGACATGAAGTGGGGTGAGGAGACCCTTTAGTTCCCGTCTGGAGCTGTTGAGACTCCTCTCATGGCTCTCTCCTGAGCTTCTGGACTGTTCTGGCCAGGGTAGAATTTGCATTAGCCGCTTCACACCATCAGAGGTAGGATTTCACAAGACAGACGCTGTGCAGACCTATGCCCTGAGCGCTGGGTGTTGCATGGTCTCTGCAGTCCCACCTGGAAGACCCTTCCTGAGAGGGCTTTGTCTGGGATAAGCTCCTAAGTTCCCTAATCCCAACCACAGGGCCCTACCTCTGCTTGAGCCCCCCTGGCAACTGGGGATGCTACCAGCTTAGTGCATTAGTCATTGAAAATGCAATTCTCCCTGAGACGGATCACACTTTAAGTCAGGTCTTGCCACCTTTTTTGTGAGTTATGACTGCCTTTTAGCTGCTTCTCTGTATTAGCGTCAGGGGTAATAGTTAGCAGGGCTGAATGTGTTCTGTGACAGGCCATTTACCCCAGTGTCTCCTATTGTGCAGAGAAGGAGACAGGACACGAAGCTAAGTCACTTGCTAATAAACGCTAGAACTGGGGGGGAGACGGAACATGTGTGCAGAGAAGACCACTGAGAACTTCGTGTCTAGACTGTGCCTGCCTTCATGATTATGCCTCAAGACAGTCTCAGCCACGCCTCCTCATTGTAGATGGTGAGTTCACCTCACTGCAGCCTGACGGAATGAGAAGGCCAAGCTTCGAGGTCAAGAGGAACTTGAAACAAACTTCATCTGACATACAGCCAACAGGAGGCATAGGTCTCAGCGGCAGGCGAGGGGTGGCAGAAACAGAAACATGGCTGGAAGGAACAGGGCCTCCCAGAGGTGAACACAGAGCTGCGGCTTTTTAGAGCTTCTCTGACCAGGCTTGCTCTTGGCCTGTGTTTCCCATGATGTGTTTCTCCACTAGGAGTTTGTAGTGGGTTGCACAGTGACCCTTCCGCCCATAATTCACATCCACCTGGAGCCTCTGAATATGACTTTATTTACAGAAATAGGATCTTTGCAGTATAATCAAGGTAAGATGAAGTCAAACCAGATTCGTTTGCAACTACATCCAAAGACTGATATCCTTAGAAAGAGAGGGAAATCTGGAAACAGAGACACAGGCAGGAGGGGGCCAGGTGACAATGGAGGCAGAGATGGGAATGCCAAGGACTGCCAGGGACCATCAGAAGCTGGAGGAGCCAAGGAAGAGTCCTCCCCCAGTGTCTATGGAGGGATCCTGGCCCTGCTGACACCTGGATTGCAGACTTCTAGACTTAAGAACTACGAGAGAATACATTTCTGTTGGTGAGAGCGACCCATGTGCGGTACTTTGTTACGGCAGCCTTGGGAAGCTGATGAAAGCCTCTTGTCTTACTGGGTTCATTGAGCCTATTGGGTCCACTAGCATATTCTCCCATTCCTTTTCCAGTAGCACCTTAAATGTGTCCAGACGTTACCTCCTCCTCGGCCTCAATGTGACTTCAGTGGGGGGATTTCCCCCAGCTCTAGGAATAGCCCTAATTCTCAGGTGACCAGATCTGGTCATGTCATCCTATCCCACAGCCTGTGACTGGTTTTGGAAAAGGCGTGACCAGTCTGGCCACTAAGAGACAAGGGGAGCTGAGCACGGGGAGGTATCTGGAAAAGAGGCTTCCGCTCTCAAGAGGAAGATCCAGAAAAGAAGATAGGCCCCTCTTCCTGTGCTATTTCCATCTTACGATGTGCATGCTGGCCTCTCACGATCATCCCAGGGGCCAACATGGGCTGCACCATGAGATGAAGAATCTTTAAGCCCATTTTTGTGTCTGCAGCCCAATGCATTTCAGCCCTGATACCTCAGGCTGGGACGCGGAATAAAGCAGACAAAGACAAAAACCTATGGCCAAGTAGAAGGAGAAAGCACAAACGGACACGAAGTCGCTGACCCAAATACCACCTTCCTGGGCTTTGGTATGTATCCTTCTTTTTTTTTTTTGAGTTGGAGTCTCACTCTGTCACCCAGACTGGAGTGCAGTGGCTGCTCCCGGCCACCGCAGCCTCGACCTGCTGGGCTCCAGCGATCCTTCCGCCTCAGCCTTCCAAGTGGCCGGAACTACAGGCACGCGCTACCACGCCCGGCTGATTTTTTTATTTATTGTAGAGATGAGGTCTCGCTGCCCAGGCGGGTCTCGAACCCGCGGGCTCAGGCAATCCACTCACCTCAGCCTCCCAAAGGCGCGGGATTACAGGTTGAGCCTCCGAGCCCGGCTGGCATGTATCCTTCTTAATGAATTCTCGAAGTTTAAGTGTATAGTGACGTCCTTCTTTTTTGTTTTGTTTTGTTTTCTTCTAATCTCTTATCTATCTTGAGGCATCCCGGTCACCTCCATAGGTCAGAACACCTAGGACTTACTTAATCCCAAGGACACCCACCCTGGATAATCCCAAGGACACCCACCCTAGGAAGAGAGAGACTGGAAGTAGGGTGGTCAGTGCAGGGTTACTGCCGCTCCATGCCACCATGTGGTGTTGTTGTTGGAGACTGGTCCTGCACGTCCTCTCTTTGATGTCTTCCCTGCCCATTCCTTGCCCAGGCCATGGTGGGACCCCTTGCTTGGGTTCAAAAATCACATTCAAGTTGACCTTTACTTGGCCCGTCCTTGGTCAGTTGTCCCTAATGCACAATCATTGTGCCAGGGCGGGTTGATCTTGACAGCTTCCTGTCTCTCCGACAGGGCTAATCTTCAGTGGACACCAGGTACATTGTGTTTTGAAGCTGTGCTCTAGGAAACTAGTGCTATGACTTATATGCTTGACAGAATCACCTCTCCTTGTGTGAGCCCTCGTATGGAGCCTGGACCATAAGCCCTGGCGCCTCCTCCTCTCCCTTTCTCCTCTTCATTCCCTGTTGGAGCCGTTGCTATATTTTGCTATTTGTCACAGTAAGAAATTCCCAGACTTCTCACACTTGGAGCTCAGGGTGCAGCCACTGCCTTCCGAATCACTTTTCTCCAGTGGGCTCTCGTGTTCCTCATGCGAATTGGTCTACCTTATACCCAGAGCCCTGTATTCCAAGAAAATAAGCAACTTTCAGGAGATACTGTTGAGTGCATTATTTGGGAATGTGACCACAAGGAGCAGAGTGGGGTAGGGAGAATACACAGAGAGATGGAGAGTCACTCAAAGTTGTGCTAACAAGTCGGCCCCTGCACAAGGCAACTGGCTGTCTAATTTTGCGGACTTCCTGAGATATCTATGGAATGTGTCCTAGAACTGTCAACGAAGTGCGAAATACTATCTACTGGATCCTGACCCTGTTGGTTAAGGGCGCCCCGTAGGATGTTAGCTTGCAAAGCTAGAGTGAAGTGCTCTCTGGTTAGCTCAAAGCTTGCACAGAGTTGGCTGCTGCAGCAAAAGCTGGCATGAGAGATGGGGCTGAGAGGATTCTAGAGGAAGACAAGGGCAGTCCAACACTACCTCAACACACACAAGATGGTGCCTGGGCAAGAGTGCCTACTGGCCTTGAATTCCACAATCAAGCACAGAGTCTGCACTAGACCAAGAAGATTGGCTTCAAAGTGACCACCAGCATCTCCCCGAAGGGATTCCCGTGTTTTCCAGGTCTCACATGTATTCCAGCTTAATCGAAACACAGTCACCCTGTTTTGTTTTGTTTTGTTTTTTAACTATCAGACTCATGTTCTATATACAAACTTGAATCTTAATATTTTCTTTTACTTTTTTTACTTAATATTATAGCATATCTATTTCTCATGTGTTAAATTCCCGTGAATTTCATCATTAGTGACTGCCTAACATGGTTTGGAAAGGTGGTGTTATTCTAAACAATACTGTAATGGACATCTTTGGCCCAAAGTGGTTTACTCTTTCATTTTATTGGCAGACTAAGATTCTCATATGGCTAATCTGCTTTAATAATTCTGTTTATTTAAAATGAGTGCAGTGGGAGGAGTTGATAAGTACCACTGTTCCTTTTTGATGCAGTCCCAATTATTCATTTTTTCAAATATTGCTTTTTTTGTGAGTTTGGTTCTCTCCATTCTCAGGTGGAGGGGCAGGAAAGAAGGCAAACATCTCTCACTATAATGAAGACCTAACGACTGCAAGACCACTCTTGGCTTTGACTATTTACTAGAGGGACTCAGAGAACATAGTAAAGGTGGTAGTGCTCTTGGCTATGGTTTATTACAGTGAAAGGATAGAGATTAAAATCAGCCAAGGCAAGAGTCTGAGAGAGTCCCAACATGGAGCTTCTTGATGCCTTGCCCCAGTGGATGCATAGACAGCACTCACTTTTTCTGGCAAAGATGTTTGATAACACCCGTGAGATATTGTCAACCAGGGAAACTCACCTGAGCCTTTGTGCCCAGAATTTTTTTTTTTAATTGGGCTTTGGCCACGTAGATTTGGAATTCTCCTCACCTCCCTTCTTTGTTAATTAGCAAAGAGACAGTTGAGGTTCTCTTTCTTCCCATCCCCTGTTCCTGGTATTCACTGCCAGTTGGTGGTGGTCAGTACCTTCTATTTCAGGACCCTCCTTGACTAAGGAGCCTGATTACTTCATACTCTCTGTTGGGGGTTACCTTGGTCAAGTTGTCCCCATTAATATGACTGGACATTCGAAAGCCTGGGCATAAGCCAGGATATTATGGCAAATCCGGCACGGGTTAGTTCTCCCTGCCTGTCCTCAGATCTGCTGCTGTGGAGATGAAAGATTTATTATCTTGTTGCCAAGCTCTGGAGACTTCTGGGCTACCCATTTTCCATAAATGTGAAAAGGTTGTGATAATCTAACATTAAACTATTCCATTAAAATTAATGTCAGGAAATGCCACTGTGACTTGGTTTTGGAGCATTCTTTTAGTGATTCGTTGGATCCACTCACTGGATGTCTTTTTTTTTCCCCCTTGCTTTTACCATAACAGGGAAATTAAAAGCACATGGCAGCTCCAAATGTTTTGAATTTTCAAATTCTGACTCTTGAGCTAGAGGTCTGAATATCTCGTCAACCTGTCTCTGGGCTCATGATCATTTGGTTGTGTGCACTTCGAGGTCCTGGTGGAAGTGGAAGCCAGGGCTGCACTGAAGCCATGCCCAGGATTTGGGCCTGATTGTGCTCCAGCACCCATGTGAGGACCAGTCCTGCCGGGCCTCTCCTCTGGGCCCAGTCCTTGGCAGAGGGAGGGCTGCGTTCCTTTGCAATGTTTCAGGCCCAAGATAAACTAAGCTGGAGCCACCGGGTTGCTGGAAGCAGCACGCCCAGTATGTTTTTATTCTGAGGACAGCACCTCTGCCTCCAGGTCAGATGGTGCTGTAGGGAGCAAACAGAAGGCCTCAAAGAGTGATTTGGAAGTAGGTTGGGGCCATTACAGGGAAAGGGTCTGGGATTTCCTTACAGGGTCCACACTTGGGCACGGGGTTTTCCCAAGAAAGCTGGTAAAGCCATCAGTGTGTTTTATCGTGTGCTGGCCTTTTTAGCGTGTTTCATTTATTGGGTGTACAAAAAGTCCGGGCAGGCAGCTGAGGGGTGCCAGGTTCTTCAGAGGACCTGGGCTTCTCCGAAAATGTGGCCAAGGACGAGCTGGGCAGTCAAAGCATGCAGGGGATGCCTGGGATGGAAAGCTGTGGGGATATCTGTCGTCTCTGCTTCAGCAGGGGCTTTGTGAGGCCCTACTTGGAATGTGGCTTGGCCTGGTATTCAGGGCTGTGTATCCTCAGATTTCTCGCCCTTTTCTGGTGATTACAGTTGGGGTCTTCGGCCATGATAGAGAGCTGGCAGGGGACGGGCTATGTGTGTGCATGGATGCACACACGCCCCCAGACGGGGCTTCTTTCCTCTCTGGGCTATCACCAAAGCAGCAGGTCACTTGCAGGCAGTCATTTTGAAATAAGGAACTCTTCCCAGAAGGAATTGTAGGGGAAAGGGGACAACATCAAGGATCCTGGTCTGAGCACCAACTCAACACCGAGAAGTGAAATAGCATCCAGGGAGCAAAGGAGGCTTCACTCAGGGTGACCTCACAGCTCTCCTTCTCTTTGTCCTGTTGCTTGCTAGGTCCTCAGTTTACCTGGTCTCCTCTCAGATTCAGTTGCTATCCTGCAGAGTCCCTTTTCTCAGGGACTCTGGCCCATAAAACCATCAAAGCCATCAATGTGCTGATCAGGCAGGCCCCAGCTCCCAGAAGCTGAGTGAGGGAGCCTCATTAACTCCAGGGGATGACTTACCAGGGCGCCAATGTCCTCCCCCCATGGGCCTGGGGTCTGGCCTCATGAATCCTCTGGACACATCCTCCCTGCACGCAACTGGTGCTCCAGCCCTGTGGCTTCTCAGAACCCTTACTGTGGTCACCTCACAGCAATCCAGCTTGCATTCTGAACTATCACCTGTCTGGCATTGCCGGCTCTACCTGATCACCTGTGACAGCCCCTTTTTCCAATCTCTTGGCAAGGACTCAAGATGTCTTCTGGCTCCAAGGCTGCTGGCTTCTCCAGGATGGCCTGGCCCAGACTCTTGTCCAGCAGAGGGACAGCTGCAGGCCACCTGAAGGAGGGATCCCTGCTCCAACCAAAACCACAGGTGGCTTTCTGGCAGTCCCACTTCCCAGTTATTACTGTTGTATAACAAATCACTCCAAAGTTAGTGGCATAAAACAACTATTTTTGTGCATGTACCCATGGATTTTGTAGACCAGGGATCGAGATGGAAGCTAGTGAGAGTGGCTCATGACTATTTTCTGATGTCTGGGAAGACACAAAGGATAGAGCATCAAGTGGCTGTGGGTTGGAGTCATTTGAAGGCTCTTTCACTCATGTCTGGCATTTGATGCTGACTGTCGCCTGAGTCCTCAGCTGGGACTGTTAACAGGAACACCCAGATGTAGCATCTCTCTGTGGCTGCTTGGGCTTCCTCACAGCATGGTGGCTGGTTTCCAAATGTGGGTGTCCCAAGAGAACAAAGCAGAATTCTCTGACCAGGCCTCAGAAGTCACCTAGGGACATTTCCACTATGCTCTGTTGGTCAACACGGTCTCAGGATCAAGAGTAGGGGGCAGAGATACTACCATTTGGTGAAGCAGTGTCAAGATCATGCTATAAGAAGAGCCTGTGGTGGTCACATGTACTTATATATTCAGCTTTGTTGAAATATGGTTTACATGGAATAAAATTCACCAAATGTAAACTGTAGTCATTTTAAAATCTGCATTTTAAAATGTAGATTGTTTCTTGAAAATACAGTCCACCACTCCCAGGGGTCATTGGACTGTCCATGCTGGCTCTCTTTAGAGTCCTTGGAGAGGTCTGGAACCAGCCGTCAGGGCTGGCCAGACCAGGCAACCACAGACAATCATTGTGGTGAGTCAAAGCTCTTTGATGGCTCCCCAGTTCAACACTCAAGAAACCAATCCTTAGGAGTAAATATGGGGCCTGTGAAAGCCTTGCAGAAGGCAAGACAGCAGGTGCACAATGGCAGGTGGGTCTTGGCAGATGAGCTCTGTGCTGTGTGTTAATGTGGACATTGGCTGTTCATGCCAGGCCAGGAGGCTAGGGCACAGTTTACTATGGCAACAGTTTACTATGCAGAGCCTGGGTGGACAGAAAGAATGGAAGTGTCTGGCATCTTTCCTCATCCCTGGGGATTCCTGGAGAACATTCCTGAGAAGGGAGATCCAGGGAAGCAAGGTTGGATATCTTGCTAACAAGTAGGTGGGAACTGAAACCACAAAAACATTGGATGGAGCCATGAATGTAACCAATTTGTACTCATCTGGGAGTAAAGCCTGGTGCCTAGTGAGTACACAAGCAGTTATACCAAGAGTGGCAAGTGCCCGGATGAAGATAAGGGTGTTAACAGTCACTGGGGCTAATACACAGGTGCTGTTGGGAGCCCCGTGGTCACGTGGGGCAACAAGTAAAGTGTGTGGACTCCCGAGCTTACCTGCTCAGTGTGAATACTGGCTCTGCCATTCATTCACTGGGTGACCTTGGACAAGGTGCTTTGATCTCCTCATCCGTAAAGTGAGGATAACATTAGTACATGTAGGTTACGGGGGAGATGAGATGAGTTACTGGTTTGTGAGGCACTCAGAATAGTGCCTGATATGCTAAGCCTCGTGTAAGTTTTTGCTCTTCTGATTGTAAGAATTTGCTAATTCAGTTCTCACAACAACCAAGTGTGGCAGGTACTGTTATCATGCCCATTTTATGGGTGAGAACACAGAGGGACAAGGCCATTGTGCTGGTCTAGTATCATTGGAAGCTCAAGTGAGGTAAGGAGAGAGGAGAGACAGCCCTTCCTGAAGAGAGAGCGGCCTTTGCAAAGGCCCAGCAGTAAGGTGGTACTCAGGGTAGTTGAGGAGATACCTGCTGCCTGTTGCTGGAGCCTGCAAATCAAGAGGAAGTGGTGGTGAAACTGAGGTGAAAAAGTCCGCAGAGCTTGAGAAGGCCCAGTACCCAACTACAGAGAACATTTACTGGGTTCCTGCCATTTGCCAGGACCTATCCTCAATGTGAGATGCAAGAATAAGTCTGTCCCTTCCTTGAAAGGCTCTGTCAGTTGGGCTGCATTTGGCTGGGACTCCTAGGAAACCTGACCAGCAGTGACTTGTTGAAACGAAGGGGTTTTCTTCACATAATATGAAGTCTGGAGCTAGACAGTGCAGGGCTGACAAAGCAGCTCAGAAACCACTGGGGATCCTACCCATCTTTTCTTCCTGTCTTTCTGCTGTGCCATCTTTAACTTAGGATGTTGGGTCTCATGGCTGCAATGTGGCTGCTACACCTCAAGACATCATAATCATGCTCTAGGCAGGAAAAAAAGAAGGTCAAGGGACAAAACCAAAGGCAGCCAGGATAGCTGGGCCTGTCCCTTTAATGAAAGTTTTGCAGAAAGCTAGACTGTTTTGCATGGCCAGTTTAACTGAAAGAGAATCAACGGAGTGAATAGTTTTAATAGAACCTACAGTCATTTTGTCCACTGCCCTGGACAAAATCGATGTTCTCTGAGTTCTAAAGAAGGGGAAAAAAGATGTTTGGGTGGCAGCTAGAGGTATCTGTCAGAGTTCAGGTCAAGGGAGAGAGCTAGACAGTGAACAAATGAGTCCAATAAACTGTGTTAGATGCCAGAGTAGAGGTATGCCCATGGCACTGGGGAGCCCAGGAAAGCCATCTGACCTATAGAGAATGACTCAGAGATGTCTAGATTAAATCTTAAGAACAGTAGAGGCAACCCCCTGGGGTCTCCTCCCACTGTGGGAGTTTTTCTGTCCTCTTAATAAATCCTGCTTACTTAAAAAAAAAAGAACAGTAGAGCTAGCAGAGGAAGAAGTGTGAAAGGAGGAGGAAACAGAATCTCCACAGCAAATGATTTTACCAAAGCAAACTGGGTTCATTTACCTGCACACGGTGGAAAGCCAAACACGGAAGAACTGGGTTTTTACAGTGAGAAAGGTTTATTCCAAGCAGACCAGCAGGGATACAAGTAGGACTTTTCAGCTTTCTCTCCAGGGTTGAGGGGTGTTGGGATGGGGTTTATAAGATAGGGTAGTGAGGTGTGATCTGACTGGCTCTTGCAATGAGGTGGTGCCCAGAGGCATGATGTGACTGAATCCGGCCATGGGGTAACACAGGGGCTCGATCTGATATTGACCTGCACATATGATGTCCGCTTCTTAATTCAGTCCCTGCTTCTTCGTCCCAGCATTTAGGTTCCACCTGTGGTTACATGTTTGGTCCATCTAAGCATGCTCAGGTTACGTGACCTTCAACCTGGGGGTTCATGGCAACTGAAAAACAAACCGCAACTATGTTGCATAAAATTTAAGCCAGATTTATCCGATATGCTTATACTGGATATTGAGCTATTGCTTTCAGTTCTTCACTGTCCCTTGGTTTGGGATTGGTGGGTAACTTACTTTGACCAGTGGTATGTGGTAGACATGGCACAGGCGCTGCAGGACTGGGCATCTGGTACTCTTGGGATCCATCATGAGACGAGCATGTCTGGGTAGCTCCTTTAGAAGAGGGTGGGCTTGGGGTATGTGCAACTTCCAACACTGCATCCTGTTATATGTTTTCAGTTTAATATATATGTTGCTGATATTTGTTTGGGAATCCATTAAATAGGGCATTTTTGCCTAATGTATAGATCTTGGAGTCCAATTTTTACTATGTTAACTCATGGCAGTTTGGTATGGTTATATCTGGAGGCTCTGTGAGTTTGTTCACTGCTATGTCTCAGGTTTCTAAAAACAAGCCTTTGACACTCGGTAGCCTGTCAATAAATATTTGTTGAATGAATGAATACATGAATGACTCTTATAGGCTGGAGGAAAAGTTTCACAGGTAAACAGAAGACTAAAAACATGGTGTAAGACTTGTGGTAGGGTGAGGAGACCCACAGTGTTGTAAGAACATCAAGCTTTACCTCGTAATACACACAAAGAGAGACAGGAGATGCCAATTTTGTTGGATGTATGCAACTTACAAATATTTTGGCACAGGCATAAGATTTCCAAGAGGATGTTTACAAATTAGAGTGTTTTAAAAATTTATGCATTTCAATTAAATTCACTCTATTATGTGGAATTGTTGTTGAAGTCACTATCTCTCCCTGTACACTAATTAGCAATCAAGATGCCGGCGTGTTTTGCAGATTTAGCAAAGGCTGACAAAGATGATCTTTGATTCGCTGGAAAACAAAATTAATAAGAGTGTGAGATTCTTTCTAATAATCTCCACTGCTTAATGAGGCCTGGACACTTGCCAAAGAACTGGGCATGCATTCAAGCCTGACTTCTCTGTTTTTTAATTTAAAAAAATAAACCAAAAAAACCAGTGGATTGTTTCCTGAACTTCCCCTTGCTAGAAACTTATGTGTGAAGCAGTGGAAAAAGTATCAGATTTGGGACATAAATTAGGTCCAGGGACCATATTTTTCTCCCACCTCTCTGTCAAATGGTGTGCTACTTAAGGGAATATATATATAAATGCATATATAAATGATATATATATTTATATATAGTCTATATATACATATATTTGAAAATAAGTTACAACTATTATGACATTTCACCCCTAATCATAATCCATTCGCACTTATTGACCGAAGACAAAGACATTTTCTCATTGTGATATAATATATACACACATGCACACATACATATTTGGTCTCTGTTCCCAGTTTCTTGCACAGAATCCTTGCAATTTTCTAGGCAATGAGGCATGCTAGGAGTATCTTTTGTTCTAATATCTGATCTTTGACCCTAGTTCCTGACACAGAACCTCTCATTGAATTTCCTGGGTGATAGGAGCATCTTTTGTTTAATTTTATCTATCGATATCTTTCTTTCTATCTATCTATTTATCTTTGAGACAGAATCTTGCTCTGTTGTCAAGCTGGAATATAGTGACACGATCATGACTCACTACAGATTCAAACTCCAGGGCTCAAGCGATCCTCCTATTTCAGCCTCCTGAGTAGCTGAGACTATAGGTGTATACTATCATGTCTGGCTGATTTTTAAATTTTTTTAGAGACAGAGTCTTGATATGTTGCCTAGGCTGGTCTTGAACTCCCAAAGTGATGGAAACACAGGCATGAGCCACTGCTCTGGGCCAGGCGCATCTTTTGTTCTATTGAGATGACTCTTGGGGGACTTCTGGATGGGTCTGGCTACCAGAAAAATCAAGCCAGGATTAGAAGCTTGGAACTTTCAGTCCACACCCCCATCCTTTGGGCAGAGAAAGGGGGCTGGAGATTGAGTTTATCATTGATCATATCAAAGTCATGAAGCTTCCATAAAAATCAGAGAGCTTTCAGGTTGGTGAACATGTCCATGTGCGCCAGGAGGGTGACACACCCCAGCTCCACAGGCACAGGAGCTCCTATACTCAGGAACCTTTCAGTCCTCACCCTATGTACTTTCTCATGTGGCTGTTCAGCTGTCTTATATCATCTCTCTTATAATAAGTCAGTAAAATAGTAGGTGTTTTCCTGAGTTCTGTGGGCTTGTGTAACAAATTATTTAACTTAAGGAGGGGGTCTTGGAAATCCCCGATGTATAGGGAAGTCAGACAGAAATGTGAGTAACCCAAGGACTTACTATTTGTGATTGGCATTTGAGTTGGGGACATCTTGAGGTACTGAGTTCTTTTCCTGTGGGGTCTGTGCTAACTTCAGGTAGTCTGTGTCACCACTGAATTGTGGAACACCCAGTTGATGTCTGGAGATCTGGAGAAATGCTCGGTGTGGAAAACTCACACACTTGGTGTCAGAAGTGAAGTGTGTGTCTGAGCGTGTAGGAAGAAGAGTTTTCTGTCCCTGTACTTATACAACCACAATACTATTATTACACTTGAAAAAATAACAATGGTTGACCTATGTCATATCCAGTTTATGACCAGATTTACTCACCTGCCCTAGCAACGCATCTCATATCTACTTCTTAAAAGATAGAATCTAATTCAGGCACACACATTGTATTTGCCACTATTGTCCCTAAATCTTGTTAAATCTAGAATGGTCCCTCCACTTTTTTCTTTTCCATGGCATTAATTTTTTGAAGAGTGCAGGCCAGTTGTCTTTTAGAAAGTCCACGTTCTTGATCTGTCTTGCTGTGTCCGTGTGGCTGTTTTGTACGTTTTCCCATCCCCTTTATTTCCTTTCACCCAGGAGCTAGGTGTGAAGGCTCAACTGCATTTCTTTGGTAAAATACTTCTAGGTAAGGGTAGGGACTTTGTACTACACAAATCAAGCTGTGCCACAGTGGGTGATCTGGTCACCTGGCTAAGGTATCAATCAAGAGATGTCTCCATGCTAAGGCTGCTTTTCCCTTCCGCAACTAGTTAGTTATCTGTGGGTGATCCATTGGCATCGGGTGTATATCCTGTTTCTTACAGCTCCATACCTGCGAGGATCCCAGCCTGAGTCAATTATTCCGCAAAATGCAGCTCCTCTGTTCCTTCTGTACCTGTAGCTGGTGATATTCCACAAAGGAGTTCCCACCCCACCCTCAATTCCCACACACCTGGGAAAGCTCTCTCACCTCTCTGAGCCTCCTTTTCTTTGGGGACTTTAATCTCGGCACTCAGAAATGTTGTGGATCCATTAAGACAAAGTGCAGTAAAGTTCTGTATCTGCTTTTACAAACTGGGGAGACACCGCAGAGACAGGCTGGCCGGGATGGCTGTTGTTGGTAGTGGCGCACTGGGAACCCAGCACTTCATGAGTGTTGCGTGACCAACGAATGAATGAAGTAACAAAAACACAGACATCCAAGAGGAACAGCTATACATTTTCTAAAAAGGCACCATTGCATTATCCCGAGAAAAGTTTTTTATCCTTCACAAATTTCAAAAGACTCTTGAACTTTATGCTTTTTGCCTTTATTTCCTCAGGCTCTTCTGAGCTCAGTGGCCATATCTATAGTTAAGACCCCTGGACTCACCTCTTGCTTCTTCAGAAACCAACCGCTACCCATGAATTCTCCAAGATGGGTAGAACAGTCGTTCTGAATTTGGGTGACTTGATAATCCAGGGGATACCTGGAAATGTCTGTAGACATTTTTGGTTGTCACGACTGCAGGACATGTGCGCTCCTGGTCCCTATGGGGTAGAGGCCAGATATGCTGCTAAAGAAAATGTCAGTAGCGTTCAGGTCGAGAAATCCTGGAATAGAACAAGAGACACTTTTATTTAAAAGAAAACGATTCAGTGGGCTCTGTAGGGAAACATGGAAAGGGGTGAAGATACCGCCTTTTCCTGGCAGAAAGATGTCAAGCAAAGAGACAGGCTTCAAGCACGACACATTGCAGCTTTCAGACCTCCGTTGACCTTTCTCAGCTCCTGCAAGAGGTATGAGCCAAGAACTTGCTTTCCTACTCAAAGCTGGAAGCTGCTAGGGAGTTGCAGACCTTGATTCTAAACTGCCACATTCCCTGGGAATCTTTTTACCTTCCTAAATGTCTGTCGTTCCCTTCTTCATTCAGGCTAACAACATGTAGGGCTATATCCCCCTTACCAGCAGGCGTTTGCATCTGAGCCTCTGAGATTGAGCCCACAGTCTGGAGCTGGAGCTCACGCTCCTTTGTAGATGGTCTTCATACCTTGTCTCTTGGGATCGGTGGGCTGACAGTTTCCTGTGCAGAGCATTCCTTAAGCTTTTGAATCTGCTCCTCCCATTTGAGGCTGGCTGGGTTTCTTTTTTTCTTCCTTTCGGTTGATGACATTATCAATTGTGGGACAGTGGTTGCCATTAGCATCTAGGAAAATTCTTTCCCATAAAGACATTTTTCTTATGTAAACAGAATTAAGAACTGTCAGGCAGGCCAGATCTATAATGTTTAATGATTCCAAACTTGAGGTGTTCTTTTTCCTTTCAAAAACAATCTCAGTTGTCTTAGATAATTGGAACTTCGTGAACATGGGTGATACTGAAATGGTTGGTCATTTTCTTTATCTGATAGGCACTCTCTCATACTTCTTTCTAGAAAGAAATCTTCAGGGTTAAATATATTTTTTTGTGTACTAAAATTGAGAGATTTATTCCACTCTCTTTCCAACTAGTCAATGCATTAGAAGTAACATTGTTTAATGTTATAAAAATGTTTGATTTTTGTTTTAGTCTGTTTTGTGATACTATAACAGAATGCATTAGGCTTGGTAATTTATAAAGAAAAGACATTCATTTCACACATTTCTGGAGGCTAGAAAGTCCAACATCAGAGTGCCAGCGTCTGGTGAGAGCCTTCTTGCTGTTTAATTCCATGGTTAAAAGGGGAAGGGCAAAAAAAGTATGTGTGAGAGACAAAGAGAAGACAAGGGGGCCAAACTCAGGCTTTTATCAGGAACCCACTCATGCAGGAACTAACGCTCTTCTGAGATAATGGCATTAATTCCTGAGGGTAGAGTATCTTTTTTTTTTTTTTTTGAGTTGGAGTCTCACTCTGTCGTCCAGACTGGAGTGCAGTAGCCACTCCCGGCCACCGCAGCCTCGACCTGCTGGGCTCCAGCGATCCTTCTGCTTCAGCCTTCCAAGTAGCTGGAACTATAGGTGCGCGCTACCACACCCGGCTAATTTTTGGATTTATTGTAGAGATGAGGTCTCGCCAAGTTGCCCAGGTGGGTCTTGAATGCACGGGCTCAGGCAATCCATTCACCTTAGCCTCCCAAAGTGCAGGATTACAGGCTGAGCTACCGAGCCTGGCTGGGCAGAGCCTCTTAAAATTCCCGACTCTCAGCACTGTTGCATTGGGAATTAAGTTTTCAGCACACGAATTTAAAGGGACACATTCAAACCATAGCAATTATCCACTGAAATTTTGGGAAATATAGAAAAATAAAATGAAGAGGAAAATTACCAATAATTTTTTTTTTTTACCAAAACAAGTTATGAATAATACTTTAGTTTACTTTCATTTAGATTTTTTTCTATAAATAATAATTTTGGACATAACTGCAGTTATTCTGCTTTTTCAATTCTGTATTATGATTTTTAAAAATTAGGTCATAGGAATTCTTCAATTATTCCAAACCTTTAATAAAAATATATTGCATTGTTTTTATTTTTTAAATTTATTTTTACATTTATATACTACTGGTGATAAATTCTCTGCTTTCCTTCATCCAAATATATCTTAGCTTTACCTTCATTTCTGAAGGACTTTTTCCCCCTGGATATAGGACTTGTGCTTTTTGAGAACTTTAAAAATCATTTTCAACTGTCTTCTGGTTTCCATGTTTTCCGATGAGAAATCTGTGGTCATTCAACATTGCTATTTCCCTACATGCCATATACATTATTATTTTCTGACAGATTTTAAGATCTTTTTATTTTTGACTTTCAGTAGTTTGATTATGAGTATCCTGGCATGGTTTTCTTTGAGTTCATTTGCTTTAGTTTTGCTGAGTTTCTTGACTCTGTAAACTTATATATTTTGCCAAATTTGGGGAGTTTTAAGACATTATTTATTCAAATGTTTTTTTCTACATACAAACAAGTTCCATTCTGAGAGTACACTCGTAAGTCTAATTTGTTCATAAGTCCAACAAAGTTAACCTAGGTGTCCAACTAATATTACAACTGCCTATACATTGTCAGCTATATCACCACTGCATATGTGCTTGCTTCTGGACATCTTGGGCTTGAAATAAAGACACTGTACTGCTGTACTTTATACAGTACTGTACAATCAAGTACTCAAAAGCACAGCCATTTGTAGAAGATGCACTCGCATGACAATGTATGACAGACACATGAACTAACTTATGTGATTGGATATGTGAACACATGTTTGCGTCTTTGAAAGTTTGCAACTTGAATGTTCATGTGTAGGGACTTACTGTATCAGACTCTTTCTGAATCTCCAATGACATGAACATTAGGCTTCTGATGTTATTCCAAAGGATGCCAAGGTTCTGTTAATTTATTTTCAATCTTTTTTCTGTTTGTCATTGGACACATTCTATTGATTTATGTTCAAGGTGACTTTTTCCTTTGCCATTTCTATTTTGTTATTGTGCCCCTCTAGATAATTTTTAAATTCTGCAATTTACATTTTTCAGTTTAAAATTTTCCACTTGGTTCTTTTTTTATTGGCTCTATTTCTTTACAAAGAATTTTTAACCTTCTATTTATTTCAAGAGTGTTCATTCTTACCATATGGAGTATATTTGTCATATCTGTCTTAAAGTCTGATAATTCCAACATCTGGGTCATCTTTTGGTTGGCATTTGTTATCTTTTCCCTTGACAGTTGTTGGGATCTATCTTTTTTTTTTTTTTTTTTTTGGTATGTTGAGTAATTTTAGAATATTACCTGGATATTTTGACAGCAATGTTACAAGACTCTGGATGCAGTTAAAATCCTCTGATGAATGTTAATTATTTTGTTTTAGCAGACAATCAGTCTGGTTAGGGCTAGATCACAAGTCCCTACACATTTTATTTGGGTTGCAGTTTCTTTTTTTTTTTTTTGAGTTGGAGTCTCACTCTGTCACCCAGACTGGAGTGCAGTGTCACACTCCTGGCCACCGCAGCCTCTACCCGCTGGGCTCTGGCGATCCTTCCGCTTCAGCCTTCCAAGTAGCTGGAACTACAGGCGCGTGCTCCCATGCCTGGCTAATTTTTGATTTATTGTAGAGACGAGGTCTCGCCGAGGTGCCCAGGTGGGTCTCGAACCCGCAGGCTCAGGCAATCCACTCGCTTTGGTCTCCCAAAGTCCTGGGATTACGGGCTGAGCCACTGAGCCCGGCCAGGTTGCAGTTTCAATACTAGTTCAGTTTTCAAAGCTTTTGCTGTTTGGATATGTCCTGTGTGGCACCACCCAGGGACGAGTCTTGGACCTGGGCAGTGGTCATACTCTGGTTAGGTTTTCAAAGCCTTGTCTATGCTGCTTTGTGTCAGCTCCATATATGCACAACTCAGAGAAGAGCCTGGAACCTCAAACATAGATTTTGGGGATATAGTTCTCCAGCTTCTTCTTCTTCCAGAGTTCTTCATACATTCCATCTTCCAGGGGGCCACTTTCCTGGTGCTCCAGCTGGACAGTTGGGGTTTTTAACTTCCCTGGGATTTCATACACTCCCTGGGTGGACTTCACTTTAGGACAAAATAGCTAGAAAAGAGAGAGAGAGACAGAGAGAGAAAATAACAGACATCCTCCTCACCTCACTGTTTGGACCACAGGAACCCTCTTTCCAAGTTCCTCTAGTCAGAGAGAAAAATTTTCTCAGAATTTGCATACCTGTGTGGCTACCGTGACCACAGCTGCTAAAGGATCACAGCTTCATGACTGGGACTTGTCTCAGGGCAGGGCTGGGAGAGTAAACTGAGGGAAAAAAGAACAAGCTGAGAATCTCCCCAACTCTGTACTGCAGGGGCTGCCTTTCCGATTTTCATGCCAAAAAGAGAGAATTTCTCTTGGAACTTATTCTGTGCACATCTGCTGCACAGTTCCAGGATTCAGCTGTCCTAGTATCTAAGCCAGGAAATATGGGGTAGGGGAACCCCAGAACACTCACTGCCATGTCTGTATTTCTTCAAGTTTTGATTCCTCCACTCCTACTTGTTACTATTTATTTTTCACAGTATTCTGATGGCTGTTGTATACATTCTATCCTGAGGTCTTAGTTGTAATCAGTGGGAGAGATAGGGTATGCCTCCTAGCCAGATTTAAAGCCTGCCAAATCATTTTTCATGGCTGCATAATATTCCAGCAAACACATGATGTTATTCCTTCACATTTTCTTCTTGGATTGGATTTTAGGTCCTTTCTATTTGTTTTCATTATTATAAATGAATGATGAAGGTTTATTTCTATATGAATGATTATTGCCTTATAACAGATATTTGGTCATAAAATTGCTGAGACAAATAACATGAACATTTTTAGGTATCTGTGCTTCCTTTGGACAAGAAGGCTCTGCTCCACATTTCTTGTGCCTGGGTCCCTCTTGTCCTTCTGTTTCTCAGGAGGCAAGGACTCGTTCACATCACCCTGCTTTAATTTCCTCATGGCTCATTTGTTATGTGTTCCTGTTGTAATGACATCCCCCCTAGCACAGAGATCACGTTCATTCACCACTGTATCCCCAGCAGCCAGGATAGTGCCCGGCACATTGTAGATGCTCAGTTAATATTGGTTAGCCAAGTTCTATAACATAGTATTGGAACAGATGCCAGATTGCCAGGGTTGAGTCCTTGCTCAGACCTGAAAAGCTGAGGGATGTAAATGATGATACAGGAAAAACTCAGAACCTAGCATGGTAGCCATCCAATGAATATTAGGACTCATGCACTATCATTCACATAGCTACTTCTGCAAAATGGGTCTAGTGATATATCTCTTTTCAGCCTACAAAAGGAGACAGTCTGTGAAAGCACATCGGGTTGTTAGGTGGGAAGATGCCATTAAAATCTGAGGCATTATGTCTATCATTAAGCACACAAAATAACAAGAGGACTTAGAATGGATCATGGAGCCCGTTGCAATCCCGCCGAGAGAGGCCGTCAAAAAGCAGGTTCTGTCCGTGGGCTCTCTCCAACTCCCTGATGTCTTCGCAATGTTTCATTTTGAAAGAAAGTGTTGAAAAAAGCCCAGGCCAAGTGTAAGAAATGACTGTGTAATTTAATGATTTTTTTTAATGACATTAAAGATGTTAGTCATTGCAACTTCCCTTCCTGTGCCTGAGCACATCAAAGTGCATCCTTAATTAGAAATGGAATAAGGGATCTTTTCTATGGGCTTCTCTAGAGAGACGTTCCAGGGAGACTCTGGAACATTCTGAATATTTTGACATCCGCTGATGGTGTAGATATATTTCCATCTCCTAGTCGTTCCCTTTCTGCTTCAGGCTTTCTGAATGTTTGATGTCTCCACCCATCCTCACTCTGATTTCAAGAACACCCGGTCTGGTCTCCCCTCCCCTCCTTTTCCATCCTGGCCTCCCTCCTGCCCCCTGTCTTTTCGTCTGTCATTCTCCCTCTGTGCCAACTCCACCCAGCAAGCAACTGGAATCAAGATGAGAATCAAACAGCAGAAGGAAGCTTGGGCCAGAGAGCTGGAAGGAACATGAACTCATCGAGCCAGATCAAACCAACAGACATGGATTTGATGCCTGCTCTTTGCCAGGCTCTGAACTGAGGGAGGGTGGAGAAGCTTCTGAGTTAGTGAGATGGGATACCCGCAGGGAAAATTGAGCCGTTGGAGACTTCCTTCACCACCCAAAAGGGAGAGCTTAAAGCAGTCTAGACAAATGACCAACTGCAGTGAACCGAAACTCCCCTGGTGCTCTGTAGGAAGGAGATATTCCTGCCACACTTAGTTGGTGTGTATGGGATGGGAGGGGAACAGAATCATGTGACTTGATGACTCTGGCTGTTTCAGTCTGCAAGCCTGAACACAAAGTCCCAGAACAATCCAGAGCCTCATCTAGTGTACAGCTCGTTAGTGGGGAGTGGCTTCTCTACCTGCGGACTCCCAGCCCCCACCCTGTGATCCCACCACAGACTCTCCCTTCACTGGGCCATCTCTGTTTACACAAATAATGGTATTTTGTCCCTAACCCCTTGGGATGCAATTCAAGCTCAACAGAGGCCCACATAATGCTCCTGGGGCTGGGAGTCATTGGTGGCTGATGTGGTCTGCCTTCTGTAATAATTCAATTTTACTCAAGTATGGTTATTTTTTCTCCCAAAGCATAAAGTACAGCATCAAACTCCAAGCCTGAGGAGAGCAAGCTTTATGCCAAGTGCCCTGGGATGCAAAAGCATCCAAAGCTGGAGGCCGGGCTCCCAGAGGGCACAGAGAGTCAGTCCTGGGTACTACTAGCAATTTCAAGAGCAGAAACCTGTCCAAGACCTGCAGAGGGCTGAGCTGGCCAGCTTTGCGTGTGTCCAGGAGAACTCTAGGGCTGGGGTGCATGCCGGCTTGCTGAACACTCAGGACCAGGAACTCGAAGGTCCCAGGACTCTCTCTCTGTCTTCAGTTGATTTTTCTCTGCTTAAGTTTTTTGAATGTCTACTGTGAAAAAATTTTGAGACTACAGTGTGGGTAAATCAGACACAGCCCTGTCCTCAGGGAGCTACAGAGCAGTGAGGAAAGTTGACATGCCACGTGGCAACAAACGAATACCAAATGACCAGTTGTGAGTGCCAGGAAGGAGATAGCGGTTCACTGAGCTGGAGAACAATGTGTGAGGCTTATTTTTTTTTAATCCTTCAATAATAATCCATTTCATCTTAGATAGAGAGTGCTATGACACCATACATGATCTCATATAAAGTTGTTTTTAAAAATTTTCAAATTGATTCTATTTTAAAGATGTGGAGTACAATTCAGGATTAGGTGTACAAGCGGTCATCGTACAGGTAAAATTTGGGCCTCCCTTTGGTCCCCACTTTGCCTGGTTTGAGATCAGGTGCCCTTATTGATGTGATACGCCCCCTCCCCTGCCCCCTAGAGGCATATTTTTGGATGGAGAGGTGAGTAAGATGGAAGCAGGTTTGTGAGGAGCAGACAAGAGACATTCAGGCAGAGGAACCATCAGTGAAGAATCCCCGAGGCAGGAAAGACTGCATATTTGAGAATAGGGACCTGACCGAGGAGCTGCTGGAGGGGACGGGACCAGATCAGGTCTCAAACCTCTTGGTGAGGGGTCTGCCTTGTCTTCGTAGGGTGGGGAAAATTACCGAATGGGTTTAAGGCAGATCTAATCCTTGTTATGAGCTGGCCCCTCTGACTAATGTGTGGAGATCAAATTGTCGGGGGACAAGAGGAGACATGGGGACTGTTTAGGGGGCTGTGGAGCAAATTCAGCTTGAAAATAGTGGAGACAGTGGTGGCCTGAGTGTGGGTCGTGAACTCAGAGAATAAGAGACGAAACTGATGCATGGTACATCTTGAAAGTTGTTATCTACCTGACGTGCTGAGGGGTGCTCTGCTGGGGTTGTAAAGGGGGGAATTACGGCCGAGTGCCAGGTTTCTGGCTTTAGTAACCATCTGGTTATAGGATGATGTCACTGATTGGGAGGACGAAAACAAATCTGGGGGAGAAAATCAAGTGTTCACTTTTGGACTGGAGTTTGGGATATGGATGCAACATCGAAGTGGAGATGTCAAGGGGCTGTTGGACGTACAGACCTGGAGCTGGGAGACCCGCTATGGCCTGGGTGCTGCTTCGGGACTCACCTGCATGAATGGTCGTGAGGGCCAAGGCAACTCCAACCTGGATCCTAATCTGCCATATTGACTTCTGGTTAACCCCAGTTCTGGGAAGGCCTCCAAGATTTCTCATTTATCCATTGTTCTTTGTGTAAGAGCCGGTACTTACAGAAACCCTGCCCTTAAATCAAACAGCCTTGATGTTGTCATACTTCAGTGGTCCTCTACATCCGTTCTGAGTCACCCCTTCCCCATGGTATAGAAGCCCTGGGTCTGGGGGTTAATGGTGTAGGAATCCGCCATCTTGTCTCGCCATCACCCAAGGCATAGACATGCTTCTGTTTGTAAATTCCTATTAAATGTTTCTTTCTAAGAAACTGGATATGTCAGCTTCTTTCTTTGGCCTCCCAGCTTCCTTGGACTTTAGGGGGAGGTTTTCCTAGATCTGCCCACTGTGAAATGATGGTGTTAAAGCCACGAAAATAGACAAGATCCCCTAAAGAGAGGGAAACTTGAAGAGACAAGGGGCCCAGACCGAGTCTAAAGAACATGAACATTTTGAGTCTCAGTAAAGGAGGAGAGGCAGAGAAGTTCTGGTCAGGACACAGGAAGAACATTGGGGAAGGGTAGCATTCCAGAACCCAAGATATGTTTGTGAAGGAAACCACAGTCACAATACCCATCGCTGCTTAGAGATTGACTAGGAAGCGAAAAGTCATGACTGCCCTCATGGAATCCATGACCTTGGCAAGAGCCATTTTGATCTTCAGCCTGACCACACTCATGTTCGCTGCTTCTCAGACACAGAGAAGGTTGGAGCTCCTCCCAGCCTGAACACTCCATGCTGCAGGTCAAGCCACCAGCTGACGCTAATGTCTTGCCCCTCAGGTTGGACTCCAGATCCCCATGGGAGAGAACCAAGCCTGGCTCTGATGCTCCTCCTGGTCCATCAGGCATGACACGAGTTCCCGGAGTTGTGTGGTGCGTGGACTGAGGCAAACTTCAGCTTTCAGAGCCTGGGAGGGGGTGCCTTCTGAGCTTGGAAGGATGCTCACAGCATCCGGTTAAACAGTCAGTCCACAGCATCTTCTGGGCCTTCATCTCTGTGGACCCGAGATGATGGTCACCATGGAAACAGAAGCTTTTGTTCACCACTTCCTCTTTGCTTTTCTCGCTCCTTCCCCCCCCTTGTCTCTTCTTCCTCTCCTCACACCCACTTGCTGTCTCCTCTCTACTCTCTTTACTCTATTTTTATTCCCCATTTCTATCTTACTTGCCCTGATTTCCTCGTCTATTTATTTAAATTTGATTATGTAGCTTCCTCAGCCACTTGAGATGTCCTTTGTGAGAATAAGCCGGCAAATACACACATTTATCCATTCGGATGTATGCATATACCCACCTCCACACATGAACACATTTATAACTCAGTCTCTCCAGGGCTCTTTTACCAAGCCAATGCTCCCTAAACCGTCATTAGGAAAAGCATACGGGGCAGGGGAGAAACGTATTCACGTTTGTCATTCACCAAACGCTTATACTTGGCGTATAAAGATTCCTTTTTTAGGTTATTCTGAGATTCTGCACTTGGATAAGGCAGAATTTCTTTGGCATATCTGTGTATAATTCCAAACAGCCAGTGTTTGATTGCTCCTATCTTAATAAACATAGCTATCAGTCATGTTTAGCCAAAAATACCCACAGAGCATCTTTTATGTCTACACACAACCAATCCAGAATCTTTTAGGAATGCCCCTGCCAAACTCCACAGTTATTAATCAAATCAAGGCAGAGAGCCCAACAGCCTTCTAGAGTAAGAACTGTGCGACTGACAGCCCTTTATCTCTCCAGAGTAGAGCCTTGGGGTCCATCTCTGTCACTAAGCACTCTTCCAGCGGAGAGATTCCCATGTGGACCCGCTTTGTAGGAGTCTTGGGTATGGCCACAGAGAGAGAGATTAAACCAACAAGATTTGGCAGTGCCTTCATGACCCTATAGATCCAACCGACAAATGGAAACAACAACAAAACAGTTGAATCTGCTGCTTGACTTTGAAGAGACAAAAATAACTCGATGGCTGACTGGATTTAGGCGGTTTTTTATAAAATAAATGGATAGGTTATGGGCGTGAAAATGACAAAAGTGGATGGTTGAGGAGGACCCAGGATGAGGTGAATTAACCGCCTTTCAGAGTCTTTCTCCAGCTGGAGTAGATGGGGTGAGTGTGTCTGAATTGGTACACCTCAACCCTGGTGTTGCTTTCTCAATTGGTAGGCTCTGAGGAGCGTGCCCAAGTGGGTGTCCAGATGAAAGCCAGCCCTGCCATCAGCCATCACAGCCACCAGCATCTGCTCTTCTTTCCCCTTGGGGCAACGTCTTGGAAGGGCCGGTCTGCAGACGTGGGACCATGGCCCGGACTTTGGAGTTGAGTCACAGCATCCAGCCACCACTGCCCCTCACGCGTTCTGGAGAGAGAAATGTAAGTACAACCAGTCTCAGTCTCTTCATCTGTGCAAAAAGGGCACGAGCATCTGTCTCCTGCCGGGCTGTGGGCGTGATTACAGGAGACAGCACTCACAGTGGGTGGGTGTTTGATGGCTGGCATCGGTGAGAGCCCACTGATGCTTTGGGGTACCTCGATGTCACAGTGACATGTGAGCGCCTCATGTTACTTTCTCGCATTGCTCCTGGGGCTGATGCATCTCTTCAGCTTCGCCTCTTTCTACCTCTCTGTTTTGCACTTGTGTTGTCTGAGGTTTTCTAAAGGTTCTCAGCTTCTCTCTGCCTCTGGATTCTTGGAGTCTTCTCTGTTCATGGCCTCCTTGCTGGCTTACTAGTATTCAGTGTCGTTATCATCTCCATCACTGCCTCTGAGAAGCTCCATCCATGTCCCAAGATTGGGATGTGAGCCCTACTGGATGCTGCTGTGCCCCCCAAAGTCCTTGGATTGCACTTTATAGCCACTGCCCACTGACTTGTCCTCTTGACTATGAGTCCTCAAGGCAGGAGTCCCTTGCACTTAGCTTGGTGTATGGAACATAACAGGTGCTCAGTAAATGCTTGCTGGCTGATTACTGGATGACAGAATCACCAATCACCAAACTAGATGGAGCTAGAGAAACACTAAGGTTTGCATGGGTTGAATTGCGTTCCCCCCAAAAAGACATGCTGTGGTCCTAACTCCCAGTGTCCTCGAATGTGACCTTACATGGAAATAAATAGGGTCTTTGCAGATTTAGTCAAGTTAAGATGAGATGATTAGAGTGGACTGTAATCCAGTATGACTGCTGGCCTTATAAAAAGAGGGAAGTTTGGACACAGACACAGATACAGCAGGAAACACAGAGACCCAGACACAGGGGTGTGATGGTCTTGTGATGGTGGTGGCAGAGGGGGCAGTGATGCTGCCATCAGCCAAGAAATGAACACCTGAGCTACCAGAACTGAAGAGGCAAGAATGTATCCCCCAGAGCCTGTAGAGGGAGTGTGGCTACGGGAACACCTGGATTTCAGGCTCCTGTACTCCAGAACATGTGAGGAGACATTTGTGTTACGATACCCAGTGTGTGGACTTTGTTACGGCAGCCCCAGGAAATAGGTGCAAAGCTGATGATGAGTCAGAGAGCTAGGTGTGGCCGGATGAGAAACTTGGTTTCTACCTATATTTTACCCCAGTTCCAGTCCAACTCATTTCTGCAAATGTCTAGTCACTGGCGATGCAGCACCACACAGGGCCTCGTATCTGGGTGGGCTGCTGAGGCCTCACTGGTGGGAGGTGAAGAAAGCTGCGATCCAGGAGAACAGAAGACCCCACTCGTTGGCTGCTCTCCGAGTCAGGGACAAGTGTGCCATTTCTAGAATCCACATAGTGGGGGCGTGAAGCTAGACTGTTGATAGGACGTCTGAGAGCTCTTTTGGGTTAGAGGCCTTGGCCTTTTTTTTTGAGTTGGAGTCTCACTCACTCTAGCTGAAGTGCCGTGGCATGATCATGGCCATTGCAGCCTCGACCTGCTGGGCTCAGGACATCCTTCCACCTCATCCTTCCAAGTAGCTGGAACTACAGGCATGTACCACCATACCCAACAAATTTTTTGATTTATTGTAGAAATGAGGTCTTGTCAAATTGCCCAGACTGGTCTCAAATTCCTGGGCTCAGGCAATCCTCTCACCTCCGCCTCTCAAAGTGCTGGGATTACTGGCGTGAGACACCATGCCTGGCATGGCCTTGGCCATTGATTTGAAGAATCATCCTACATTATTTTATTTATGTAATTATTATTACATCCACAAATGCACAGAATTGATTCCCAGCCTCCCAAGGGAGAAGGAACGAAAGAGCCCTGCCAGGCATCCAGGCGTTCAGAGCAATGCACACGTCGGCACGGAGGGGCAAACAAATGCTGAGTGGGCAGGCGGGGTAGGTTTGCAAGAACGTGATTGTGCAGGGGGCCATCATGGTGTGACTGGCTCAGTGCGGGCATGGCAGTCAGAGGCTCACTCAGGCATCCCGGCCTCCGTCTGCAGCTGGGGGCCGTGGCAGTCCCACCTGCTGCTGGCTGGCGCTCTGCATCTGCTCTTAGCACTGGCCCTGTGGCTCAGATGGTGTCCCACTGCACTCGTGGATGTGGGTAGGCCACTGTGACCCAGGCGGGCTGAGGTTCAGAAGCTGCAGACACCCCCCCCCAGAACATCTTTGTCTGCAAGCGCATCAGCATGGAGGGACTACATTTCGGTGTGTGAGACTGTAGTGAAGTCATGACCCTCCTGGGTGGCCCTCATGGGCAGCCAGGTGATGGATGCCATTCCTGGGCATTAGGGAAGCTCCACATCATTCCTTCTGTGGTCTCTGCTTTCAAAGAACACGACAGGGAGGGAAGCGTGTTTCTGGCTATTCACTCTGCCGACCTTCTTTGGTTCATTTTAGGAAACCAAATGACTTGCCGAAAGATGTCCCTTAGGGAGGACTTGCTAGCTTTCTTTTGGAGTCGCTGAAGGCTGACTGTCCTCCTCTGCATTTGGGGATGTGTCGACAAAGATTTAGTATTGTTCATGGAAAGAGGAGAGTTCTGGAGGCTTTGAACAGCCTGGCAATTAAGCATCATCAGACACGAGCAGCCTGGATAGAGACATTTGGAATCAAATGAAGAGCAGAAGCAACGGAACAGCTGCCTGGGATACAGGCTTCCGCCGGTCGGCCGTAACCGTGCAGAACATAAATTACAGAGTCGTTTTCCCTCTCTGGGCATGGCATCAGTTAATTATTTTATACAACCCAGATTTGGGCAAAAGGCGTTCTTAAAAAAAACTCAAGGATAGCGTAAACTGCAATCTGGATTTATAGAAACAGAATTCAGGAGGTGGAAGAATCTTGCCACAGGCAAGTCCTCCCTGTAGGCCCAGAAGACATGTGGCAGGTTGGATGAGGGCTCGAAGCATGCTCCCTGAAATCCTTTCCTGGACAGGGAACCTCCTGGTGGAGGGAAGTTGGTATTCCTGAGTTGCACATCCTGTTCTCATGTTGTCTGGTGCAGGACCCGCTGTGCACAGGGTGACAGCACGATGTGCCTGAGATCAGCCAAAGCGTGAAAGCACACCTTCAAAACCACACAGAGTTGTCCCTTACCCGGTAAAGTCAATACCATAGGTTATTACAAAATGTTCACTTAAATTTAGTAAGAGTCACCAAGGAACATCTTGGGTTTTTTGTGTTTACTGTTTTAAATCTTTTTATTAAAGCTGAAGGTATAATATACACTTAGTGACATTTACATACAGAAAATTAGATGCTAAGTGTAGTTTGCTGAGTTTTTGCAAATGTGTCATCTGCACCCAGACTGTGGCGTGGCACATTTCTGTCCCTGCGGAAGTTCCCCAGTGACATTTTACAGTTAATAATCTCAGGCTGTTTAAACTCTCCGTCGATTTGAATGTGTAGACACATCCTGTTCAACTCCAGCTGTTCTGGAAGACTCCACCAGATGTTTGGTCACTGTGCAGCTGCCTCTGGGTCCCCAAGCACATGGGTCAGGTGGCTCCTTTCCCCACCCCTGGCCCATGGCCCCCAGCCCTCCATTGTAGCCTTGACCTTCCAGGGGATTGGTCCTCGTTTGCATGTCTGTCTGCCTACTAGGCTGCAGGTCAGATCTGCCCAGAGTCTGGTTGTAGTATAGGTTCAGCCAGTGTTTGCTGACTGAGCTAGTGACCAGGAAAAGAAAGTAGCAGGTAGGTGACTCAGCTCATCTGCAAACAAGATGCTCTCTCACTTGGCTTCAGCGGAGAGTGTCTTGTTGATAGCTGTTGTTCAAGCCGTAGCCATTGGAATTTAAGCCCACTTACTTCCTACTTCTTTTTCAGCAGAAGTGCGCGTTTAAGGCTCCAACCTCATCTTTTCTTACCCTCTCCTTCCCACCTGCAGCTACTCCAGCAAGTCTCACAGGTGCTACCATGAACAGCTGACTTGAACCTAAACCTCCTTCCTTTCTCCGTAGTCCCTGCCTGAATCTAAACTGCCCCCAGCCCTCCAGAGGACAGGAGAATGAGGCTGCAGACTAGTCTACGGGAACCCCTTCTTTCCACCCAAATTCCACATAGGGTCTTTGTAACATCCCTCCCCTATTGAAAGTTTCCTAGAGAGTTGCTACCACCACCACCTTTTCTTTTTGTTTTAAGCATAGTTTCTGAATATCTATGCTGAGTTCTCAAACCATGTTTTCCATCTCCTAATGCGCCCCCGTCGTCCCTCTTCCAGTGCCTTCACCCATTCCCTCCTTCATTTGTTTCTTCCCTCCTACCGAACCTATCTATCATCTTCACTACTTCCCTTTCACCCTTCCTTCCGCCATCATTAATTTCTTTCTTTCTAACCCTAACCCCAATCCTACCCATAAGCCTAACCATAACCCTAACACTAAACCCACCCTAATCCTAACCTAACCCTACCCGGAAAACTAGCCCTAACGCTAAACCTATGCCTACCCATAACCCTAACACTAAACCTAATGCTGGCCCTAACCCTAATGCTAACCCTACGCCTAACCCTAATCCCAACCCAAGCCCTAACACTAACCCTAACCCAAAGGCTAACCCTAACCATCACCCTCACCAAACCCTAACCCTAACCCTAGCCCTAACCCTAATTTCAACCCTCTCTCCCTTCCTTCCTTCCTCTTTACTTTCCATCTTTCTAACCCTAACCCAAACCCTAACACTAACCCTACCCCTAACCCTAGCCCTAATGCTAACCCTACCCCTAACCCTAATCCTAACCCTAAACTTAACCCTAATCCAAACCCTCACCCTCACCCTCACCCTCACCCTAACTTCTTCTTCTCTCTCCCTTCCTTCCTTTTTCATTTCTTCTCTCCTTTCCTTCTTCCTTTTCTCCTTCTCTCCCTCCTTTTTCCTGCCTCTCTTTCTCTTCCTCCAGTTACCCTCTCTTTTTTTGTTGCTATGTATTATCAGAAGCCACACGGGTTTTGTGGGTGCATTGCTTTATCTATTTAACACCATCCCCCCTCATCCTAGAGCATAAGCTCCACGAAGGTGGAGGTTATGACTCCAGTGTAGATCTGGGCGGATCCCTTGCCTGGTTCAGTCCTTCTCTTGGCACCAAGCAGGCTCTCACCATCTGATGGGCACCCAGATGAGTCTGTGGGAGGGAATCTATGATTCTGTGATGCGAACAATGGAAGAAACATTTTAAAATCATCCTCCAGAAATGTCTGAGCTCCTGGGCACCCGGTAGCCAGTTTCTAAGAGAAAACTGCCTAGGATGGCTCTGCCTCACCCAAGTGACCCCAGCAGGTCAGGGTGGGCCTTAGGGCGAGGGGATGAGTGGTGACCTTACCCTCCCTCTGCCGTGAAGGGTGGGTAAGGACACCGTGAGTACCCTGCTCATGCCTGCCTGGCGATGCTGCCTTTCTGTGTTTTCTGCCCCAAGTAAATGCGTTTTCATGATAGCATCGCATAAAGCCCAGAAATTTGAGAAAAAGTAAAATCTGACTTGAATAATAGTCTCTCGTCTAATTACAGAAAACTGTGTGGTTTGAAAGGAAAAGAGTTTCCATTAGGAGGCCTCTAAAAATAGTCATTGTGATCTGAACTGCCTTCTCCAGTTTCAGCCTGGATGTTAATTACATTAGCAAATCATTTTGGCAGCAGGAGCAGGTATGCCTACCATGCCACCACCGTGGCCTCTCGTAAACACTCGGCGCTGATGGAAGCCCTCCTGGAAACTCAACTGTTTAGAAAACACATGTACACACCTTGTTGGATGTTTCCTCCAGGTGCCTCTCGGCGTGAACCACATTGCACCAAACCTGTAGGTGCAGAAACTCATAAATCCTTGGGGGTGAACTTCAGGTGGGCAGCTGGCATCCAGTAGGCCACTGCCGGGCAGTTGGAAACTTCACCTGGAGAAGACACAAGCTGATGATTGCAAGACAGGCAGCCAAGTGGAAAGACTTCCTCCTTAGTCTCTTGTGGGGCTGCTTCCCGCCCTTCTGGTCCTGGGTGGTTTGGGGCCCTGCTCCTCTCTCCTTCTAGAACATGCATGGTAACAGCTTGAATCCTGAGGCCGTGTGAGGGGTTTCCTGCAGAGATTTCTTATCTTTGGAGGGCCCTAGGTCTTTAAGAGCCAAGTCTGGGGGTGTTCAGGGTCCGTGGGGCAAAATGTGGTATTTGTTTCTGATTACTTTCTTGGTTTGGCATTCCACGGTGAGGAATTTGCAGTTTGACTTTTATGGAGCGTTGCAGCTTCTGGATTTGATTTAAACTTTCTTCTAATCTCATGCACACATGCCCAGAAGCGACTAAGTGAGGCTGACATGATTGATAATGGGGGTGGTTGGGGAGCGGTGATTTGGCAGACCCAGCAAGATCCCGTGGCTGTCTGGAAGAAGGGTGCTACATCTATTGGAGTGAGGAGAGTACTATGGGTCTGAAGAGGAATCGGCCAGTCTTGACTTCGCATCAGGCCTGACGTTTGTGTTTCTTCTTTGTGATGTGTCTTTGTTCCATCTCTCTTCTAGGTAGGCATTAGCGTTGTTGCAGTCGCATTCAGGGCAAACTGTCAGCCTGGGACCCACGTGGGGGTTCAAGGATGAGTCCAAGGGTACAATGGCGCCCCGAGACCCATGTGGTGACCTAGGGCATTATGGCACCCTGGAACTCGGGGGTGCCGGACAGCTGTGAAGCTCAGAGGAGTGTTACAGCTCTCGGCTCTTGTTTGGAGTATTCCCTTCCCAAGCCAGGAAAGGTTACAGCTCTCTTGTCTGGATGAATCCCAAATAAATCCCAGGTTCTGTCTCACAAAGGTAGGATTAAGAATCAAGGACACGAAAGGGCAAGCATGTCGAAGTTTATTCAGGAAGCAAGTGTTAGCAGATCACACGGTGAGAGGGGTGCCTGAGATGGGGTCCCAAGTGGGTTGCCAGGACCCCAAGAGGGTTGCTGAGCCCCCAAGAGAGTTACCAGGCTTCCCCCCAAGAGGGTTGCTGGGGCTGAAAGGGCCACTGAGGCCGGGCCAGGGGTTTAAATAGTATTTGGGGGTGTGCTAATTGGTTGTTAGTAGGAACTGAAAATACACTCACCTAATTGGTCAGTAGGAAGGATTAAAAAGGTGGCACGATATTGTAAAGGGTCGATGGTAGAGGATTGGAAAAAAGCCAATTAGGAAAAGGCTTGCAAAAAAGAAAGAAAGTGATTGAAAAGGGAATGGGTGTGGCTTTTGTCTGGAGCCTGCAGCCTGCAGCTGTTTCTCCAGGTAGAATGAAGGCCTACCTGAAACCTGTCCTGACGTCTGCCTGCACAGTTTCTTCCTCTCGCCTCTTTCTTCTTCCCATTTTATAGATCAGAAAACTGAGGCTCAGTAAGTTCAAATCATGAGGTTGCCCATGTCATCTGCCCACGCTGCCTTTCGGTCACATTTCCGAGATGGGCTTCCGGGATGAAATGTGCAGACTTGGGGAATCTGGAGGGGGAGACGGGTGGAGGAGCAGGCGGGGGAGGCTTCCTGGAGGTGGTGAGGCCGCGTCTGGCGTGGGATGTGAGAATGCAGGTGTGGGAAGCCACGCGGAGGGTGTTCGGTATTAAACGTCACTGGTGGAACCCAAGAGTCGGAGCCTGGGCTCCGCGTGTCGTCCTCAAGGTGGCTGGGAAGCACCAAGAGGCTTGAGCTTGTCCACCGAGGGAGACAGAGCAGGCTGTGTTTTGGGGGGAGGAGGCTGGACACAGGACGGGGACAGGCGGGGTGGGGGAGGGTGGCGGCGACAGAAAGGGGGGAAATGGAAGAAACCACGGCCAGGAGAGCTGGGATGGGGCGTGGTGAAAATAAGTCACGGATATGGCACTTTTGAGCAGGGGTAGTCAGGTAGGAAGAGGGAGGGAATGTGTGAGCATGGACGGCCTGTGGCAGGTGAAGTCCCGAGGCCAGCGGGAAGTCTGGAATTTGGTGTGTGGGGTTGGGTGATCCCCTGGCCATTGGCATGTTCTGCCAGGGGCTGGAAGCTTCAGGCGCATGGTCACCCTGCATCAGGAAGTCAGGGAAAAGAGGGGGGTCGGGGTCATCTGTCCAACTCTCCAGTTGGCAGATGGGGCACCCAAGACCCTGAAAGACTCAGGTGCAAAACAGAGCGGCAACCCCAGCACCAAAGCGGCTCTCCGTGCAGTGCTCTGCCCCTGTGCTGCACTAGCCGGGATCCCGCCTTGATCATAAGGTCGCCCCATCCTAGCACAAAATTCAAGCAGGGCTGTCAAGCCACCCCTCAAAGGCTTTTCGATCTGGAAACACTTGTCTGCACGTGGCCCAGCCGCCAGGCTGTGTTGCAAGTGCATTCTTTTCTCTTCCTCCCTTTTTCCCTCTGTTGGAAAGCCCACGTTATAAATGGCCTTGCTGAGCTGGACTCGGTGGTTCAGTCTGTAATCCTGCGCCTTTGGGAGGCTGAGGTGAGTGGATGGCCTGAGCCCGCGGGTTCGAGACCCACCTGGGCAGCGAGACCTCATCTCTAAATAAATCAAAAAATCAGCCGGGCGTGGTAGCGCATGCCTGTAATTCCGGCTACTCGGAAGCCTGAGGCGGAAGCATCGCCGGAGCCCAGCAGGTCGAGGCTGCGGTGGCCGGGAGCGGCCACTGCACTCCAGTCTGGGCAATAGTGAGACTCCAACTCAAAAAAAAAATAAGTAAATAAATGGCCTTGTTGAAGGGAGCTCCGTCCATTTGAAACGCAAGTGTCTAATAAGGAGGCTGCAGCACCTGCCCTGTCCTTGTCTTTGCTCATTTGTCCTGCACACCTGCCACCTGCCTGGCCCAGTGTCTGTCACGGGAGAAACCTCTGGTACACGGGAGGCTGATCCCTCACCAGGATGAAGGCTCGATGCCGGGATGGGGCTCTCCAGGTTGGAGGGTGGGCGGGGAGGTCACGGGGACTGGGAACATTAAAGGAGGTGCTGGCCCAACTAGAGGGAAGAGGTTGGATAGTGACAACGGCAGAGGGGACAGGACTGGCGGGGAGGTACGAGAGCTGGATGTGTGGATGCAGCTTGGCCAGGGGAAGGGGTTCATAAATGAAAGACATGGGGGTGCGTGTGGAGGTGAAAACCAGAGTTTGGGAGAGCCCCCATCAGCCTTTACTGAACCCTTGCCCCATGCCAAGAACTGTGCTAGATGTGGTTCTACCATAGTGAGCAGAACACACAGGAAACTGGCAGTCATAGAATTTAGCCCTTCTGAAGACAAGGTCCTGCCTCAAACACTCTTTGTGTATTAACTCCTTCGCTCTCCTCAATCAGTCTGCGATGTGAGAACGATGATCTTTTTAAAGATATTTTCCTCTCAACGTTTTTTAATTTTTTATTTATTTTTATCTTTCATTTTTTTTTTTTTTTTTTTGAGTTGAAGTCTCACTGTGTCGCCCAGACTGGAGTGCAGTGGCACCACGCCCGGCTGATTTTTTGATTTATTGTAGAGACGAGGTCTCGCCAGGTTGCCCAAGCGGGTCTCGAACCCCGCGGGCTCAGGCAATCCACTCGCCTCGGCCTCCCGAAGTGCTGGGATGACAGGCTGAGCCACCGAGCCCGACCCCGAGAACTATTATTATCCCCGTTTTACAGATGAAGACACCGGGGCCTGGAGAGGTGCAAAGACTGCTCCAGAACGCAGCTGGTGAGCAGCTGAGCAGAACCTAATTGCAGGGCACACTCTTGGCCACCGTACCAGCCTATCCCTCACTTATTCAACGGCAGAGCAACCAGAAATGATGACCAAGTGGGGTGGGTGCCCCGCAGGCAAAGCAAAGGCTGCAGAGCCAGGAAATGTGGGAAGAAGGCTAAGTCCTGCTTGAGTTAGAATTTTCCAGAAAGTTCTCTCTGAGGAAGTCACATTTAAGTTGATCTCTGAAAGATGGAAGGTATTTTTATTCAGCTAACAACTGGGAAGTTTTTGTTGAAAAAAATATGTTGTATACTGGTTTTAATCATTATGCCATCTTCATTTTACTTCCTAAGGGCCATTTCCTTTTTTCTCCAAAGAGGGAGCAGAGAGTTGCCTGGCGGAGGTGGGGTGGACTCACACAGCTGACGCCTGTGGGGACAGGAAGGGAGGGCTCAAGTTATGGCCAGGCAAACCTACTCCAGAGGCTGAGAGCTTCCCCCAGTAAATCTCCTGTTCTTGTCAGGCGTAGCTGCGCCTGGCAAGCCTTGCTTAATTTGGATCTCTCGGCTGTTCAAAAAAATTAAGCTGGTTTGGCTCCAGCTTTTCCTCCTTTGAGAACAAGACCTGTTGTAAAATTTTAAGTGGCTGTGCCAACCAGGGAACGCTCTCTGCACGTTACAAATCCCCTTGGCCTCCCAACTCCGGGGCTCTGTCCATGCCAAACGATGAAGGGCTGTGCCCTGGTCTCATGGGAATCGTGGGGTTCTCCTCCCCATCCCTGGGAGGAATTCACCATTGAGAAGAACTGGGCATGATGGCAAAGGTGACAGGACAAGACAGGAGATCTCAGCTGAGCCAGAAGGCTGGGTGTGGGGACACCTGAGGGAAATGCAGACTTTAAAAGTCAATTTCAGTACATGACTGTTTATTGAACACCTACTGTATGCCAAGCACTGGGATAGGCCCTGAAAAGGATGCAGACGGGAATCAGACTTTTGGGTCTTATTCTTAAGGTCTTTGTATCCAGTCATCCAACCAGCACTTACTGAGCACCTTTTGCATGCAAGAGAGATGCAACTCCCCTGGAGGAGGTCAGTGGGTAGCAGGAATCACTCCCGTGTCCCATGTATACACACAAGATCCTGAGGGTTATGGGAACCCAGTGTTGGAGACTCAGGAGACCTCACCCACTGCAGTCGGGGGGCTTCCCCATGAGGAGGCATTAGATTTGGGTCTCAACATGCAAGTAGGAGTTTGCTGTGAAAGGAAGGGACAGAGGGCACTCCAGGTAGTGGCAACTAGGTCTTCAAAGGCAGGGGGTGACAAGAATAAAGTGAAAGGGCATGGTGGGGTGGCAACTTTTCTCTATTAGGAAGTAATGAGTTTGTACCTCACAGTGATAGGACAAGATTATAATAATTAACAGGTAACAGTAACAGCTGCAAACCTTTACTGAGTGCTTACTGTGTGCTGGGGCCTGAATGTCGGCATCCTCCAAAAATTCATATTGAAATCCTAACCCCCAAGGTGATGGTATCAGGAAGTGGAACATTTTGGGAAGTGATTGTGTCCTAAGGGAAGAGCCCTCACGAATGGGGTTGATGCCTTTAAAAGGAAAGCCCAGGGGATCTCGTTTGCCCTTTCCACAATGCAAAGACACGGGGAGAAGTTGCCACCTATGAAAGAGGCCCTCATCGGACTCTGAATATGCTGGAATCCTCAGCCTGGACTTCCAGCCTCCAGAACTGTGAGAAATAAATTTCTGTTGTTGTTGAGAAGCCACACACTTGCTGGTATGCTCTTTTAGCAGTTCAAAGAGACAAGACACTATGTGCCAATATTTACTCTAAGCTGTTACGTGCGTTATTTTATTAAATTCTCAGGTCAGGGTAGGATTTCCCCACTGTACAAATGTGTGAATAAGGCAAGGCGCTGAAGGCAGTCCCTGCTTTCAGGCTGCAGTGCCGGTGAGGGTAGAAACAGAAGGAGAGGCCTCAGGCCTGGGCAGCCCAAGTCCTGGGCGGCCGGCCTGCACACTGCATATCCACCCCTGGGCCACTCCAGGTTCAGATCATTCTGTCTGGAGGCTGTTCATATGCAAAAATTTAAGCACTTCCATATTTAATACCCTTTACCTCCAATAAGAACAAAAATGCTTTCTGTTTTATCCTCTGGAGTTGGGAGCTTAGGTTTGAAAAGGATTTAAGAATTGTATCCAGGCTGTGGCAGTGGTTGCTTTGGCTGGATACCCAAAATATCAAGTGTTTGACCTTGAAAGTTAACCTTCTTAGGAATAGGAATGGATTCTTAGCTACTGAGTCTACAGCCCGTCGTGATAGCTTACCTCCGTCTGCGCATGGAAGGAAACGTGTGGGCGCCAGTGGAAGGAAAACAGAGTGTTTGCTGCTCCCTGGAGTGCCTGATCTTTTATTCCTCAGTTCCACCAAGGCATGCTGGGGCTCAACAGATGATTTATGACTTGGAGGTAGCTGGCAGTGAAGCCCAGGTGTGAAGGAATGATGCCAAGGCTTTTTAAAAAATTGTGTTTTCTGATTATGCCCCTAAGGGTAGATGTAATTCAATTGGATCCAAACTACTGTGCCTCTGCCTTTGGTATATGTTCAGTGCTATGATCTCAGGCAGGTAATTGTAGCTTGAGAATTTGGGATCTATTTTTCTTGCTGTATAGGAGTATTTATATGGCATAGTCCCTGGAGGGCAAAAGGACATAATACAAATGCTTTTAATATACTTCATTTGTTTGCTTATTCTTTATGTCTCTTGTTCCCTAAAAGTAATCAGAAAGTTATGGAAGAATAAAAAATTAATCTGCAGCCGGGCTCAGTGGCTCAGCTTGTAATTCCAGTGCTTTGGGAGGCTGAGGTGAGTGGATTGCCTGAGCCCGCGGGTTCGAGACCCGCCTGGGCAACTTGGCGAGACCTCATCACTACAATAAATCAAAAAAGTAGCCGGGCATGGTAGCGAGCGCCTATAGTTCCAACTACTTGGAAGGCTGAGGCGGAAGGATCGCCGGAGCCCAGTAGGTCGAGGCTGCAGTGGCCAGAAGCAGCCACTGCACTCCAGTCTGGGCAACAGAGTGAGACTCCAACTCAAAAAATAATAATAATAATAATCTGCTTTACCAGATAATTAATTTGGGCTAGAAAGTAGTGCCATCAAAATGGATTGGTTTATTCAGCTCAGTAGAAAACAAAACAAGACAAATCAGTTAGGTTGGTTGACAAAAATCTTACTTTTTCATATGGCAACATGTAGAAATTGTTTCAGTGTCTTGTGTCTTGAGTTAATGTCATATTCTCTACTGTCACAAGCATTTTAATGGAAAAAATGCTTCTCAGCTAACTTTTTTTCTCATTGGGTTCTTCTCATATATGAATAATGAGCCTTCAGGTATGACAGACATGTGTTTTGAGACTGCATCAAGTAGCATGCAACTGTTCTCTTGATGGATGGAACCCATCTGAATCCTCACTAGCAGTGCTAGGGAGCCCTAAAACTCCACACCATCACCAACATTTGACATCATCTAGCTTTCTGATTTTTGCCCAGTAGTGGTTGTTGGGTGATAGCATTTTGTTTACATTTGCATTTTTCTGATTACTAATGGCTTTGGTATCTCTTTATCCAAGATTAACCTTTTGAGTTTTTCCTTCTGTAAATAGCCTGTTCATATATTTTGCCCATTTTTCTCCTAGGACTCCTTTTCTTCCTTATGTATCATGGATATTAATTTTTTTTTGTTGGATTTAGACATTGCAGGTGTTGTTGTCTCCCCTTGCATGTTATCTGTCTATTCATTCCAGTATGTCCTTTTTAGAACATTAATCCTTATCTTGATTAATCAACTTAACTAATTCTTCTCACCTTTGTCTTATGGTTTGTGCTTCTGAGGTTTCATTTAAGAAGTTTTCCTCTATCTCTAGGTTACAAAGATAGTTTTCTATATTTTCTGCTATTGTTAAGGTTTTACCTTTTACATTTATTTCATTAATCCATTTGGAGTTCACCTTTGTGTGTAGTAAGGATCCAATTTTAGCTTTCTCCATATAGAGAGCCAGATTTCCTAAGGTCATATGGTAAAGAATCTGTTAGGGCCAGACGGACCAGGTGAGGGTGGAGAGGCAAGGAGGTGTGCAGCACTGCTGGGGCTGGCAAGCCGGAGGTGCGCACTGGCAACCCAGAGATCCGAGTAGATGCAAGGAATTGTGACACACAGAAGTGAGAAGAAAAGATTTATTTAAGAAAAGGTCACCCCCCACAGACAGGGAGTGGGCCTACGCTCTAGGTGAGAGTGGCGTCGTCGCCCCCCAGAGTCCCGGCTTAAATCCTTCTCTTGGAGATGTTGCACGTGACTGCCGTGACTTCCTTATCGACCACCTGTGGATGTCTTGGAGAACCTGTGACACAGAGACCCATTAATGTCCGCCCACATGATCATAGCCCCTGGAGAAGGGCGTGGCAAGGATTCTAATGCTCCTGCACCTTCCCAAACGACATTCCTTAGAGCTAGTGGAGGGTGCACCTCCCCTTATCTCCTAGGCATTCCCAGTGGGTAGCTTTGGAGTATGCTTGGCTTCCCTGGAGATAGGGCCCAATTTACTGGAAGATCAAATCCCCACCTGCTCCCCCTCTGAGCTGTCATAACTTTTGTAATTACAAGTTTCATGACTTTGACAGTCCTTGCCCAATGCATGATGTCCTAGGCCTTGTCAATTCCCTTTGCTCTAGGCAAGCTTGATGGCCACTATGAGATACCTCTGATACCTGGAAGTCTGTTTCTGAAAAGACAAAGTCGGTAAAGTTAATTATACCTAAAGTGTGCATTTCTCCAAAAGCTTAGCTTCTACTTTCTCATCATTGTGCCAGGGTTTAAGAACAAGATGAAAAATGGCTTCCCACTCTCGGTCTGTCCTTTCAGAGTTCACTTTGACTTGTAACATTCTCATATTGTGTATTATCCTCCCAATACTACCCATAAGTCTGTACGTAAGCTCTTGCCTTTGTTATACTGGGCCATGGTCTGTCTATCTTTGTGCCTAAGATCTTTCCTTCTTCCTTCTTTGCTCCCTCTTTTCTCGCTTGCTCACTTCTTTTCTTGCCCTAGTTGTTACAAACTGACCAGATTCTTATGCTGGCAGCCCAGAAAAGCCAAGACGGATGCAGCTGTTACAGCAGAGAAAGTGTTTAATATTTCAAAGCAGCTGAATGAGGAAGACAGAAGATATTACTCCAATCTGCCTCCCTGAGAATTCAGAGGTTAAGGTTTGTTTTTTTTTTTTGAGTTGGAGTCTCACTCTGTCACTCAGACTGGAGTGCAGTGGCCGCTCCCAGCCACTGCAGCCTCAACCTGCTGGGCTCCGGCGATCCTTCCGCCTCAGCCTTCCAAGTAACTGGAACTACAGGCGTGCACTACCACATCTGGCTAATTTTTTTATTTATTGTAGAGATGAGGTCTCACCAAGTTGCCCAGGCAGGTCTTGAACCTGCGGGCTCAGGCAATCCACTCACCTCAGTTTCATAGCGTGGAGGTTAAGGTTTTTAAAGGGAATTTGGTGGGCAGGAGGATAGGGACTGCTGACTGGCTGATGATATCATGTGTTGTCAAAACTGTATTTATGTCTCAGAGCCAGTTTCTGGGAGGGGGCACCACAAACCGGATGGAGCCAGCTTTCTGGAATGTGTTCTGGGCCTGGGTAGGGCCTTGGGTTCATCAGAGCCTGAAAAATATCGCAAATACCATCCTTAGGTTTTGCAATAGATGCTATCTATAAAGTGTACCATTTTAGGTTTTGCAATAGATGCTGTCTATAAAGCAAGTCTTGTCATCAGCTACTATGTCCTGGGCAGTGAGCCATTATAGAGGTGGTTTAGGTGGAAGGTAGGGAGATTGGAGCTGCTTTTATTCTCATGGAGATCTTTGCAGCCTTAGTCTCATTGTTTAAGGGAGAATATATTGATCAGCCTTGCAGGGTGCTTCTCCCCTTTCCAGGATGTGAAGATAATCAATTGCCCTCTATTGGAGAGAAAACAAACCTAGAAACAATAGATTTGCTAAATTCTAACCATAGCTACGACTTTTCAGGGCTCAGGTCTCTTTTACAGCTTTTACCCCATGGCCCAATGTTAATTTTATATAGGTGGTTGCATGGTTTGGGATTTGGTTGCCTGACAATGGTCTATGGGTGTGAGAGATCTTTTCCAGTGGTGGGGCCTCACTGAGTGTAAGGACAATTGCATTTGGCACTGCAGTTTCAGGGAGCTCTTTACCCTGACAGAAAGAATATAAAGGGACATGCTTGAGCTCTGGTCTTCCAAATCCCTTCTTCTGATTCTGGGCCAGAGCTCCATGCTTGCGGCTGCGAACATCTTCCTCAGCTTTGCTTCCTGGCTTCTCAGACTGAGATTCTCTTCATGCAAATAGCAACTCCATGAAGACAATTGCTTCTTCTCTTTTAGGCTTCATATATTAAGTGACCACAGCAGCAGCTCCAGAATTTCTAAATTTAAGGAACTTAGGCTCTAAGAAATCTTGTTGGAAGGAGGGGCTTGAGATTTCCTGGAGGCTAAAGCCACTCCCACCCATGACCATCACTGGGTGCCCAAGCCTCCCTGACTCTGCCAAGGTGCATCTTGGGCCATACGATGGGCCAGAATTCCCTTTGGCCTGAGGCTGCAAAGTGCATGATGGAGGCAGAAGTTTTGGACCCAGTTGGCGGCTCAACTGATCCAATCACTTGTTTTTTTTGTTTTTTTTTTTTTTTGAGTTGGAGTCTCACTCTGTCACCCAGACTGCAGTGCAGTGGCCGCTCCCGGCCACTGCAGCCTCGACCTGCTGGGCTCCGGCGATCCTTCCGCCTCAGCCTTCCAAGTAGCCGAAATTACAGGCATGCGCTACCATCAATCACTTGTTAATTGGATGAGCTTCAGCAAGTGACTCAGCCACTGCCACTTCTAGTTTCCACAGCTGTGAGATGAGCGGAACGATTACACAAGACTTCGGGAGGATTGTGTTAGTTAGGGACCCAGCAGGAAACAGACATACACACACACACACACACACACACACACACACACACACACACACACGACAGGTGAATTAAATGTAGTGCAGAGGTGTGGGCAGGGGTGGGAGACAAACAGGTGATATTGAAACACTAGTGACTGCAGGCTCAGGCTGTCAGGAAGTCGTCGTCCCCTATAGGTCTGTCCAGCTAGAGTTGAGGAAGTGGATTTCAACACAGCGCAGAGACGCAGCTACCACCAGGACCCCTGGGGCCAAAGTGGGTGGGGGGCATGGAAGGATTGGAGGGGAGGGGAGGGGAGGGAGTACCTAGATCTCTTTCTCCTCTCACCTTCCTATTTTCTTCTGGTATCTTCTATTGGACAGTCCCAATCAGAAAACAAAGACAAGGGCATTCAGTCCACAATGGTCAGCCTCCAGATACAGAAGAGAGCTGAGAGGGCTGGAGATCAGAAGGGTGCAAACAGAGAAGCCAGCACAATGACCAAATGTGATCATTTCTGTAAGTTATCCTGCACATAGTAGGTAGCCAAGAAATGCTGGCTCTCCACGGCCACTCAGCAGGCTTTAGCTATTCTGAGTTCCATGTCTCCCCAGGTGGTGTTCGTGTGGTTTCTTAACAGCTTTCACAGCATCATCTTGCTGTTTACAAATGGAAGATCTCAAGCCAAAGCAAGTGTCCCGAAGGTCAAATTGAAAATGAAATCACGGAGTGGAGGCAATTGTGAAGAGAGGAATTAAGTTGCAAGAGGGACCCATGAACTAAGAATAAGGCTTATCAGAAGATGCCAAATCTACAGGGTATGGGAGTAAGAACAAACATGCCGAAAATTAGATATGAAATGGGTAATTATGTGATAATGAGTCTGAGGACGTTACAAAGGACACTGCCATTTAAACCACCAAATCTCAACATAGTAATGAGCGGGAAAAACCCTCCAGCTTTGTAATTATAATCATAGTTGCCATAACAACTTAGTATCTCTCTCCGGGTGCATCCATCTCGAGACCATATTTTTAGTAATGGCCGTGCCTGAGTATGTATTTTTCTTTATATAGCAGATAATTTTTCAAATTAATGATCTTTCAAAAAATTCCATTTTCATTCTCTCTGAAAGTATAAAAGTCTCAGGGATAATTAGGGAAATGAACAGATGTGAAAGTCCCTCATGAAAAACGCTATAAAAGTATTGATGTCTTGACAATATTTGTTTCAACAGAATTTTCTCTGGACCTGCACACTCTATTGTTCCTTGTCAAGCAGCTTAGCATAAATCTCCTCTGCGGGGCTCATAAATATTTGAAAAATTATTAGCCGTGTAAGGTGTTTGAGGATTATTTGACAAGTACAGATTTATGTTGTATAACAGAAATTGACTTAACAGCATCTAAGGGATGAATGAATGGACAAACATTGGCTCACCTTGCTTAGCGGAAGTGCATTTAACGTCCTCAACAGACGTCAACAATGGGTTGACTTTGAAGGACACCATTTGAGGAGCTCAGAGACCAGGAGAGACCCTGAGCTGCCATGTTGATTTCACGTTTTTCCCCAGCTGCTGCCATCAGCGAGAGTGTCTGGTTTTGCCACGTGGTGAACATCCAAGGAGAGTCAGCCCTTTCCCGAGCTCCACTTACCCTGTGGGGAAGCACGACCGCCCTTCCTTGGGGTTCCAGACTTGAGTTAAATAAACAAATTACTGGGTTGAGAACAAAAAGGTTCCAGAAAGAAGCACTTCTTGGCTGATGCCATGGAAGATCCTCACCAAGATTAGTCATGCAAAAGGAATTGAGAATTTTCTGTCTTTCTTGTACTTCAGTGCTTTCTGTGGAAGGTGCGAGATGAGTAGATGATAATAACCACAAGTTTATACAGAGCTTATAATGTGGTGCAGGAGGCGGCGAAGATACATACATACATATATATGCACTATTCATGGTTACCCACCGGTGAGTGGAAAGAACTAAGTTTGGGCGAGTAGGTGAGCCTTGCCTTTTATGCAGAGGGGAATGGGTTTACATGGGACTAGTTAGCACTGTGGATTCTTCAGTCTGGAAGCAATGGAAAGAGATGTTTCAGGAAGAACAGCTGTCATGCTTAAGTGCAGGGTGGACTGCAGGTCAGAGGGTTTGGGAACAGGCAGACCTGCTGAGCAAGTATTCCAGTCATCTGTCAGGGGGCTCTGAGCAATGATCTAAAAGATTGGTGAGAACGGAGGAGGAGGCAAATTAAAGCATATGAGCCATGAGGGCAACGGGCCTGACGGTGACGAAAGATACACTAGAAGGTGAGGGGGAGAAGAGGTAAAGTCTTCACCTGGGAAACTGAAGCCTGCAAGCCCCTCCCAGGCAGAAAGGCAGGAGTTGGCGGCAGGACGAGGCTTGTGGAACAAGAGAATGAGGTCAGCTTTGCCACCTTATCTTCCTCAACTTCATGAACTCCGACTGCCTGCACACCTCTAGGAGAGCATCCGGAGAGAAGGAGCCAGAGGTAGACACAGGACACTCCAGGAGCCATGCTGTGGTCTGCTATGCAGGGAGAACTGGCATCAATACAATCAATTCTTGTTTTATTTGTTCTGCTTGCTTTAATTATGTATCTCTCCAGGGAAAACAAACCAGCAAGCATTAATAGGGAGAGCAGTAATAAGTGGGATTCATTTCCTGATTCCTGGGATGTGTTAAGAATCACATCTGATGGGGATGGAAAGCATCTTCTGTACGCTTACTGCAGTGTAGATGTATGTTATGTTATTTACCTAAGAAGTGCCAGGAAGGAAGTAAAATATTTGTATAATAGCCTATGCGTTTGGGGCTACCGCAATGTATACTGCCTGACTTTAAATATTGGTGAAAAGCAGAAGAGCAGGGTTTAGTACTGACCATCATTAGTCTGCTATGTGTCCTTGGGTACATCTGGGCCTCAGGATCTCAGTAAAATGGGAAGCAGAAGATTTGCCTTAAGTTTTGACTCTATCAGAATTACTCAAGGGGTTTCTTAGACATGCGAGTGCTTGAACCTACCCCTTGGAAGATTCTGTAGGTCTGGGGTGGGGCCCAGGTGTCTATTGGCCATTTAACAAGCTCTAGGGTGCAGATGGAGGTGGTACCGGGCACAGTCCTGACCTGGACAGTCTCTGCAGCCCCTCTGGCCAGAATGCCAGGTGAGCTTCCTGTTAGTGCTTCGTGTAGCTCACTGGAACGCTGGGTGTGTGTTGCTTGCTGCCGGAGCTTCTTTCTGGAGTGCCTGGCTTCAAATAAAACAGCCCCTGGGAGTGGGGATACATCATGGAGCAGTGTTGTTGTCTGGAGTGCCTGGCTTCAAATAAAACAGCCCCTGGGAGTGGGGATACATCATGGAGCAGTGTGGGCAGAAATCCAGGTTGGGGGATCAGAAAGTAGCCCAGCCCTGGCTTGCTTGGAGCATGGAAGACCCTCTTCCCCTCTCATTCTGGAGACCTCTGCTAGCTCTGGGTTCCAGAATGCCCTGGGGGTTTGACAGGCAGGTCTGAGGCCTCCTGATCCTCCCCAACAGGCTGGTCCCAGGCCTGCAGCCTCCTCCTCTCACCCTGGCCATTCTGCTCTGGTCTTTGATCTGAGAGCCCAGAAGACTGGCCCTAAGACTGGTTGGGTGACCCGAGTGGAGACAGTGAGAACAAAACGAGGCTGAAAATGCAGCTATTCCGGCCCTGTCCGCTGTGGGGACTCAGAAGTGTGACTCCTTCACTCCCAGGGAAATGGGGAAGCCTTGCCCTGGTGCCTCGTTCAGCTCAGTAGTATGCCAGGATCACTTCTCAGGCTCAAAGGAACCAGGATGGTGATAGGACAACCCCGGGGTGAGAGGGCCAGTCTGCTCCTGCGATACGCACAATGACCCCCCCCAAAGATGTCTACACTAGAATCTGTGAATGACTTAGATCACATGGCAAAATGAACTTTCCAGATGTGATTAAGGTCACCACGTGAAGAGGGGGTGATTATCCCAGATTGTCTGTGTGGGCCTGTCGAATCACAGGGGCTCTTAAAAGTGGAGAACTTTCTCCGGCTGGAAGTAGGAAAGATGGGGCAGAAGGGGAAACGATTTCAAGCTGTGGGAGGGACGTGATGCACCAGGACTGGCTCTGAGATGTAGGACCCGCACCCAGGGACCAGAGAGAAGCCTGGGGGAGCCTGTGGAAGGCACGAGAAGGCACACAGGCAGCTAATGAGAGGAAAGACACCTGGGCTGACAGCCAGCAAGTCAGCAGGACCCCAGTCCTACCACTGCAAGGGACTGAATACAGCCAACACCCCAAATGAGTTTGGAAGTGGGTTTTCCCCCCAGGCTGCCCCGAGGAACCCAGGCCTGCTGACTCCCTAACTTTAGCCTGGTAACATATGCGACAGACTTCTCACCTCTAGGGCTGTGAGATAATAAACAGGTGTCGTTTTAAGCCATGAAATTTGTCACGATTTCTTAACAGCAGCAATAGAAACGATGCAGTCCAGGGTTCCCCAACCTTCTGACCTGGAGAGCAGAAGCCACAAGGCTTCGGGCCTGGGTTCCACAAAAAGGACCCACACACAGTTGTCCAAGGCCAGGAGGTGCTTTCTCCAAAGGGCCCTCCGGCATCCAAAGCCTGCTCTTTGGATGATTCACAAGCCCTCTTGTGACTCCTGGGGTGGCAGCCTTTGGGCAACCTGGGTGTCTCTCAAGGTCCAACGGAATCACAGCCTCAGACTGGAGCAGGGGTCCCCCGGGTCACTAGGCCCCGCCCCCACGGAACTTAACTCCCAGGGACCCTGGGGGCCTCTGGAATTCCTCATTCACAGTTCTTGAAACAGGATCATGGCCAGAGGGGAATGCATGTCTGCAGAGGCCAGGGCACTTGGCAGGGGTCCGGAGAGCTGGAGGCTTTGGACTCTAATTTGCCTTAGGACCTTGGGCCGATCTTTTTTCCTCTCGGATCAGGTCTCTCCACCTGTAAGACAAGGAAAGGAAGAGCCGGCCTCAACGTTTCCTTTTAAGACTGAAACTCCTTGGAGGCTGGGGAAGCGGGCGCCCAGCAGGGCCCCACACTGGCCAGCTTTGGGGGGAAGGGAAGGGGTGCTGGAGACAGTCCTGGGGTGGAGGGGCTCCGACACTCGCCTCGGCGGGGTCCGCGGGAAAGGGAGGGGAGGAGGGAGGGCGGGGCCGCCCCCCTGCGCCCGCCCCGCGCCTCTGCGCGCCCCTGCCCGCCCCCGGCCCGGCCCAGCCCGGCCCGGCCCGGCCCAGCCCGGCCCTGCCCAGCCCTGCCCAGCCCGGGCGGGCCGGTCCCACGCGCCGCCGGCCGGCAGTCTCCCGCGCCCCGCGCGCCGCGCCGCCGTGGCCTGCGCCCCCGCCGCGCGCCGCCGTCCGCGCGCGCCGCTCGCGGTGACCGTGACCCTGCCCGGGGCGCGGGGCGGAGCGGGCATGGCCCGCCCGAGGGCCGCCGCGCCGGCTCTCGCCCTGGTGCTCCTGGCGGTGACCCTGGCCCGGGCCGCAGCCCAGGACGCAGCCCTCGAGGACCCCGACGACGACGGGCAGGAGATCTGGAGCCGGGGGCCCTACCCCCCGCGCCCGGAGCCCGAGCCCGAGCCCTCCTCGCCGCCGCTGCCCGCGGGGCCCGGGAAGGAGGAGCCGGAGCCGCGCCCGCCGGAGCCCAGGCCGCCCAGGAGGGCGACCAAGCCCAGGAAAGCTCCCAGGAGGGAGAAGCTGGCTCCGGAGCCGCCGCCAGCAGGTAAGAAACTCTGTGCGCCGGCGGCCCGAGGGGGCGTCCGTGATCGCGCGCCTCGTGGGGCCACGGGCGTCCCCGTGTGTGTGCCTGGGGTGAGGGAGCCACGATGACCTCCCCTTCGCCGCCCCAGCCTCCCCAGAGATTGCATCTGCGCTTTCCGGGCTCCTCCCGGCTTCCCAGAAATTCGCAGTGGTCCGCGTTCCGTCTCTGGTCTCTCTGGTCAGGTAGACAGTCAGCTGGGCAGTTGGGAAACTGCTTGGGGCGCCTGGTTCCTCTTGCCACAAGTTTGAAATACCCCGGGGAGAGAGGATTTTTCTGCTGGACACTTTTTCCTTCTTTTCCTACTGTAGTTTTCTTGAGAGTGAATTTCCGCTTTGGCGATGTGGAAGGCTGCCCTCCTTGGCAGATGACCTGGGGAAAGCTCTGCAGGAGTGAGCCCTTACCCAGCCAGTGTTCCCTCCCAGCTCGCTGCCTCCCCCTCTCAGTGGGTCCCTGGGATCCTCTGTCCTGCTGGGGCGGGAGGACACAGCGTCTGCTGGGGGGTCCGTGCCGAGTCTCTGGGCTTGGTGGAGCCGGCCGGCTGCCCTCGGCCTGGGTTGCTCAGGCTTCTATCAAATCTCTCACACCTTTCTTCTCAAGTCCTTTCTCAGTTTGTGCCGGCCCTATCTTAGGGAAATGACTTCCGCTGTGTTTATTACCCACTTTGCCAAGCGGGGCTTTCTTTTCTCTCCGTTTTTCCAGACGTCCTTTGTCCAAATTGCAGGATTTCAGGAGTGGGACTTGAGCAGGACTGTGGCCAGTTTCTAGGGCCTTGCCATGGCCTTCCCTGAAAGGAGATTTGTGTTGGTGCCACGGTCACAGGGCTCCGGGCTTGGAAGGCATCAGCTTTGTTTGGTTAAACTGCTCGGGGGAAAGTCCTCAGCCAGAGCCGCAGGAAAGTGGGGGTGGGGGTGAGACACAGAACTCTGGAAAGGGTGGGCCCATCTTACCACCTTCTGATCCCCTCTGCACATGCCGGGCAGCCCTGCCATGCTTCAACTTGGGGACAACTTTGTGAGGCATTTCTGTGAGTTGTGCACCAGCCCTGAACAGAACCATCTAGAATTCCCAGCGTTTTGGGGACAGCTACAGGAATTCAGGTGTGTAGGAACCACAGTGGTTTAAAAAACAGGATTGCGGTGGGAAGAGACACTCGTATTTGCAGAAAATCAACTGGGACTCTTAGGTGCAACTATCTCATTGAATTCTCTCAGTCTCTCTGGAGGGTGGGTGTTGTAAGCGTCTCTAGGCCAATAAAGCCAACTTTGTCAGGCCTTAATCATGACCTTCACCAGGAAGTGTTACCCAAACGCCTGCATTAGGTGAGCTCCCCCCATTTATTCATTTCCTTAACACCCCATACTTCTACACATCCCTGATTACTTTCTCAAAGGCTCACGAGGAACTTTGAGATGAGGAAGCTAGGCTCAGACAGTTTAAGTAACTTACTCAGTGTCTCTTGCTGGTTTGGGGGGATTTGAATGCCTTTCTCCTGCGCTTTTGAACTCCAGGCCTTTTTGGTGTGGTGGTTTGAACCAAATCCACATATATCCTTATTTTCCAGCGCCTGTCAATGTGCCCAACCCAGCCCTGGGCGTGGCAGGGTGGGGTGGGTAGGAGATGTATATATACTGGGTTCTGGTGGTTACTGGGGGTGGAGACCGGGGGAGGGCGGAAGTGGAAGGAACCTCACATGGGGAGTCTGAACACTGGGCAGACCACCGTGTTTAGGATTCACCAACTCAGAGCTCTGGGGCTCACCACTCAGCTTCCTGAACCTCAACTCTGCCATCCGCAAATAGGAAGACTACCGCCTGCAACTTAGCTGTACTCGATTAATCGCTGTAAAGGCTTTTCAACCAGTATGCCTGCCAGCCTGTGGTCACGCTGGCTGTGCGAGTCCTTTGAACCATTTTTGCATTCCTGTTTAGCACCAGGTATGGGTGAGGCCCTTGGGATGGAGAGAGCAGGCTCTGGCCCCACCCTCGTGGAACTCATGGGAGTTGGGGAATGTTGAGAAAGTAATCAGTGTTGTGCAGAAGTGTGGGGTGTTGAGGAAACGAATAAGCAAGGGTTCCTCACCTAGTCTGGGGGCTTGGGCAGTGCTTCCCAGGGGAGGTGATGGCTAAGACCTGACAAGTAAGGTGGCGTTACTGTCGTGGGGATTCTTACAAGTGATCATCATTCCCAAGATAACTTTCTTTCCCTACAGAAAACAGCTCAAGCCGGGCTCGGTGGCTCAGCCTGTAATCCCGTGCCTTTGGGAGGCTGAGGTGAGTGGATTGCCTGAACCCATGGGTTCGAGACCCGCCTGGGCAGCGAGACCTCATCTCTACAATAAATCAAAAAATCAGCTGGGCGTGGTAGCGCATGCCTGTAATTCCAGCTACTTGGAAGGCTGAGGCGGAAGGATCGCCGGAGCCCAGCAGGTCGAGGCTGCGGTGGCCGGGAGCGGCCACTGCACTCCAGTCTGGGTGACAGAGTGAGACTCCAACTCAAAAAACAAAAAAGAAAACAGCTCAGAAAGCCGCAGCCTAGCCTCGACAGTGTTCACAGGCTGATGTGTCTGCGGACTCAGCTGTGGAGGTGGGGGGTTGACTCTCCTTAATCCTGGGAACATTAGCACTTGACAGCCTGGGAATGGGGTCTTTGAAGGAGAAATCAAGAGTGAAGCCTGATTTGCTAGAGAAAGGTCATTTGCTTTCAGAAGGCCATCTTGTAGGCAGAGGTGGGCTTGGGGTAAGGAGGCCTGTCTGTTCCCAGTGAATAGCCCCTGCTCCTGCAAGAAACGAGCCTCATGGCTCAACCTGCCTCTGGTATACACCTGGATCGCGGATCCCAGACTGCAAACAGGACCTTGGAAATTTTCCGATTCAGATCAGAAGCCTGTGAGGGGGAGGGGGCTGCTTCCAGGCCTGCCGCTGTTTCAGCCTTGTTTCTAATGAATTGTGTGGGGCCTTTTAGAGATTCCCCAAACCATGAAAAGACAGGTGTGACATTTATGTCGTATCTTTAATTCCTGTCTTTTTTTGGGTGGGAGGTTTGATCACGAAAGCCCTTTACTCTGGACCCCAAGTGAGAAGTGGGAAAATTGATTTAAGAATAAGCAATAAGCTTGATTAGGGGCATCAGTGATAGTTTTGTGCAGTTAAACTGCGCTAGGAGAAAATTATTTTTCCTACATTCAGTGCTGGTTTGATGTATCTACAACTCATGGTGGAATAGAAGTGTTTCCCTATGCATTGGACTGATTTGCACCAGGTGGTCATAATAACCTAGGAAGGCATTTACAGAGGGAGGAACATTGGCCACGGCCTAGGGTGTTTCATGCAAACTTGTGAACTTTGCTCCACTGGAAGGATGTACATGCTGTGTCCCATGCACTGTCTAGGCACTGAGGTGGGAATAAGGGATTACACTGAGAGATGCATAAGAATAAGAAAGCGTGCATAACTAATTTTAAAGTCTGTCCAGTGCTTTTCTTTACAGATTATAGAATACGTTCTAGATAGCCCTTGTCTTGCATAAAGGTGGGGTTGAGGGAGAATGGAAGACAACTGTTCTGGGCAGCAGGCACAGAGAGAGTTCTGTCTTAACCCTGTAGGAGGGTTCATACAAGGAGCCAAGGGCATGGGGGATTTGATCTTGGTGTGGGTTTTGGCTTTGACCCTTAGTTGTTCTTTCACGCCACCACAGAAGTGCCCTTAGACATCGGTCACATGCTGACATTCATGGAGGTTGCTTGGAGAACCTAATCCTTTGGTTAATTGAGAATATTGCATTTTCCATGAATGGCTGACAGATTTCCAGAGAAGTTGAACCTTGATATACTGAATGGAATGGAATCTTTAAAAACACTTATTTAGGCCGGGCTTGGTGGCTCAGCCTGTAATCCCAGCACTTTGGGAGGCTGAGACGAGTGGATTGCCTGAGCCCACGGGTTCAAGACCAGACCGGGAAACCTGACAAGATAGCGTCTCTACTATAAATAAAAAAGAAATAAGCTGGGCGTGGTAGCGCACGTCTGCAGTTCCAGCTACTTGGAAGGCTGAGGTGGAAGGATCACCGGAGCCCAGCAGGTCAAGGCTGTGGTGGACGGGAGTGTGCCGCTGCACTCCAGTCTGGGTGACAGAGTGAGACTCCAACTCAAAAAACAAAACAAAACACATCTAATTTTTATTTTGAAATAATTTTACATTCACAGGAAATTGCAAAAATGGTACGGTGAGGTTCCATGTACCCTTTATTCGGCTTTCCCCACCAATAATGTCTTAGATAGCTCTAGTACAGAGTTTCTTATCCTTGGCAGGATTGGTGTTTTAGGCTAGCTGTGTGTGTATGTGGGTGCGACAGGCGAGGAAAGGGATTGCTATCCTCTGCATTATAGGATGTTTTGTGGGATCCCTGGCCTTGACCCACTAGATGCCATTAGCACCCTCCCCCAAGTTGTCACAACTAAAAATATCTCCAGACATTGCCAAATATACTCAGGGTGTTGAGAATCATTGCTGTGTGTAGTATCAAAACCAGGAATTTGACAAGTGGTATGATATTATTACCTAGATTACAACCTTAATCAAATTTGACCTGTTTTCTAATTTTTTTTTTTTTTGGTTGAGGTGGAGGGTTTTATTTATTATTGTCTGTATTTTTAAGTTCAATAGCTTTGCGGGTACAGATAATTTTGGTCTGTGTTTTAAGTGTACCCTCCACTCTCACCTGTGCACATTGGAATCTATAAGTGATTTGACCTCCACACCCCTCCCTTCACTTCTGAATCTCCAGTATTTATTATACTATTCTCCATGTCTTTGCTTATCCTTATAAGTGAAAACATGCGGTATTTAGTTTTCTTTTCCTGAGTTCCTTCACTTACGATTATGTCCTCCAATTTCATCCAAGTTGCTACAAAAGACATTATTTCATTTTTTTGATAGCTGAATAGTATTCTGTGGTGTATGCATACCACATTTTCATTATCCACGGATGGGTTGCTGGACATCTCCAGTTCCATTTATTTAGCTGTATTCGGTTGAATTCAATAGTTTTTAAATCCCTGCAGTTGGAATGATTTGGAGCCTCATGAATGAGTCTCAGGTACCCTGTTTTCATCATCCCAGAGTAAGAATAAGATGAAGGGCTGTGTTTTGGGCATGTAAGTGGATTTGGGGTATATTTCCTTTCCATGCCATCTCCAAATTGATGACCTTGGTTTTAGACCATGCTTTTGTTTGGAGGATAAAATAGACCCATAGTTATACAACTCACTGACCTTTTCTCTTCCTCTTGGCAATAACAAACAAGCAAGATAATGAACTGAATTATTGATTTGAGGATTTTTTCTTCTTCCTTTGCAACTGTGAATTGTGCTTCAATGAACTTGCTAGGGCAGGTGTCGTTTTTACATAGCGACCTCCGTTCCTTTGGGTAGATACCTAGTAGTGGGATTGCGGGATCAATGGTAGATCTACTCTTAGTTGTTTAGGAAATCTCCATACTACTTTCGATAGAGGTTGTGCTAATTTACATTCTTACCAACAGCATGTAAATGTTCCCTTTTCTCTGTGTCTGTGTCAGCATCTACTGCTTTTTCACTTTTTAGTAATGGCCGTCCTGACTGGTGTAAGGTGATATCTCATTGTGGTTTTAATTTGCATTTTCCTGATTATGAGTGATGCTGAGCATTTTTTTCATATGTTTGTTAGTTATTTGTATATCTTTCTTTTGAGAGATATCTCTTCATGTCATTTGCCTACTTTTTAATGGGGTTATTTGCCTTTTTCTTGCTTATTTGTTTGAGTTTTTGTATATTCTGGATATTAGTCCTTTGCCAGATGTATAGTTTTGCGAGTATCTTCTCCCAAGCAGTAGGTAATGCTGTTTGCTCTGTTGATCATTTATTTTGCTGTGCAGAAACTTCTTAAGTTTAAGGAAGTCCCGCTTGTTTATTTTTGTTTCTGTTGCACTTACTTTTGGGGTTTTAGCCATACACTTTTTGTCTAGGCTGATGTCCGGAAGGCTTTTCATGGGTTTTCTTCTAGGATTTTTATGGTTTCTGGAGATTTGACTAGTTTGTGCATGCATTTGAATGTGTGTTCTCTGCAAAACAATGTCTTTTGTAACACATGTGCAGGTTTGTGCAGCCACCGCCACCATCAGGATATGGAACTGTGGAATCTTTTTCTGAGGTTGCATTGGGATTTTGGTATTGTACAGTTTTAGTTCATCCCAGAATTTTAGAACTTGTAGAAATCTAAGTGATCGCTGAATGCAAATTCTTTTTCACTTCAAGATTCTGACAGTGAGGTTCCTGGCCTCTGTTCCGTGGATGGGCTCTCACCATTTATTGGATGATTACTAGAATGTTCTTTCTCATATGGATCTGACAGTGCGATCCTCTCCAGTTCCATTTATTTAGCTGCATCCTGTTGAATTCAATAGTTTTTAAATCCCTGCAATTGGAATGTTTTGGAGCCTCATGAGTGAGTCTCAGGTCCCCTGTTTTCATCATCCCAGAGTAAGAATAAGGTGACTGTATACTTCCTTTCCATGCCATCTCCAAATTGATGACCTTGGTTTTAGACCACGCTTTTGTTTGGAGAATAAAATAGACCCATAGTTATACAACTCATTCACTTTTCTCTTCCTCCTGGCAATAGCAAACAAACAAGATAATGAACTGAATTATTGATTTGAGAATTTTTTTCTTTTTTCTTCATTGCATGTTGGGTTACAAGTAGTCTTGGATATGCAGCCTTTAAATTTGAGCGACTGCCTGGTCCTTTGTTCACTGCTTTCTTCAAGCACTGGCGAGAATGTGCCACTGTTTGAATGTGCCCAAACCCACATCCCGGCCATCATCCTGAGCCCAAGGAATTTGCAGAGTGGGAAGCGAGCCATGTTTGTTTGTATGTCTGTGCCTGGAGTCATGGAGTTTGCATTTTGTACTGTGTTGTGCCCTATTCACAGGCAAAATAACCAAAGAGTTGTTATTTGAACATATTTGGTGGCAAACAAAGCCCTTTCTGTTGCGGGTGCTGCAAGCCAGTTGGTGGAAAGGGCTTCACATTAAGGTCTGCTTCGTCTCTTTTCAGGGTGTTTTGCAGTGTTTGACTTTTGGATGGAAATGTCTTTTCTTGGGAAAGCTGGAGTGTGAAGATTCAGAGAGTGTGTTTGTAAATGTTACAGGATGTACTTTTAAAGAGACAATCACAATGCTATTAGCACACTTAAACATTGAATAAGGCATCCTTAATGTCATGTCATATGCTGACTTTCAGAGTTAAATCCAATGTGTTTTGTCCAGGTAACCGCCCCACAAAATCCCAAGGGAAAGAACGTCGTTTCCTGTACTTCAGCAAGCAGCTTTCTAAGACACTGTCTCCCTTTCCAAGATGCTTTCCAAAGTCAACTATTAATGCTGGTAAATTTTCTCCTGCCTGTGCCCATGGCTCCAGAAACCAGAACTCATGCTTGGATAATACAGGAGAAGGACACTCCCACATTTGGGGAAGCTGGCTTGGGCTTGAGTCCTGTGGTCCCAAAAATAGCCACTGTGCTTCCCTTGTGTCTGAGTGTCCTTGACTGCCAGGTCTCATGGTAGTTGATACCCTTAGTGCTGGAACAATGGTGGCCTGGTCCCAGGATTTTGAGGTAGGGGTTTCCTCTGTATGTTTCCAAGGGGCAAGGAGCCCGAGTTCTCAGGCTTGGCATCTCCAGCACTGGCTCTGCCCTCTGTGATCCTCTCAGGCCTCGGCCACTGCAACTGCTGCTCTAGGATCACAAACCCCATGAAATTAGGGTTTCTTTGGATGGCCATGTGGAAGAGCCGGTGTCCACATCTGACTGATAGCCAGTCAGCTACTCATCAGGCATTCTAGGATGGTTGGCATGGTGCAAGACACCTTTAGATATTAATTAAGACTCTGATGTCACAGGTTTGTCTGGAATACGTATCCATGCAAGGCATGTATAGGCGCTCCATATTAGGTTTATTCTGGATTCAGAGAGAACTGGAGTTAGAGTCTGTCTCTGCCACTCACAGGCACATGTGACTTCTCCAAGCCTTGATTCCTCACAGTGGCAGGGACAGTAATAGCCCAAGCTTCTCATGGAGGTTAGATGGTCAATGCCCAGCTCGTTAGCCTCTGGAGGGGCATCTCAGAGGATCCCTCCCCTCAGTTCCTTGGAGTCCCCAGCCAGGTTGGGTTCTGCCAGACAGTATAGCCTGGGTTATTGGTGTTTTCTTTCCTCTTTGGACACAGTGCTGTGCCCAAGGCCTTCATGTCTCAGGCTGTTTCCAGGCAAGTACCAATGATGCCCTGCACAAAGCCCACACACACCCACCTGCTGCTGTTACTGGGTGTCTCTGTAAAGAACTCTGTTTGGCTGCAAGTCAGAAAGGTGCCTCTGGCTGTACAGAGGGTAGATGTGGTGGCCTCAGGGCACTGTGGTGTCAGCTGACCCCACTGTCTCTCATGGCCCAGGACTTATGGAGACCAAACCTTCTACATGAAAGACTGACCCAGAGTAGGGTAGGGCTGACCAGACAAGTTTCCCAGGGAAGACACAGTGAACAGAGACAGACAGAGAGGGGGTTTGGGGGAGAAGGGATTTTGACTGATTTTAGTCGAACCTAGGTGAAAAGTGGTTAGACAATTTCACTAGTGCTGCCATGTCCACCCACCGCCTTTCTTGCCCACAGACCACCGAGGTTGCCGAGATGAATGGTAGAAAGTGCATCATTCAACTGTTCAGCCCACCTTTCAGGATCCATTCTGGTTCTGGGATTCTGATTTCCTCCAGGAGTTGACTGTCCTCTACGTGGGATAAGGGCTCATAGTCCTTTCTCTGCTAACATTGCACGGAGCCAACATTTCTTACTGCTTTCTTGTTTACCTGTGAATTGCCCATGGCTCTCCCTGTGTGAGAGTACCCGGCAGATCTGTGTGTGTTTGTGGTGTCTTAGAAAACTGTAATTACTGTCTGTCCTGAGGTCCCCATTTCTGGGGAGCCCCTGAGAACCTGTTGCGTCATTTTTTTTTTCTCTTAATGTGGGTTTCTTAACTGGAGCCCAGCAAGGACCTCAGAGTCCTGGGCCGGGTTCTTCACTAGAGGGAATCCGGAGTCTGTTGGACTGGAATTTCCTGGGGAAAATGCAAAGATGCAGCCAGGTTTTTTTTTTTTTTTTCCTTTTTCCGGTTTCTGGGGGGTTGCTACTGTAAGCTCTTTGCAGAGAGAAGGGAAAAATAGTTTTCTATTAACCAAGAAGAATTATATTTATCACCGTAGACCAGAATAGAATATGTGGCCCACACTGGCAATTCAGTTTGCTACTTTTAAGGAATTCTGTTTTGTCACACGGCCCAGATGGAGACGTCGATTTGCTCCTGGCTCCTTCTCTATATGCTGTTTCCACTTTCTCCTTTCATCTGTATTGACCATATGCTGCCTTCTTCATTACAAGAGAGGAGGGGCCACCAAGCGAGGCCTGTGTGCTGCCTGGGAATGGCCCAGATTTGGAACCGGTGCCCAGCACTGTCACCTCCTGGCTCTGTCAGTGACCTTGAGCGGGTCTCTTTGCCTCTCTGAGCCTCGGTGTCCCCATCTGTTAAATGACATGCATAAGTAACTCCCTGCTCTCAGATGGAATGCTAGAATCTATGTGAAAATGCCTTGTAAATTGTGAATCACGCTACACACTAGCTGTCATTCTTCCAGCAACTGGAATAGTGCTTGGTGGCATGTGGGCTCAATGATGAAATTCGTGATGAAAAACTGGAAGCCATCTTTGCTTCATGGTGCTGCAGGTAAGGTGCTTCCCCGAGTGCTTCACAGCCATCGTTTTTGTTTTGGGTCCACCGTGGTCTTCTGCAAATGAGGGAACCCAAGCATTGGGAGGGGAGGCAATGGAGGGGGAGACCTGGCTGGACTCTAGACCGGAACCAGGCCCTCAGGCTGGAGCTCCCAGCCACTGCACCAGCCTCTTCCCCAGCGAAGGCTCTTGCTTATGTCTCAGCACCATTTGCCCCTCTCTTTGGGAAATCTGTTCCCTACATGTGGGTTACCCAGAGAATCAAACTCTCAGGAAGGTGGGACATTTGCTTGACGTCTGGACCATTATTGGACTCAGAGCTGAGGGGGACTGGGTTTCCTCATGAGCCTGGATCTGCAGACAGCATGGTGATGCCGGGGGCTCCCTTGGTCTGCAGTGTTGGAGCTGCCTGGGCCACGGTGTTGGGATCGCCTGGACTGTGGTACTGGGGGATTGTCTTTCTCCACTCTCCTTGTCTGTCTGTCCCACACTTCTTGCTTGTCTCCAGAGAAGCCACGCTGACTGAGAGAAGGGTTGCCCCGAATGCTGACTTCTGGGAGGGCTGTGAGGAGCATTCTTTCACAGAGCTTAGGCTTTTTTCTCACATATTTTGTGAATTTTTTTTGGTGAAACATCTTGTCTTTCTGCCAAATCAGACTCAGCTTTATCAGAAGTTTGCTTTGATTTTGCCTAACAATCAGGGCCTTTGCAGATTCCTGGGCGGGCTCTTTCTGAGGTTGCCGTCTTTGATGGCTTTCCCGCTGACAGTGACATTCCTGTCCACAGAAACGGGATGCACGGCGAAGCGTCATCCAGGCACCTGCTAACGTGTCCAGGTCTCTGGGTCAGCCTTCCTCCTTTGTTTTTATGAAACTTTTCATTGATTGGCTTCTAGATCTTAAAGGGGGCACTAATTTTGTGATTATTTTTTTCAGCTTACATGCAAAATGAAAGACACTTCCAGCAGGCATCACCCAAGAATTAACAAAAAGAGTATTTCTCTTGACTGGGCCCAGTATGCTCCTTGAATTTCTTGACGATGTAAGGTTTAATAAGATTTAAGACTTAATAAGTATCCTTTGAGATTTTAATAAGTATCTTTCTTTTGGGGATGTGACTGTAGGATAATCTGAAATGACTTCATGAATTGGCACACTCCATTAGCTGTTTTTGGGATTTCAAGTTGCTTTTTAAAATCCAAACTGAGTCTCTTTCTCCATTCACTGACCAGTTTGTTCATTTACTCATTCATTCATTCATTCATTCATCGCAGCCTCTATGTCCCAGGCTCTGGAAATAGAGCAGTGAGCAAAGCCAGACATAGTCCCTGCTCTCATGAACAGATGAGTCTCACTGGGCTGCAAGGCTACCACCAAGGACAGGTTTGTAGAGCTGTGATGGCGGCTGCTGGTGCCCTGCCCGGGTCTTTCTGCACCACAGTCATCCTCGTCCCCTGGCTGCTGTCTCGGCTGCACACGGCTCACAGCTGCTCCCTCCCGCCTCTGCAGAAGTGCCCTTGGGAAGCTACATCTCCCACTCCTTGACTGGTCATTCTGCAGCCAGAGGTCAGCTCCAGTGGAAACAACAGCTTCTTGTTTCAAGGGGGCAACGTTGTGGGCAGTTACTACTCCAGAGCTCCTGTGGGATCCGCTGAGCCAGACTGTGGCTTAGACCACCGTTTTGCTTAGCTCCTCCCCTTGTCCCCCACTTCCTGCTTCCTTCTCTCCCGTTCTCCTTCAGTCCATCATGTGCACCCAAACGCCTGCATCAGGCTCTGCTTAGAGGCAACTTGACCCAAGACGGGCGCTATCAGAGCCCGTCAAAGTGAGATCTGATTTGGTGGGAAGCTCAGAAAAGCTAGTTTAAGGAGGTGATGCCTGCGCTGAGGTTTGCAGGATTGGCAGGGGCTGATTAGCTAGAGAGTGAAGTGAAAGGTGCTCCAGGTGGAGGAGCAGCACATGCCAAGTGCTGGTGGGGAGGATGCATGAACTGAAGGCTAAAAAGAGACCAGCATTGCTGGAGCAGAGAGAGGGGAACACAGTGTGAGAAGAAGCTGAGGTGTCAGCAGGAGCATGGCAAGGTAGACATCCTAGGCTGTGACAAGGATGCTCTCCAGTTGGTGGTAGCCTCATCACCTACTGGTACCAAACCAGTGCCTTGGAGAGAGTTGGATGGGAAAAGCCTGGCTAGTGGAAAATGCTAGCACTGGGGTCACAAGTCTGGGGTTTCGTTTCCAGTTCTAGCAATTATGTATGATGTCTCTGGGCCTCAGTGAGAGTCAAATGTACCACCCCAATGCATTCTGCAGTCTGATAAGAATAACAACTTGCAGGTGTTTGTGTTCCTGGGTGTTAATAATAACCCTCATCCTATCCTTTAACCGGAGACCCTTTGGAATCCAAAGTACTGTCACTGGGAATGGGGATGCGGAGAGGGAGACGACTGCTTTGCAGAAGAGGACAATTGAGCTCTTAGCATACTGAGCCAGCCCTGACATATGTGGAAGTAAAGACTTCTCTCTCTCCCTTTTTAGGTAAAAACAGCAACAGAAAAGGCATGAGAACCAAGAGCTCTGAGAAGGCTGCCAATGATGATCACAATGTCCGCGTGGCCCCTGAAGATGTCAGAGAGAGTAAGTGAGGCTCTCGGAGAGCCCCTACCCCGTCCCTCCCCTGTCCAGGAAGGGCAGAAGGGTGCAGCAGCCTGACTCCAGATTCCCTGAGTGTGGGGCTGTCTGGGGCCTGCTGTCTATTCTTAACCACGTGCGGGGGTGAGAACATTCCCAGCAGCTTCTGCGGTGTATTCACACTTCTACAGGGCATCAGAACTCGCCGTCACATTTTCCTGATGGATTCCACTAGAGTCATTTTTGAATTTCCTGGAGCTCTTGTTTGCTTTCCCTACCTCTCTCTCCTTGCAGACAGTATCACTTCCTTTCTTGTGGAATCTCTTAGCCGTCTGCAGTCTTGGGTGGGTATTCCTTATCTCCCAACCCAACCCGGGAGCCTCTGGGTCAGAGGATGTCTTCTCCTTCCAAAATATACAGGGCTAGGCCTGGTGTCTTACAGTCATGTGAACATATCAGACCTTTAATTACTTACCTTAGAATGATCAGCGGTTTTAGCTCTAGGCTCATAAACAAGCTCAGGCTCATTAGTGTAGCTATTACTATTATTAACTATTACCATGACTATTATTGTCTCTTTATTGTTCTACACTGTGGTATCCAGGATCATATTTCTACTGATATTAGTAATAGCAGCCATTTTTTAAGCACTTAATAGTTGCCTGGCTCTTGGCCCTGTATTTGACATGCCCCTCTGAGTATCATGGGCACTATTATTATTATTATTATTATTTATTATCCTTGTTCCACAGAAGAGAAAAATGAGATTTGGTGATATGAATAATTTGCCCAGGGTTACACAGCTTTTAAATGGCAAAACAGGGATTTGAACCCCAGATTTGCTGAGTCTAGACTTTTTGTTTAGCAATATGACTGCTTAAAATAAATGGAGTGTTTCACGACTTTGCATTTACAAAGTCAGGACTCATTTTCAGCTGCCATGCGAGCCCATAAACCTTGTAAAGAGTTGATTGTCACAGAGGGAATTGCTTGCTCCCTTAGGCACAATGTAATGATTTGGGGCTGCATTTCTAACCAAGAATTTACCATCAAAGAAATTGTAGAGATGACTAGCAGTGCATCCTAAAATAAAAACAGAAGTCAACAACAATGAACTTCTGCAGCCACTCACCATATGTAAAGTGTGTTCCCTCTTAAAGTGAGCAGGCATGCACTGTACCTATTCCTATCAAGAGGAGTCAGCCTATTGGGTGAATGTATTGTACACAGTGCAATGCTGGGACCATGTTTCTGCTGATTTACCTTGATAGTGTGACCATGTGGGGGTCTTCACGAAATAGGGGTTAATGGGACTCCCCACCTTGGGTGGGCCTTGGACATTGATATTCTGTGTCCTTGCCCAAATAGGCTGATGAAACACCAGCTCTTTCTTCAGGGTCACAGATGCCAAGGGCTAACATGGCTTTGAAAGCTGACTTTTCCTCTCTGGATTCCTGCTGCCATCAGATCTGGGCCTGGTAATTCTTCACTCCTTGTTAATTTTTAAATGCCTCTAAACATATTTTAAAACATATTTTGACTAGGTTTTTTTTTAGTAGCTTCAGTGAAAGAGTTGGTTTGAATTATCTTAGTTTTTCATTCTCAGAATTGAAAGTTCTTAACATTTGGGGAGACATTTTCAGAATGGTTTTTGAAGGTCCAGTTCTTCACACACACACACACACACACACACACACACACACACACACACACACAGAGTCTGAACTCACCTCCTTTTCTGCCATGGATACAGCCCTTCTCCTGACTGGCCCACTCAGAATTGTCCCTGTGGCCTTTGCCTCATGACTCTGTCAGGTCAGGATCTCTGGTCTCTAAGGCAACCATCATAGCCCTGAGTCATTTGGCGCCCTAGATGTGATTTTAACCTGTGAAACGTCTGTTAAAAAGAAAAGGAGGGATTGAAGACAATCTTGGAGACGAAAAGCAGCTGGAGGGATCCTGATGTGTGGATGGTGAGCACGGAGGCGTTGCATGTGGAGGCTGAGTGGTGTGGCAGTTAGGAACACAGGCCTAGAGTCAGGTGGTGGCACCTGGGTGGGGCGGGCCTCAGATGTAGAGCTGGATGGAGAGATCTAGAACATTCTCAGGACCTTGGATCCACCCTACTCTTGGCATCTCCTCTGTTTGCACTGGGGGGTACAACCTTGGGGGTGATACGGTAGAATGTTGGGTGGTACAGATGCCAACTACATCATGTTTTTTTTTTGAGTTGGAGTCTCACTCTATCGCCCTGACTGGAGTGCAGTGGCCGCTCCCGGCCACCGCAGCCTCGACCTGCTGGGCTCCGGCGATCCTTCCGCCTCAGCCTTCCGAGTAGCTGGAATTACAGGCATGCGCTACCACGCCCGGCTGATTTTTTGATTTATTGTAGAGATGAGGTCTCGCTGCCCAGGCGGGTCTCGAACCCACGGGCTCAGGCACTCCACTCACCTCAGCCTCCCAAAGGCGCGGGATTACAGGCTGAGCCACCGAGCCCAGCTACATCATGTTTAAGGTGCTGGGCAGCTCAGATGTTAACCACATCCAGTCATGTGAGTAGATGGCGTTAAAGGCTTATCTCAGAAGTGGAAGTCACCCTTGAGGAAATATTACTTTGAGGAGGAGAATATGGGCATGGCTGTCACTGTGATTAAGTAGCAGTATCAGTATGGCAGATACCCAAAATACATTCTGGATGTTGTCTGATAAGAGTTTATGAAGTTGGCTGCGTCACTATTCTAATTTTTCACCTCTCCCTGTGTCCCCATCCTTTGCCGTGTAACTCTCTAGTTCCCTTTGCCAAAGGTGGAAGCCTTTCTTTTGCTTCCTGTGCCTCTTTTTCGTGGCCGTGCTCCCTGCCTCTCTCAAGTCATAGTGATTTCTATATCTTGCTCTTTGGTTCTGAGAGACTATGAATGCTTAAGAGCAGGGCCCCTGTGTAATTTGTCTCTGGATATATCCCAGTGTTTGTAGCAGCACTTGATAAGATGTTTATTGTGCACCTGCAGTATGCTGGAGCCAGTGTTCTGTTGTACAGAGCAGGTGCTCCACAAATGTTTGGGTGGGTTCTCCACAACCCAGAACAGCAGGGCTGACCGTCCCAAGGAAGTGGCCTTTGGCTTTGGTGCTTAGAACAAGATCTCTAGGGAAGAAACATGTTCTCCTGCCAAGATAGAAGTAGGATGGTTTCCCCAATACATGTGGGTGAGTGGGAGCTTGCTTGATACTTCTCCCTCATGCCTGGGCTGGATGAGATTTGAGGCCTTAACCAGGATCTGTGTTTGGGGATTGGCCAATTTAACATACGTGTGCGTGTGTGTGTGTGATAAGTATCACAATCAGTTTGTTTTTTTCATCCAAGCCCTTGTTGTGACTGTCTTCCCTTTATGGCATGACCAGAGAGTTTTCTGGGGCTCAGTTTGGGTCTTCTTAGCATCTGGCATAGCTGGTGAGGGTGATGGAGTTGTTCCCAGCCCCCTGATTCTGGAGGGTTTTACCAATACAATAGAGTAGTGATAAACAGTCACATATGAATTCCAGACCCTTTGGGGAGTGAGAGAGGAGCCAAGAAAAGCAGAATTGGGGCAGAGTCGCACCCCTTTTGACAGACCTTGGTTAGGAAGCTGGAGAAATTAGGGCACTGGGAAACCTTGGCCTCCCACTCCTTGCTATTTTCTACTTTCAGCTCCATCTCAAACATGCCTAAAAAGTTACTCTTAATTCTCTAAAATGAAACATGTGCCTTTGAAGGCTTTTTATAGCATTCCTTTACAATGTGGAGAGATTTATTTTGTTCTTCAAATAATGGTTCTATGGCAGGGTCTCTACTGGGTTCAATTAGGGGTCCTGGGCTAGCTGCAGCCTGCAGTAGATGTGTCTGTAAACAGAGTGCGTTTATTAACACCACATGAGCAATGTGGTTGTAGGCTTCAAAAGCTGTGGTCTGAATCAGAGCCACAGTGGACCTGCTGGTCTAGAAATACTTCCCAGGTAAGGGCTTATGGGACAGAACTCTGATGTGCTCGGTAGTATCCATAGGTGGCATAAAAAGGTGACATTCATTTGTATCACCCAGTTGACCCCAAGTGTGGTCCTCATTGACCAAGTACACACTGGTCTGTTTGCGAGGGAGAAATTCTAGGACAGTTTCTCTTTTAAATGCACGTGACAAAAGCTAGTAAATGCATTTCTGTTACTGAGGATTTTATTCTTGTGCTACTCTGACCTGTCTTCTTTCTATCTTCTCAATGTTTCTGTGATGAAACCCTTTTTAGTCCATATTACTGATTCTGGGATGTATTTAGCAGAAAACCAAATTTGCCATGTTATGCCGTAAAGCTTTACAAAAAGTTGGTACTTAAACCACTTGAGGTAGAAATTATTTTGTCTTGGCTTATTAAACGTTTGACTGTGAAAGCAGTAAACACTTGCAATAGACTGTGTCCCCACAAAATTTGTATATTGAAATTCAAAACCCCAAGGTGATGGTATTTGGAGGTGATTAAGTCATGTAGGTGAAGTCCTCATGAATGAGATTGGTGCCCTTATAAAAGTGACCCCTGGGGAACTCCCTTGTCTTTTTCTCCATGTGAGGACACAAGAAGATGGCTGTTGTCTGTGAACCAGCAAATGAGCCCTCACCAGACACTGAATCTGTTGGTGCCTTGTTGAACTTCTCAGCTTCCAGAACTGTGAGAGATACATTTCTGTTGTGTATAAGCTACTCAGTTCATGGTATCCTGGTATAGCAGCCTGAATAGACTAAGACAGTACCCAAATGGAGGGATGATTGCTTCTCCATTGTTTTGCAGGGACACCTGTTGGATGTCAAGTGTCCATATATGACTGGCTTTGTTTTGGGCTCCCTGTCCTTTATCATTAATTTATTTTTCTACTCATGCATGAAATACCTCACTTCCTTAATTATTATAACTTCATATCGACTCTTTGATATCTAGTAGAGCAGGACCTTATTCTTTGAAAGTTTTGGTAATATTTGAGACATTGTGTGCACTCATCACACATACACATTTGCATCATTTGTCAAGTTCTACAAAAACTTTCTTGGAATTTTGTTTTGTTTCTGTTTTTTTGAGTTGGAATCTCACTCTGTCGCCCAGACTGGAGTGCAGTGGCCGCTCCTGGCCACTGCAGCCTCGATTTGCTGGGCTCCAGTGATCCTTCCACCTCAGCCTTCTGAGTAGCCGGAATTGCAGGTGCGTGCTACCACGCCCGGCTAATTTTTTGATTTTATCGTAGAGATGAGGTCTTGCCTGCCCAGGCGGGTCTTGAACCCACGGGCTCAGGCAATCCACTCACCTCAGCCTCCCAAAGGTGCGGGATTACAGGCTGAGCCACTGAGTCCAGCTTTTCTTGGAATTTTAATTAGATTTACATTGATTTCACAAATCAATTTGGCAAGAATGAAGGTATTTGTTTACAACATTGAATCTTCTAATCCATGAACATGGTATATCTCTTTACTTATTAGACCTTCTGGAATATCTCTCATAAAAAAATGTTTCTTTTGAGGTCCTACACATCTTTTCATAGATTTATTCTTTGGCACTTGCTATTCTGTGATACTTTTAATTTCAGTTTTTTACTCTATATGGCTAGTATACAGCTGGTGTATAGTTAATTTTTGTATGTGGAATTTATATCCAACAACTTTGTTAAACTCTTATTAATTACAATTATATGTTATTTTGGATCTGAGTACAAAATCATAATATGTGTTAAATAATGACAACCTTGTCCCCCCCCCTTGTAATTCTTATGCCTCTTATTTATTTTTCTTTACTATATTGGCAAAGACCCCAGTTCAAAAAAAGAACAGATTTTTCCTTGTTGGCTTTAATTCTGCTTTTCCATTTCTAATTTTCTTGATATTTGGCCCTATCCAAAATATCTTTTTTTTTTTTTCTTTAGCATTTTTTTTTACTGGAAAGTAGAAGCCATGTCTCTTAGGCTTCACTTAGGATGAACAATTTCTGGTTAAAATATTTTCCTCACTATTATATTAAAACACTTTTCAAAAAGAAAATATTTCTTTGAGTTTTTTTTTAATGGTTTGCAACTTTTAATGTCCTTTTTCTGTGACATTTTTGTTCCTCACACATTGCAAATTAGTGTTTGTTCTTAACTCATCTTTGAATGAGGTAAGATTCAGTCAGATTTTCTCCAGGAGGGGCATTCTAAGCCTTTTCTCAGATCTATAAACACTGATCAGCTCAAAATGCAGAGCCTCCAGTACAGTACAGAATAATTCCCAGTTTCTGACAGTACAGTACAATTGCCAGGTTCTGGCAGTCTTTTGTCTTTTACATATTTTTGCTCTTCTGAGGTATCACCTTCAGGCCTCTCTTCTGCTCTCTTGCTGCTTCTCAAAGATAACTACCATCAGAGACAAGTTTTGCTTGTTTTTGAAAATAATGTTCATGGGATCATACATCATATACTCTTTTGTGTCTGGCTTCTTTTACTCAATATATATATATAAGATTCATCCATCTTGTTGTATGTAGTATGGTTCATTTACTGTCATTGATTTATAGTATTCTATTGTATGCCTATGTCACAAGTAATTTATTCATTCTATATTGGTAGGCATTTAGGTGGATTTTGATTTTTGGCTATTACAAGTGGTGCTGTTAGGATCATTCTTGTACATGTCTTTTGATGTATGTGTAAATGGATTTCTGTTGAGTGTTTGCCTAGAAGAATTGTTGGATCTTAGGGTATGCATAAGTACAGCTGGAGATTTTTCCAAGTTGATTTTACTAGTTAATACTCCTATCAGCAGTGACTGAGAGTTCCAGTAGCTTTACTTCCTCAGTAGCATTTGATGTTGTCAGTCCTTAATTTTATTCTTATTGTTGGGTGTATATTGATAAGCTCATTGTGGTTTTAATTTGCATTTTGCTGATGACTAATGCCTAGGATAACTTTTGTGAATACCTGCTTAGGTTTATTGCCCACTGTCTTTCTTATTGATTTGTAGGAGGATTTTTGTTTGTTTGTTTGCTTTTCTTGAAAATACTATGGGTATAAGTCCTGTGTTGGATATATGCAAAGCAAATATCTTCTCCCATTTCTGGGAGCGTCAGACCTGTGGCTGGCTCTTTTGCTGTCCAGATCAGTCTCTATCTTTTCTTTAAGATCCTTGTTAGATTATGATGCTCAAAGTGAGAACTGCTGCCCCTTGAGACCCAGTGGGGTCATCTCTGCTGTAATAGGTGTTAAAGAACTTCCCATGGATGACTTGATAAGGCTAAGTTAAGCTCATAGATTTCCCAATCAGTGACCAGTGGAGTCTAAGTCAGGCAGAGTGCCACTGCAAACACATTCCCAGTGCATCAGAAAGCTGCTACCACACTTCACCGATCAAAGGGAATGTCAAGTTCAGAAAGGCAAAGGAAAGAATTCCACAAGTCAGAGCCATTCCATTTAAAGGTGACAATGAAAGCACAATATAGGAGCTCTGTGAGCTTGTTCCTGGCAGTGCCACAATGTCTTGAGGAGAGCACAGCAGGCCACAGGGCCTCAGGCTCCAAGCTTGGCTCTGCTAGCAGGTGACTCCAGTTTTTTTCTTGGTGTAACCCCAAACACCCCCAAGCTGCTTACATTTGTATTTTCAAGTCAGGTGGAGATTATGTTTGGGGTTTTATGTCACATTCAATTTTCAGATTCTAATTTGAACACTTAGTGGCTGTGAAACTCTTTCAGTCTCTCTGAGTCTCAGTTGGTTCATGTCTAAAATGGGGTGAAAATGAAAATGCTCACCTTTCATAGTCATTGTGGAGATTCAAAGACAAGATGTCTTCAGAGGGTCTGTTCCATGGTAGTTGCTGGCAGGTTCACCCTATTCCTCCCCAGATTGCTACCTTTTACAATAATTTTCATGACATGACTCTCAAAACAACTTTCCTCGAAGCCCCCCACCTCCTGGAAAGATTTGGAATCTTGGGAGTTGGTTGTTGAGGTTGATGCCTCAGATTCAAAATTCTTTCTTATGCATTATATTCTGACTGTGCCCTGTAACTTCTGGGTCACAAAGACCCCCATGGTATTAAAGGCAATGGACACTTGTAACTCATTCAAGAGTTGATGAGCATATATGGTAATTCATGGTGGTGATGAGGAGGAGGAGGAGGACTTGTGAGTCTATGCCAGAGGACTAATGTCTGTTTTATAAAGTGACTGCAGTGCAGAGACTGTTGGAAAGGGACAGATCTAATGAACTGTGTGTGGGGGGGTATAGGGGGAATGTATAACAGGACAGGGGATTCCATCTTCACCTCCTTAGAAACAGAGCACAGGACTGAGAAATGGTGCCCTGACCATCATGGGATGTTCTTAGAGAGCTGTGCTCTCTTTAAGAGAAAAGCAGATTCATCTCTGATGACTGTCACTTTCCTTCCCTCCAGATTGTGACATATCTTTGATCTCTAATTAATATTTTCCTGAAGTATTTTTTTTTTTCACACTTTTCCCCATGTTCTCCTCACCCACATACTTCTCAGGATTCGAGCCTTTTTCTCGTTAGAAGCAACAGAAACTTGACTTGATGGTGAAGGATTTGGTCATTTGTTTCTGTAGGAGCAGCAGGAACCTTGTCCTGTGCAGAGTGTCGTGGTTGCTGTGGGATACAAATAGACTACGGTTTCCACAAAGATTTTTTTTTTAACTTTCTGGTTACAGATATTGAAATTAAGCTTCTGAACACTTGTTTCTCCTCCATTTTGCTTGGTCATCAGTGCAACCCTTCTGACTTCTTCAGTAATGTGTCCTGAAGGTGAAGGAAAGTCCTGGTCATTGGAAGTGGTATTGTGATATGCAGGTCCTTGGACAGGGACCAGATGTTTCTTTGAGAATTTTAAACCAAGGGAATTCTAACTCCTTGTTCTAACTTTGCATTTCTTTTGGAGTTCTTTGGCTGACAGAGTCCTCTAGGCTTATTTTAGAGGAAGTACCGTGTTGTTCTCAGCTCTCTCTGTACCTGGTTTCCCGCCTTTGTGTGTCTGCATGTCTTTTATTTATTTTTTTTTGAGTTGGAGTCTCACTCTGTTGCCCAGACTTTAGTGCAGTGGCTGCTCCCAGCCACTGCAGCCTCAACCTGTTGGGCTCCAGCGATCCTTCTGCCTCAGCCTTCCAAGGAGCTGGAACTACAGGGATGCACTACCACATCTGGCTAATTTTTGATTTATTGTTGAGATGAGGTCTCACCAAGTTGCCCAGGTGGGTCTCAAACCCGTGGGCTCAGGCAATCTACTCACCTCAGCCTCCCAAGGCACGGGATTACAGGCTAAGCCACCAAGCCCGGCTTGGGAGCTTTATTTCAGCAGTTCTTTTAGCAAGGACTTATGGTTATGGTGGGAAGGGGGTAAATTTTCTGAGTACTTATATGTCTGAAAATAACCTTAATCATCTTGACTGTTGACTGGTAGTTTAGCTGGTAGTGGACTTTAGATTTAATTTCTCTTCCCTCAGCCCTTAGGGTGTACAAATTGCCAATGAGAAGTCTCATGCGAGTCTGATGATCATGGTTGTGGTGATTTGAAAGTCATAGACAAGCCTGAGACTGCAGCTGGAAGAGTGTGCTTGTCTCCTTTCTGCTGTCTCTGGTCTTCGGGATTTCTGGTTTTGAAGATGTGGAGATTTCCTTGAAGCCAGTTCCTTTGTGCTTTGGATTTTGTTTGGCTGCTTATTGGCTAGGGGAGCTTCCCTTGGGGTTGTGTGTTAACAGCTGTCCCCCGTTGGGGCTGAGGTGCAAAGGTTGGAGTGCAACCCAGAGACTGAAGTTCTGACAGTATCACTTCAGAGACCAGGCGAAGTCTTAGGCATTGACCCGAGAGAGTGGGAGCTGGTGGTTTTCTGTGGCTCCTTTGCCCTGTGTTCCTTTTTGGCCTTTGCCAGCCCAGTGTGCAGTTGAGAGAGGCCTTTTTTTTCTTTGAAGGCCTCTGCAGGACTGGGAACTACAGATGGTTTGAAGGGCTTTGCAGACACAGGGTGGACCTTGGGTGGACTGCCCTGCCTCTCTCCTGAGTGTGCTTTGCAGTGGTTTCCTGGTCATCCTGGGTAGTTTTCTCCTCAGTATAGTGTTGGTCCCCTTTGCAGGAGAACTGAAGAAAGAAGACCATGTCATCCTGCTCATTTTGGATTGAGTAGACCTGCTGAAAATCTTTTGGATGATATTTGCAGGGTAAAAGAAGAGGAGAAAAATGGTCAGGTTGACATATACTGACATTCATCAAGTACTGAATGTAGAGAACATTTCAATGTTTTCTCTTTACTCTATATTTTCACTTAATTTAGAATCGTTAAAGCAAATGATAATTTTCCCGTCCCTGACATTTCTGCTCTTCAGTGTAGGGAAGTCCTTCCTTTTCCTAAATATGGAGATTCCTATATCAGACATTCAGCATAAATCATGAAGGTGAGTCCAGGAACAGCGTGATTCCGACATGGGATTTTTACCTTGCTGATGGTTTGCTTAAAGGGATGGGGAATAGAGAGTTTGTGTTTCAATAACTGTATGCTGAAGCTTTTTATTAATTTAAAAATATTTTAGAATGTGATTTGGGGATGACGGTTTGTTGAATAGTTTGATCTGAGCCAGACAGCATCTCACATTGTAGGGTGTGGTGCCCTGCGTCAGGAAGCCATGCAATAACGCTTGGTACATCACACTGATGGGCTCAGAAACAGGGTGTTGTCAGTCTAAGGCAGGCATGTGATGGAAAGAATGGGGTGGAGGATCTCAAAGAAGAAAATAAAGCATGGAAGATTAATCATACAGAGAGAAACTCCCCAAGTGAATATGACACTAGTGCTTTATGGAAGATGACACTAGTCTCTGTGACCCCTACTGGGGCTTCTGACACCTGAGTGTGTGGAAACAAAGTACCGAGGATGAGAGGGTGGAAGATGGTTGGGATATCTACTTCAGCTGCAGATCATGGACTGAGTACTTTAATTGCAGTGTTCACATCTGCAGCCCATATGAGCCACCAAGCCTTGGCATCAACAGCCTGGTTCCTAACAAGCTCACTAGGCAGGCCCTGAATTTAAACTTCGTACATATGATTTGACTCCTGTTGGTGCAGATGGTGCCAGGGACACCTTGCAGATGAGGTGTGGGTGCCCAGGTGGGACCTTAAAGGGAAAGGGAGGGAGGACTCCCTTAAGGAATCCATCTGAGGGTGGCCACCCTATGTTGCAGAGGGAGGAAAAGGCTTCCCTCGGAGTGGCAGAAAGAAAAGTCCAAACGAGGGAGGAAAGTCTGGTCTCAGAAGGAAGAGGAGAAGTGGGATAACACTACATTATGGAAACCAGGGTCAAGGGTGATCTGCGAGTCGGGGAGAAACCAAGAGGGGGAAACTGCAGAGCCCACTGCAGAAGAGTCGGGGAAGAGAATGAGGAGTCCAAAAGGGCTACTGAGTGACTGGGGCCACTGTGAATGGAGACAGAAACCAGAGCACAGATGCAAAAACCAGGAAAAGGAAAAGTGGAAAAGAAGTGGAGATGGACTATTACCCTCCTGGGGTTGACCAGCGAGAGGGGGAAGCTGGAAGAACCCATTACTCCACAACTGAGCATGGACTGTGCTGTCACCCTCAACACAAGACAGGCAGCTGCAGAAGTCCATCCCATGTACCATGTTGGTTGTGTACTCAGATATCCTGGCATCTGTTCCCTTGCTTTGCTAATGGCTCCTGATCCCGATGGGCAGACAGGTGAGCAGGTGAGGCAGGCCTTCTCCAGAGACGTACATGAGGTTGAACAGACTGAGAGGTGTGATGTGGAGGTGACAGGTGCCATTGGAATTGGTTATTCCTCTGACAACACACGGGTTTGTTGGTTTCTGCCACCTGGATGACAAGAGCTCCAAGGTACCATCTACCTGTACCTGTCCTGTGTCCTGACCTGTCCTTTGAACTTTGTGACATCCCCCTGGAGATTCCCTTCCTGCCTAAGTCGGCCATTGTTGGTTTCTTACAGCCACAGGGTCTTCACTAATACACGTGGGTCAGTAGCTCTGTCTTTGCCTTTCAAGGACATTGTGTTTTCTTTGTGTGGGTCTGTGCCTAGCTTCTCTGTAAATGGCACGGACAATAGAGAAGGCTTCCAAACAAAACCAGAGACTCTAAAGATAGCATCTTCTAATAAGAAAAAAAAATCCTCGTGTTAGAGTGTTTGGTTCCAGTAAGAATAAGTTTTCAAGCATACTGAGTTCCAATGTGATTATCTGGACACCCCACCAAAGGCTTTGTCTGTGTTGTGGACAGGGGAGGTGGACCTTCTGGCTTATGCTGTGGATACCATTGCAGGAGTGGACTTGAGTGACCATTAGACATGGCAGCTGCCAGATGCAGGAAACACCACCCTTAAGATGGTGACACATGCGCTGGTCTGGCCCCCTTGAGAGGGCAGGCATTGCTCTTGAGGTGCTATTAGATGTACACCCATGAAACACCACACTTGTGGGCATTTTCTTTTCACTTGGTGAGAGAATGTGACAGAGCTTCCATATATCAACAAAAAAGGTACTTTTGATGAATATGTGATTTTATTCTGGTAGTTCCTTTTTTTACATTACAATGTTCATATACGTATACGATGTTCTCTTTTTCTGCAAGAAATGCTTTTAACAGCAATTATTATTATTGCTTTATTGAGCCAGTAATGTGTGTGTGTGTGTGTGTGTGTGTGTGTGTGTGTGTGTGTGTGTGTGTGTGTGTGTGTCTGCCTGTCATTCAGCTGTCTCTCTGTGTATCTGCCTGCCTGTCTATCTGACAATATAAGTGATTAGAGATCGCTTAGCTGGATGAAGTACATGGAACTCACCAACTGCCACATTATCTACTAAGAAGGAAGGGTCAGGTGGATGGGAACACAGTCCACATTGCTGTAAAGCAGATTCATCAAAACAGCAGCAGATCCTCTTTGTATTTCTGACTATGGCGGGTTATATGTGATGTTGTAGATCCATACAGAGCACCAGGTCATGGAGGGGCAGGGCCAGTGCCTTGTTTCCTGTCAGAGTCTGAAACCCCAGGTTCCTTGGGCTCTGAAGCCAAAGCTGGCAGAGTAGAGATAGAGGCTACACTCAGGACACAAGGAATCACCTGACGGATCTGCTGCCCAGCCAGCTTGGATCACTGGGGCAAGTGGGTGGGACCTCTCAGGATAGGCTGGTTATTCCTGAGGATGCTGGCTGTGTCTGAGGCAAGACATGTCAAGACTGGGTGACAAGGGGAGGAGCAAGCAGCAAGTGGGAGAGGTGGGTGAGAGCAGGGCACAGTGGGGCAGCCACTCCAGCGGAGGGAGCCTTAGAACCTGGAGTCAGAACCAATGCTCTGAGGAGCAGGCTGAAGAATGACCCCCAGAAGGCATAGGTGGCTGATGAGTCAGTGACCTGGACCCTCAGATCTTGCCCTGAGTGCCAGCCAGGGCCTCTGGCAGGTGCTGGTGACCACTGGGGTCTGGGAGCCCAGAGAAGTGAGCAGCACTCGAGAAAAGGTGCCCATCGACCTGGGATCAGAGTGGAGGGGCACCAGGTCTCAGAGGTGACAAGGGCCTGTAAGCTGGACTCGGGTTGAGCTGCGGAGGCTGCTGGACCATGAGCGGGGCAGAGCAGGACTGCTGTTGCAGTCTAAAAAGGCTCCGGGACAGGGCATGGCTGTTGGGGGCGGGCAGCAGGAATATGAGTGACCTGCGTGATCTCACTCAGTCAGATGCTTGAAGTCAGTTTCTGGCAGGCAGAATGCACCATTACTTGGTGGAGGTTTGGGACCCAGGAACTGCCACTGTGTAGGGCAGAATCATGTGTCTTCCAGATCCAGAAGGCACAAGGGCAAACACCAGTGAGGGAGGGAGTATGGTAGCCAGCTCACGCCCAGGAGGCCTGCCTTGGGTGGTTAAGGACGCTTGCTTCACAGACTCTCCCCTCAGTGCACAGTCCGCTGCTTGCTGCATGGTCTCCCCACCTGACTGTTCGCTTTGTAAATGGCCCTCCTTCCTGCCTGGCCCTCCTGTTCACTACGGGCCCCTCCCACTCCCCATTCACTGCAAAGTCTCTGCTCACATGACTCCCCTACTCACTGTGTGGCCTCCACCATTCCCTGTGTACCCCCTCCTGCCTATTCCCTGCAGGCTCTCACAGTCACTGCATGGTTCTTGCTCACAAGGCCACCTCACTCACTCCCTGCATGCCCCTTCTTGTTTGCAACGTGCCGCCTTGTTCAGTGTGTGGCTGCCACTCCCCGCACACCCTCTTTCACTGCATGGCCTCTACTCACGTGGTTTCTGACTTGCTACATGGGCCCCATTGACTGTGTGGCCCCCTCTTGCTGTGGGGGCCCTCTTGCAGAAGCCAGCCAGAGCACGGTGGCTCACAGTGCCCTCTGAAGCTGCCCTGTTTCTGCAGTGTCCAACAGGTAGCAGGAGGCACTGTCCCCTCCCTCCCCATGCTCCTCTGTCTTGCTATGCACAACACAGGCAGCCGGTATACATTTCCCAGCCCAGGAGTCTCCTGGCAGCTCTCAGCAGGGTGAAGAGGCCGGGTGGCATGAGTTGCCAGCCTGGAGCTGAAGCTCTGGAGGCTGGATCTCATGGCATCCAGCTCTGCAGTAGGCAGGGGTACCTCAGGTCTGGGAGCTCGGTTTCCTTTTCTGAGAACTCAAGGGGAGGACTAGGCAGTGTCTCAGGCCCCGGCAGATCTGGGTTCCTCTGACTGCAGCTCTTGGCAGACCTCCTTGCCCTGGTGCCCACAGAACTCCCAGCGGCTGTCATCTTGCCAGGCTCCTCCTGTCCCTGAGACCTGTGAGACCTTTTCCCTGGAGGGGTTTGTCCTGGATAGACATCCAGGGGTGCCTTTGGGATCACCTCAGCAGTGACCCACATGGTTGTGTAAACCTGCCTGTTACATTAGGGAGTTTCTGTTACTTTTAGAAGAAATAGATTCTGTTCATGTCTACTCTGGAGTGTTTGTTTTCTTTCTCCAGGGTCAGATGTTAAGGAGGTAACCTCACTTTGAAACATTTCAGCCAAATAGCAGGGTGGATGGGGTAGGAGTTAGGAGGCACAGGTCCCAGCTGACTGCTGCTAACTTTCTCAACGATAGGCACAGTGGGCTTTAACCAGGGCCTTCCCAAGGGTTGGTGCTTTAGTCTAGGAGTAAACTGTATTTAGTAGCTGTTCCCAACATTATCGGTTTTGTCAGGAACAGAAAAACAGTAGATTTTTTTTTCTAGTTATATTGTTCTTCTCATTAGCATGCAACAATTCAAAGGCCATAGTTGCTGAAGCAAAATCAACACATTCTGATTAATTTGCAGAACTCGTCTGTGGGATTATTCTGAGGTTTCTAACCAGTGACACTCCCTTAGTCACACCGTGGAAGGGTTCTTAATTGGAAAGAGCCAGAGACAGTAGCATGTACAGCCATAGAGAGGGAATATCAGAGCAAAACACTCCCCAAGCAAATGCTGACAGGGAAGAAAATTGGCCTAATGTTGACAGTGGAATCTACCCTGTCTATCTGGAAAGACTGGGCTTGCCAGTGACTGGGGGCCGTGCTAGTGTGAGGAACTTCAAGGGAAAACAGAAAACACATGGCCAGACTTAGAAAATCAGAGACTCATTTCTTTCTGCATCTGTCCTTGATTTTAACACGCATTGTCCTTTCCAGGCTGTCCACCTCTTGGTCCGGAAACCTTAAAGATCACAGACTTCCAGCTCCACATCTCCACTGCCAAGCACTATGGCCTGGGAGCACATCGAGGGAGACTCAACATCCAGGTACCACCCAGAAGAATTCTGATTGCACTGCTCATCACTCTGGGGACAGAGGTAGTGATGATTCCTTGAACTTGATCAGGCACCATGCATGGAATGTAAATGCGTTACCCCCAGTTCCTGCAGTGAGGAAGGGCGCTGCTGCACCATCCTCATGTTATGGATAGAGCAGCGACTCAGAGAGAACTTGTCTTCTCCAGAGACTGAAGTTAGTAAAAGTGAGGTCCCTGGTATCTGGACCCTGTGTTCCACCTCTTGAACACTGCCCCTACACACACCCTCAGTCTGGAAAGGGCAGGAGGAAAAGGCAGAACACCTACAGACATGACGGTCCAGAGACATGGCACACTTGTCTCCTTGTTAGTATTTTTCTCTGCCACACACACTTCTTCCAGGCTATCCTGTGGGCCCCTCCATTGCGTCTTCCCAGGGACAATCCTTCATGGCTCCCGGGGGCCATGCATATCTAAGCTGACCTCCCTCCCTGAGGCTCAAGAGCCACTGTAACTGTGGCTCTCACTGCTGTCAGATGTCCCAAGATCTTTCTCTTGGAAAACGGGCCCCTCCCTACATACTCTGTACACCCTGCACACCCTGCAGTTTCCGACTCCAGGCTTTTTCTCTAGCAGGTCCCCTCTTCCTAGAGCTCCTTCCCCTGACCATGCCTAAGCAACGTAAGCCCCTGATCCATGTTGCAAGTTTTCTGTTGTTGCTATAACAATGATTGTAAATATAGCCTCTTAAACAATTCCACATTTATTCGCTTACTGTTCTGGAAGATTGGAGTCTCATTGGGCTAAATAAAGGTGTCACAAGGCTGGGCTCCTTTCTGGAGGACTTAGGGAGAGTCTGTTTCCTTCCCCTTTCCTGCTTCCAGAGGCCACCCCTTTCCTTGAGCATAGCTCTTTCCTCTTCAGAGCCAGCAAGTGGCAGGTTGAGTCCGTGTTACCATCTCTCCATTTCTCCCTCTGCATTTCCTCCTTCCTCTCTTGGGGTCCCTTGAGATGACCTCAGGCCCATCTGGATAACCTAGGATCATCTCCCTACCTCGAGCAACCTTCATTCCATCCGCAACCTTCCTCTTTGCCATGCAACCTAATATATGGACAATTTCCAGAGATCAGAATGTGGACATCTTTGGGGGTGCAATTACTCTGTCCTTTCGTCCCCATGTCTTTTCCTCCTGCCCCAGCTGCTGCCGATCCAGCCCGTCTCAACTTGGCATTTGATCTCTGTTGTCCTGTTCTGTAACAGGACCATATTGGAGGTTTTCTTTCCCTAGCTGCTCTGTAACTGTGTGTGGTTTCCCAACCCTTTTTGAAAATGCACCATCTCTATCTAGGGAGGGAGGTGGTCTTTCCCTCTTGGTTCTGAGGGGACTAGCAAGGTTACTGACTTCTGAGGGGGAGAGTGGCCCCCTTATTCCCCCAGTGGTTGGTGTTAACATGCTAGAACCAGTGCTGGAAACTGGACAAGAACCGACAAGGCCCCTTCCCAGGGAGCTCATGGTCTCAGGGCCAAGCTCTGCTCTTCCTGCATTCACCCAGACTTGACCCTACCCAGTGGACTTTCAGACTGCTTAACCTTCACAATTTTTAGTTTAGAAGAATTCAGGTAGTACATTTCCAGAACTATCACCAATGAAATCCAAAGGTTGGCTTACAAATACTCATTTAAAAAAATATCTATTAAGAAACATTTGGAGCCGGGCTCAGTGGCTCAGCCTGTAATCCCAAGTGCTTTGGGAGGCTGAGGTGAGTGGATTGCCTGAGCCCGTGGGTTCGAGACCCGCCTGGGCAACTTGGCGAGACCTCATCTCTACAATAAGTCAAAAATTAGCCAGGCGTGGTAGCGAGCACCTGTAGTTCCGGCTACTTGGAAGGCTGAGGCAGAAGGATCGCTGGAACCCAGCAGGTTGAGACTGCGGTGGCGGGAGCGGCCACTGCACTCCAGTCTGGGCGACAGAGTGAGACTCCAACTCAAAAAAAAAAGAAACATTTGGATGTGTACAACTGTCAGCTGCAAGACAGTCTTGTGTTTTGCAAGACCACATGAACTTTCAAAGTTTAAGCAGGAGCAGCGTTCATGACCCCGGGGTGCCTCTAGCACCTTAGAATGGGTTCCATCCCCTGAGTAGATAACAGTCAGGCCCAGGCGGGGCTAGATTGAAATTGATGTGTGTAAGTTTTTGTGCAGTGAATTAGGGAGCTGTCATCTGATGGCCTGAATGCTTTCTCTATAAATGAAGTTATACTTTATAAAAGAGGAAGTGTTCACGTTTACCCATGCTTTCAGTCAAGAATTGAAAGGCCCTGCTAATCTTAAATTTATTGGGGTTGGGTGGGAGGTGGGGGGTGGCATTTGTTCCCTTCTGTTTTGAATTCTCCTGGTAGAGTGACAGGCAGGATATGGCAGTGAGGCACTGTAGTCAGGCATGCTGAGTTCTGACCTTGGCCTTGTCAGTTCTAGCTTCTGGGACCTTTGGAACAATGATCTCATGTCCCTGAGGCTCACTTGCTTCAGAAAAATGAGAGTTCTGAGCACTCACGTGTTCGTTGAGTGATGAAATTAGGTGACTGATAATTTTAAAACATTTCCTGGGTTATCTCATTTTTCTGCTGAAAGCCTTCTTCACTTTGAATACAATTTTGGTGCTCTTTGAATACAATTTTGGCTTGGCCCTGGGGGATTGGGCTGCTCCTAATTCCCTGCCTGGTGCTGTCCTTCTCTGAATGTTATTTCCTTGGGAATTATCTGGCCCTTCCTTGAGAGAAAGCCCCATGTTAGATGGGGACCTTGTCTCTTGCTCACCTGTCCCTCGGTGCCCAGGACTGCAGCTGCAACACCGGAGACACACAGAAGTTATGGCCAGAGACCTGGCTGAGCTGCCAGGTGTGTTTATTCACTGATCTACCTTCACTGGGCCACACAGAAAGCCCTTCAGTGGACAGGCTATCCAGCAGGGAACAGCAGGTTGTGCTGTCCTTACTTTCTGGTCATCTTTCTGGCATTCCTTGTCTTTCACTCCTGGGAGGCAGACCCCAGGGAGAAAGCTGGCACCTGTCCACACACGTGTTGATAGAACACACTTTCGTGCCTTGGGTCAAGGTGAAAATAAGGCAGTGCTTGGGAATCATGCCAGTGCTTTTGTCTTTGTAGGGCTTTGTTTTCGGTGCTATGTTATGTCCCCTTGTGCCCTGTCACGGGAAGATCTTTGTACCTGCCCTTAAAGTAGGAAGATGCAGCTCTAATAGTCCAGCCTCTGCCCTCTCACCCCTCTTGGGTTATGGTGTCAACCCCAGAGAGTGGAGCGTTGTAGCATGTGTGAGTAAGCTTTGACATGTAGCCCCCCCACCCGCAGGAAAATCACCACGAGGTCACGGCCCCCTTGTATGGTTCGTACCTTCCAGAGCTAGCACCGCACGCAGCATGACTCAGCCGTCACAGGTGTGCGATTACAGTCAGCACACCAGAAATACACCTTCCCACACATAACGGTCTGAAATGCAGTTTAAAAATAGCCACCTCTTGTCTCACATGTATTTTGTAGGCGTATCCAGCTAATGGGATTTTATGATCGAGAAACACCAAGGTGTCAGAACCAGAAACCACATTTATTATCCCAGTGCAGGCTGTGAGCAGGTCGGTTTCAGCCCTTCACTGGCCCAGGGCTCTGCGGACACATATGTGGCTGTGGTTCAGGCCAGAAGGTCAGGGCTCGCAGGCTGGGATGCCCTTCCTTGTTGTTCTGCTGACGGGCTGTGTGGCCTTAGGCAAGATGCTCACTTTCTCTGAGGCTTGGTGTTGTCATCAGGCAAGTGCTGATCCCACTGTTGGCCTGCTACCTTTATGGAATTGTGAGGATGAAAGGGAGTAAAGAAAAGAGAATTGTCCTTGGCAATGATCAAATGCCATAGTTATATCCATTATAATTCACTTGTTCTACAGACCATTGTGAGGTGCCTTTTATGTGCCAGGCACTGGAAGGACAAACATAAAAAGCTCTTGCTGACTCTCTGCCTTCCAGATGCTTCAGTCTCTAGCGGAGGGTGACCAGGAGTTATCTCTGAGCATCATTGGCACTGTGCTAAGTACCTCACGTGCATCCTCTTGTTTATTCCTCAACACAAAATATGAGCACTATTATTACTACCATTATGTTATAGAAAACAGTCCATGGAGCATGGAGTCCCTCGGCCAAGATTTCCCAGGAGAGGCAGATTAAGAATTCAAGCAGCTTTAAACTTTAAGTTGTTGCTCCTAACAATGTCATAAAACCGTCTCCCAAGTCAACAGATAGAAGTGTTCTAGGTACAGCAGCTGGAAAGCCATGTCCATCTTTCTTTTCTGACAATTATCTCCCATTGATTTACTCATCTGCACCCTCGCCCAGTGCTGAACTTCTTGCAGATCACGTGACTCTTGCTTTTCTGGGTATTCCCTGCACTGTGTGGACTGGGTGACTGCACATGTGCATGCAGGTAGTTGTTGCAGTGAGTAAGGCGACCACAGCTCCTGCAGAGAAGGTTATAAGGAGGTGGTGCTGGCTGGTCTGCTGTCATGAGTGTTTTGTTATTGCACATTTGCTCTCCATGGCTGGCAAATACAGGGAAGGTGTCATGACACAGAATAGCATGGGTTCATTTGCGACTTGAATGGTTTGCAGGACCAAGTACTGGTGCCTGATCACAGAGCATACGGACACAGGGGTCCTGTGCACAGTGCTTCTTAATTCCTGCTTCTGGGCTCTGTGTGATCACAGGCTGTGTCATTGCTGTTTCTTTCCCTGTTTTGCCCCACCTACACACCATAGCGGCTGTGCTCTGCCTTCCCATCTGCCTTCCCCCTTTTGTCTTTTGAAGATAGAATCCTATAATTACAGCTGTATTTTTTTTTTTTTTGAGTTGGAGTCTCACTCTGTCACCCAGACTGGAGTGCAGTGGCATGCTCCTGACCACTGCAGCCTCAACCTGCTGGGCTTGAGCGATCTTTCCACCTCAGTCTTCCAAGTAGCTGGACCTACAGGTGTGCACTACCACGCCCGGCTAACTTTTTTTGATTTATTGTAAAGACAAGGTCTCACCAAGTTGCCCCCGGTGGGTCTCAAAACCTCAGGCTCAGACAATCCACTCTCCTTGGCCTCCCAGAGTGCTGGGATTACAGGCTGAGTCACCAAGCCTGGCCACAGTTGTATTTTTATTTATTTATTTATTTATTTTAGCAATTTAACATGTCTTCTTAACTGTGCTAATGTTTTTTAGAATTAATTTTTTTTTTACTCTTCTGATGGCAGAGCTACCTAGACTGTGAGTAGTCTGGCTGGAACCCTATTTTCCTTGTGAACTCAGTTTTCCTGGAGTAAGATTTTGCAGACTGTGAGCTTTTACTGGAATACATTTGCCATGTTACTGCAGAACATCTGTCCCTTTTTTTCCCTCATTTAAAGCAGAAGACTAAAATAATCCTTATAATTCAACTTATAACTTCCTTTTTATTCCAAGAAGGATTTTACCTTATGTTAATGTAATAATATAAGGTTAGAGAAGAAACCAGCATTTACATTTCATCCTACATGGGACAAGATGGCTTTTCCAAGAATTCAAGGAAGAATTCCAGTTCAGGATAGCAAAACTTTGGCCTCTTCCTACAATTATTCTTGTGTGTCTAGGCTTTTTTTTTTTTTTTTTGAGTTGGAGTCTCACTCTGTCGCCCAGACTGGAGTGCAGTGGCCACTCCCGGCCACCGCAGCCTCGACCTGCTGGGCTCCGGCGATCCTTCCACCTCAGCCTTCCGAGTGGCCAGAATTACGGGCATGCGCTATCACGCCCGGCTGATTTTTTGATTTATTGTAGAGATGAGGTCTCACTGCCCAGGCGGGTCTCGAACCCGCGGGCTCAGGCAATCCACTCACCTCGGCCTCCCAAAGGTGCAGGATTACAGGCTGAGCCACCGAGCCCGGCTTTTTTTTTTTTTTTTTTTAATGTTCAGTCACTTTTGAGTCTGTGATTTCATTTAGAAATGATCATTGGCTTCTTCAATTCTGGAAGTCTTAGAAGAAAACATGTTGATAATGACCTCTAAAATCATGCTTGAATCCTTTGCCTGTAGTTAGTCTTAGGAGGTAATGCTGTGTTCAGGGTGTCATCTAATGGCAGCTCATCCCATCCCCTTATTTGAGGACCCTATGCAATTTTCCATGACTCAAAAACTAAGAAAGGGGTTCAAGGACAGAGCCCCAACCTAAGTGACTTAGTCCCACCCCGTGATGATGTTGGGTGCTTCCTTAACTGGCAAGCCTTGAACAGATCACAGCAGCACTTGCTGTTTCAAAGGACTGGGCTTTAGCCTCATTCTTAAGGATTTAAATTCTGCTAAGTAAGGGCATTATGTGCGAGCAGAAGAAATGAAATGCCAAGAGTATGTGACGGGGGCTCAGGATAGCACCATTATTCCTGCTTTTAATTGGGGTTATAAGAAAGTGGATGCTCAGATCAGAGCTTAGAAGAAACATTTACATTTTGAGGTCACAAGGAAAACATGGTGCACTGCCTTCACACCTCCAGATGCCTTTGTGATGGCCTGGTCATGGGCATTTGGCACCCTGTGGCCCATGTCTTGTCTCATGTGTGTTAGAAATGACTCATAGCTTGGCCCCTTGAAAAGGCTCACCTCTGGTAGCTTTCATGAGGAAATGTCTGATCCTAATAATAGCATCTATCAGAGCCATTTCCCTAGCACTGATAGAAAGGAATCATTATTCTTCTGTTTAGATCCTTCTTTCAAGGAGTTCCACGAAGCACCTTGATGCAGATATTAGGTTTAATTCCAGTGTTCTCATCCTCTTTATACCAGAAATGTGATGTGAGTCTTACAGTAGGCCACTTCCCATGGCTTCATATATGCCCCACAAAAAGATATGAACACAGTTGTAGAACACGGAGCCAACTGAGTCTTATCCTGGCGTTACAGCCCGGGCACATCCCATGTGTCTGTATCCTTATACCTTTTGGCCCCAGTGGTCCTGCCCAAATGTTAAACCCATGTTTCTCCTGGCAGAAAGTAGATAGGCCACCTTGGCCAGCCCCATTTTCTCAGACCCATCCATGCAATTCCCACGCCTGCTTCCCTCGCTTCATCCTGCACTTGAGTCTTGGACCCTAAAGCCTGTCTGTTTCCTCAGAGCTTCCAATTCTCTGGGTACTCAGACTCCAGTTTTTTCTGGCCACACAAAACCTTGCTATAGCACAACAAGTCCAAGACCTTCTTGGGGACTATATATGTGCTAAGTGCTGCAGAGGCAAAAATAATCACAGTAGAAATAGCTTCCAAGTCAAGAAATATCATGTTTGTTTGGATATAGGGATTTTGCACTGCATCTGGCTTCGAACAGCAGTCTGGGAGATGGTATTTTGATGCTAAAATGCTGGGATCTGGGATATTTTGATTTTTATGGGAATAACAGGACTGAATATTTTAAATGATGACTCGTGGAAAGATCAGAATGAGTATTTACTAGTTAATGATAATAATGTACAGTTCTTGTTTCTCAAGAAGCTCACATCATACAGACACAAGCAAGTAGAAGAACAAGGCCACCAATGCCTCCCTGGCCCATGATTCATGGGTTATTAAGGAGTCACAGGATTATCTAGTTAGGATGTAGGTTCTGTTTCACTACTATGTCAATTTTCCATGAATATGTTACTACATTTCATGAGATTACTATTTCATTTAGTCATCAACATGCTCAGAGAAATATCTCTGTTTTAGAGATAAGGAAGCCAAAGTCAGGACTGAGGGACCTGCCTGGACCCCATGGAGATGAAGTGCAGACCTAAGACTCCACTCCCAGGTTTCTGGCTGCAGATAAACCCAGGCACCTTCTCTGCTGTCTCTGGCACCACAGGGGGCTCAGCTTATTCACAGTGTGTGGCCTCCCCCTGCCTCCTGGCTTATGACTTTCTCCCTGACCACTGGCCTAGGACCTCCTGGACCCACATTCTAGCAGGGCCCTGAGAAGTCTGAGGGATGCCAGCAGTCCCATCTAGGGGTCTGTGTTCACCCAGTGATCCTAACTGCACTTGGCCTTCTTGAGTGATGCCTCGTGGGGATGGGCCCCTGAAGCACCTGTCCAGCCATGTGATGCCCAGTTGACTGCTGGACGTGTGCTGTTGGGAGTCAGGCATGTAGGTCATTCTGTGTGAATGCTTCAAGGGCACAAGAAGTGCTGGGTGAGCAGAGAAAGCCAGGGCTGGGAGAGGAAGAAAAGGAAAAGGAGAGGGGGAGGGGATGAAAGAAGAACAGAGCAGATTCTTTTATTTATTCATGTCATCATAACAATGGTAACAAAACCATAACACGCTTGGGAACCTCTTATGTGGGAGGCACTCTAAGAGGAAACAAAGATGAGCAAAAATGGAATAATCCCTGATCATTTAGCTAATATCTATTGGGGTCCTGCTATGTGCTGGGCCCCATTCTAGGTGCTTGCAAGTGCCTCAGTGACTAAAACAAAGATCCCTGCCATCTTGACGTTTACATTCGAATGGAGGAGGCAAATCAAAGCAGGACGTGTAATACAACATCCTTTTTATAGTATAGGAGAAGGTGACAAGTGTTGTGAGAAAAGGCACACAAAACCAACGGATATTGGGCAGTGGGAGTTAGGAGACCGGCTCTGGGGAATGCAGCTACTCTTTGAGAAGGTGATCAAGATGGGCTTCCTTGAGAAGACAGCTTCAAGATCAGCAGGTGCACACAGCTGGGGGAAGAGTAATCTCGGCAGAGGGAGTGACTCTAGCCCATGGACACAGGACACGCAGGCACCAGTACAGCTTTGAAGAAAGGGCACCATCGAGTGCTGGTAAAGATCTGGAGCAACAGAAACTTTGATGCAGGGCTGGGACTGTGAAGTTGCACAGCCACTTTGGAAATCTTTTTGGCAGTCCAGGAGTCTCCTCTTATCCAGGGATATGTTCCAAAACCCCTAGTGGATGCCGGAAACCGTGGATAGTACCAAGCCCCATATGGACGATGCTGTGAATTTCTTTTACCTTCTCCGTAATTTCATAAGTAGTAGATTTGTTCTCTTACTGCAGAGCTCAGCACCTTGGCATGCGATTTTTATTTTCTTATTGTCGAGAACGTTTGTTTTTCCTTTAAAGGAAGAACTTTACAAGCTTCTCTTTGGCTTCTCTGAATTGCTGGCATCACTACTCTTGCCTGTTGGGGCCTTCATGAAGTACAATAAGAACCATTTAAACACAAGCACTGTAATACCTGATGGATATGATAACTAAGCTACCTACTAGGTGACTAGTGGGAGGGTAGTATGGACAGGGTGGATCTGCAGAACCAAGGAAGTATTCACATTCTGATGGACAGCGGTAGATTTCATCACCCTACTCAAATTGGTGTGCTGTTTGGCAAATCATAAATGGTTTATTTCTGGAACTTTCCATTTAAGATTTTCAGACCATGTTTGACCATGGGTAATGGAGGCCAAAGACAGCAACACTGCAGATAACAGAGGACAGCTGTGTCTCTGAAGCTGAGCATTCCAATACACCATACTGACGTAACCGATCACTCGTGCCTGTGTGCTCAGATAGAAATGTCCAGGTATGCTCATGGTAGCATTACATATAACTCCCAAGTGGAAATCTTCTATGTACCTATCAACAGTGCAACGGATAAGTCATATGCATGTGCATGCAGTGAAGTACTATACGACAGTGAAAAGGGGTAAATGACTGCTACATGCAATCATATGGGTGACTCCCCCCAAAAATAATAAATATAGAGCAAATGAAGCCAGACACGAAAGAGTTCTGACTCTTACAGTGAGTTCCATGCACATAAAAAGTTAAAGCCGGGCTGGGTGGCTCAGCCTGTAATCCTGCGCTTTGGGAGGCTGAGGTGAGTGAATTGCCTGAGCCCGTGGGTTCGAGACCCACCTGGGGAACTTGGCGATACCTCATCTCTGCAATAAATAAATAAAAAAATTACCTGGGCGTGGTAGCGCACACCTGTAGTTCCAGCTACTTGGAAGGCTGAGGCGGAAGGATCGCTGGAGCCCAGCAGGTCGAGGCTGCGGTGGCCGGGAGTGTGCCACTGCACTCCAGTCTGGGTGAAAGTGAGACTCCAACTCAAAAAAAATAAAAAATAAAAATAAAAAGTTAAGAACAGAAAAACTGATGTAGGGAGATGGTGAAAGTCAAAATCGAGGGTGTTTTTTTGGGGAAGACAATGTCTGGGATGGGATAAAGAGGCTTCCGGCTTGCTGGTCACATTCTGCATCTTGGTCTGGGTGTGGCTATGTGAGTGTATGTACTTTGTACAAATCTGCTGAACTGCACGCGTAGATTTGTGCACTTTTTTGTATATATTTTAAAATTCAATGAAAACTTTACCAAAAAAGCTGGTAAATCAAATAAGAGAGGTATATTTGATCTAGACTTTTAAAAGTGAATGCTAAGAATAATATTGATGTTACAATATAATGATATAGTAATAATATAAATGTTATAATAATATAAATGACGTTAGGTGAAGACAAGGAGAAGAGAGAGTGGGAAGTAGAGGCAATGCTTTCATCACTGTCCATGGTGAAGCGTTAATAGGTACTTATAAAAAAGATACAGAACTAAGTATGTTACATAAAAGGCATAGTTACTTAATCAACCACTAAAAAAAAAGATACACACCTACAGCAGTTTCAGAGGAAACATGACTAAAGCAAAGAAAATAGGTCAATAGATAAAGATAAAACAAAAGCCAAAAGAAGCAATAAAAATAGAATACCTAAGAAAAGTTGATGACTTATTCCAACAGAGAACATCTGTCAATGAGCTAAGTGGACCAAACTCACCTATTAATAGAAGAAAACTTAGTTTGTATCATAAAGCAAACTCAGTCACAGGATGCAGCAAGTATCTACCAGACACAGAGGGAACCATGCTTGTGCCTTCAGTGGCTTCTGTTTTTTTTTCGTGTGTATGCCGTGCCGGGCACTAAACAAAATACTTGTAACCATGGCAACAGTCTTAACACGTAGATTTTATTTCTATCCCCGGTTTACTGACTGACTGAGCTAACTGGAGGTATTAAAATAATGAGCAGTAAAACTAGGACTTGAACTTAGACTGATTGGACCCTAGAGGCTGTTCTGTGCTGTGCAGCCTTCCTGGAGTACAAGAGGTACACACTTGCTATCTTTATGGGGACGCTGATAAGTGAATCAATAAGTGTTTATTTGGATAATAAACTTGTTCAATAGATATACAGTTTTAATGGCCAACGCATTTTCCAGATTTTAGTTGAATTGAATTAGAATGTTGACGTGAAAACACTGTTTAGTTTCTTTTTTCCACTAGTATGTGTCTTTCCGAATATTTTCTTTTTGAATAATTAATACGTGGTTTACGGTGTGTGAATAGATTTTTTTTTTTTTTTTAATTGGAGTCTCACTCAGTTGCCCAGGCTGGAGTGCAGTGGCATGCTTAAAGCCACCCTAGCATCGACCTGCTGGGCTCTGGCGATCTTTCTGCCTCAGTCTTCCAAGTAGCCGGAACTACAGGTGTGTGCTACCACACCTGGCTAATTTTTTATTTATTGTAGAGACAAGGTCTCGCCAAGTTGCCTGGGCTAGTCTCGAGCCCGCAGACTCAGGCAATCCACTCGTCTCGGCCTCCCAAAGTGCTGGGACTACAGGCTGAGCCACCGAGCCCAGCCTGATAGATTTTATTTTTAAATGTTTTTAATTTCAAGCTTTGGATGTTTATTGGTTTCCTTGACCAGTGCAAGGCAATAGTTAAGAAATTGATTTTGGGTTTTAAAAATGGCTTTAAAAGTGAGTACTGTATTTCTTTTTAGCTGACTTTATTGCTGAATAAGGTCTGAATTGGGATGAGGTGCTTTGCTAATTTGCAGAAGGATCAGCTGATTTGTACCTAGGCAGTCTTATGGGTCTATCATAGTAACTTATTACAGCGGTTTATCAAAGGTAGACGTTCAGACCACATTAGGGCTGTTTTATGATAGATTGGTTACTTAACTATACTAATCAGATGTCATATGTAACATTTTTAAGTAAAAGGTGATCACTTATTGATATCCTATAAATCTCAGCCATTGCTTCTAAAATTTTTTTCTCACAATTCTTTTAAAATAGCAACTCTATCTTGTTTCTGTTCAAATAGCCCTGGGTTATGTCTGCAGAGTGGCAGCTGTAGGTCAATTATCCTGAAATCACTAAATAGTGACATTCACGTGGATATGACTTTTTAATTTGCTTCCAGATGTTTCTGTGTAGAGGCCGCCTGTGATCACGAAGTATGTACCATGCAGATCAGTGACTCACCACAACAGAGTGATTTTGAGATTCACTGTTCTCTGTGTGTACCATAAAGACTGGCACACGGCAAATGCTCTGTGGTAACCTGGAGAATGAGATAAAATACAGGAGGCTTTCCATCATTTACCCTCAGTGCCTAATGTGTCCCTTGCATTCTTTTCCCTTTGCTTTTTGAAATTATAGTTTATTTTAACTAGTTTTATAAGCAAGTAGCTAAAGAAATCAAGGTGTTAAAAGGATCTTAACAGTAATCCCCTGTCAGTGCATTTTACTCTGTCCACCTTCTCATTCTCCCCCCCCCCGCATCTGCCATCGAGCACTGTGGGTGCAGCAGCTACACCAGACTCTCTGTAACAATCTTTTGGGATCAAAATCTTTTTTTCTAAATAACTTGCGCATATCGATATGTGTTGATTTATACATTTTTGACATTATCTACTGGATTCCTATTATGGACGATGAGGCTATCAGATCATTTTTATCACCTTTTTCTCCTCTCATCTTTTCAGTAAAATTGTATGTCCATGTTTGGGTAAGGTTATATATTTAAGGTTTTCATATTACGGCCATGTAAATAGTGTTTCCTACGTACTTACTGAGCCAAGAAATATTGTAATTCTGAGTTGAGAAATATTCATTTGACATCATTTCTTGACAAAGTTTTTTTCCTAGACCTGCTTAGCTTTTTAAGAATGTCTTTTCCAGCCGGGCTCGGTGGCTCAGCTTGTAATCCCAGTGCTTTGGGAGGCCGAGGTGAGTGGATTGCCTGAGCCCGTGGGTTCGAGATCCGCCCAGGCAACTTGGCGAAACCTCATCTCTACAATAAATCAAAAATTAGCCGAACGTGGTAGCGTGCACCTGTAGTTCCAGCTACTTGGAAGGCTAGGCGGAAGGATTCCTGGAGCCCAGTTGGTCGAGGCTGCGGTGGCCTGGGAGCGGCCACTGCACTCCAGTCTGGGCGACAGAGTGAGACTCCAACTCAAAAAAAAGAAAAAAAAAAGAATATCTTTTCCCCACACCCTGTGACAGGATAGGCCTGGGTCTGTAAAATATCCTTCAATATCATTTTTCTGTTTTTTAAAATCCACTTTCGGTTTTTACATTTCTGTGAGGCATCCCTTTAAGAGCTGTTTTACCCACTGCGTTCTGAAAGGGCTGCTCTCTGGGTCATCTACATGACTAACTGTTTAGGACTTCTTCACTGTCTGAGAATTTTCTCTTATGTTTGATCCCTTGATTTTTGGATCTGATATCTTCCTCTTTTTGCCTTATTTTTATGGAATACATCCTCTAGTAGCTTCATGGAAATGGTACACGAGAAATAAATTTTCGAGGATCTGAAAATATCTTTATTTTATCATCATGATTGATAGTTTGGCTGAGCATAGACGTTCAGGATGAAAAATCTTCCCCTTTAGAAACTGAATGTTCTCTCCCTGCATTCTTCTGGGCTTCAGTTGCTGCTACTGAGAATTCTGGTAGCATTCTTATTCCTTTTTATTTTTTGTATGTATTGGTTTTGTTATTTGTTTCCTCTTTGGAACTTTTAGGATCTTTTCTTTATTTTTGATGTCTTGAAGTTTCACAATGATATGTCTCAGTGTGGTTCTTAATTTATTTCTTTTGCTAGTTTTTAGTGTTTTGGAGACTTAAGCCTTTCATATCTGAGCAACTATCTTATAATTTATTTTTTTATTTTTTTGGTTTTTTTTTGAGTTGGAGTCTCACTCTGTCGCCCAGACTGGAGTGCAGTGGCCGCTCCCGGCCACCGCAGCCTCGACCTGCTGGGCTCCGACGATCCTTCCACCTCAGCCTTCCAAGTAGCTGGAACTACAAGCGTGTGCTACCACGCCCGGCTAATTTTTTGATTTATTATAGAGATGAGGTCTTGCCAAGTTGCCCAGGAAGGTCTCGAACCTGTGGGCTCAGGCAATCCTCAGACTCACCTCAGTCTCCCAAACCGCGGGATTACAGGCTGAGCCACCGAGCCCAGCTATAATTTTTTTAATAGGAAAGAAATTTTTTATTAACAATGATTTTCTGCACTTGTAACTGATAAGAGAACAAGGATGAGAGATCAAAATGACTTAGTGGAAAGAACTATATACTTTTTTGGAAGAAAAAATATTTTATTTAGGCCGGCTCAGTGGCTCAGCCTGTAAGTCCAGTGCTTTGGGAGGCTGAGGTGAGTGGATTGCCTGAGCCCGCGGGTTCGAGACCCGCCTGGCCAACTTGGCGAGACCTTGTCTCTACAATAAATCAAAAAATTAGCCGGGTGCGGTAGCATGTGCCTGTAGTTCCAGCTACTTGGAAGGCTGAGGTGGAAGGATCGCCGGAACCCAGCAGGTCGAGGCTTCGGTGGCCGGGAGCGGCCACTGCACTCCAGTGTGGGTGACAGAGTGAGACTCCAACTCAAAGTATATATATAATTTAATTTTAAAATGTTGAGTTTAAATACATTTTTATTTGTAGCAAGCATTCATGGCCCAAATTCTTTCATGGTTTATGGCCCAATGAATCACTTTCTTTCTTTTTTTTTTTTTTTGGTAATTTGTAAACTTATCAGAGAAATATAATAAAGTTATTAAAATAATTTAAAAAATCAAACAGAAATTCTTGAACTGAGAAATTCAATAGCTGAACTGAAAAACGCATTGGGGTCTTTTTTTTTTAATGATTATAAAGATGTGGGGTACAATTCAGGGTTAGGTATACAAATGTTGATTATGCAGGTACCCTTGTAGATGAGGTGTGCCTCTCCCTCCCTCAATCCCACCACCAGCCCCTGCCAATCCCACCACCATCCCCTGACAGTTTCCCACTACTGCCAATCCCTTTCTTATAGTGTTATGATAATTGTTCAAGGTCCACTTATGAGTGAGAGCATATGGTACTCTGTTCTTTGTTTCTGTGATAGATCACTGAGCATCATTGACTCTAAATTCTTCCAAGTTGCTATGAGGTTCATAAATATTTTATAATTTTTATGTGGTAATTTTTTTTTCACCTAAAATTCTTGTGGGTTTCTTCTTTCTCCTCACCTGATTGTCTATTTTGGGCTTTATTTTACTTTTTGAGAGATTTGTTCAAGTTTATCTTTCTAGGCTTTCTATTTACTTTTTGGAAATTTCAGCTTTCATATTCCTAATTTCCAAGAACATTTTCTTACTCAATGTCTTTTCCTTTTTTAGAGTATCCTGTTCTTGTTTCATGAGAGCAATATTTTTTCTAGAGATATTAATTATATTTTTTCTGAGTTTTTTCCTGTTCTTTGTTATATTTTGCATTTTTTTTCTGTTATAAGGCTGCCCACATCATGTTCTACAGCTAGTTGGGGAAAGGGAACTGGGGTATCTCCCTCTTCAGTGTGCTCATACCCACTGAGGTCCCTATTTTTATCTATCACACCTTCCCTCCTCTTTGCCTAGTGTCCCCAAATCCAAAGCCTCTGTAGTCTGCTTTTTTTTTTTTTTATGAAATATTTCAGGTCCTCTGTAGAGTGGGGAAATGTGGGAATCAGGTTTTTAAAAAATACACATTGTGAGCCGGGCTCGGTGGCTCAGCCTGTAATCCCGCGCTTTGAGAGGCTGAGGTGAGTGGATTGCCTGAGCCCGTGGTTTCGAGACCCGTCTGGGCAACTAGGCGAGACCTCAACTCTACAATAAATAAAAAAATCAGCTGGGCATGGTAGTGTGTGCCTGTAATTCTGGCTACTCGGAAGGCTGAGGCGGAAGAATCGCTGGAACCCAGCCGGTCGAGGTTGCAGTGGCCGGGAGTGGCCACTGCACTCCAGTCTGGGTGACAGAGTGAGACTCCAACTCAAAAAAATAAAATAAAATAAAATACACATTGTGAAGCAATTCTTTGTTTCTGTCTTGCCTCACCCTCACCTTTCAAGCCAACTAGGAACCCATGTTCCAGGCTTGTCTTTAGTTCTGTGTGGCTTGCATGTTACTATGCTGCTTTGAGGTTTGCAGTTTCTTCTCTTACTGAGTCATTAGGGACTTCTCCATCTGATTTCTGTTTTATATATTATAATTTGGTACTTATAAATGCCTTCGAGTTTTACCATAGATCAAAGTTGTATTTCTGTCTCTTGTTTTCTTTATTAGGGGGTGATTTTTGAGAGGAATGCAGAAAAACTAATGTATTTATTCTATCATTTTGAAATAGAAAAATCTTATTAAATTGATCTCAGACAGTATAAGTTCCACATTCATCTTAAACAAAACTGAGTCTGTTAGTTACATTGGTGGTGTGTGTGTGTGTGTGTGTGTGTGTGTGTGTGTGTGTGTGTGTGTTTAAAGTAAGATAGCCAGGCTCGGTAGCTCAGCCTGTAATCCCAGTGCTTTGGGAGGCCAAGGTGAGTTGATTGCCTGAGCCCGCGGGTTTGAGACCTGCCCGGGAAACTTGGAAAGACCTTGTTTCTACAATAAATCAAAAATTAGCCGGGCATGGTAGTGTGCACCTGTAATTCCGGTTACTCAGAAGGCTGAGGTGGAAGGATCACTGGAGCCCAGTGGGTCGAGGCTGCGGTGGCTGGGAACGTGCCACTGCACTCCAGTCTGGGCGACGGAGTAAGGCTCCAACTAAAATAAATAAATAAATAAAATAAAATAAAGTAAAATAATGATGCATCTAATTTAATTGATGAGAAAATTGCATTGATCCTCAATTTATTTGATACTATAATAGAAAGACTCATTCCATGTTAGTGATGTTTTCAAGACTAGCGTATCCTTTAAGGAATCAGACCTTTTATTTATTTTATGTTTTTAGAATCAAACCTTTTATTTAACCAACTTTTAATTGAAATTTCTTCAGAATTTGTCAACTATTTCCCTACATTATTAAACAGAAAGAGATGAATGCACTCTTTTCTTGGTTTCTCATAGGCATCACACAAATATCATTTATTGCACTGTGGTGTAATCTGGTGACATCTCTGGGGATGGTGCCTTCTCTTTCACTGAATTCTTCCAGGCACCTGGTTTTTAAATTCATAATTGATTTTGCAGAGATGGCTGTCATTTCCCAATGAGTCATCTTCGGCAAGGGCTCTCCATTCCCCTGACACTGCACTCTGTTTAATTGACTGTCTGGTGTGCTCAGAAAGAACTGAGATTGGCAGCAGAAAGAAAATATCCAGGCTGGCGAAACCAGGAGTCTTATATTGAATTCCAAATCCTGGTCAGTAGACTCTGGTGGAATAGCATGAATATAGTTCCTTCTAGTTTCCATGATTCTACAGAGCAGACTTCTCTGGTTATGTGGCAGCTCTGTTCTTACTGCTTAGCCTTAGACCAAGGTCAGGCAACTCTTTGTTGTGGGGCCATCCTGACCTCTGGCCCCACAGAGTAGGATCTCTGGCCTCTACTCACTAGGTGCCATTAGCACCCCTGCCCCCCGTTGTGATAGCCAAAACATTGGTTGTGACATTGACAAATGTCCTCTGGAGGGGCAACATGGACTCCTGCTAAGAACTTTAGATTATGGGTCCCCTCTTTCTTCAGATTTTATAGCCTTCTCCTGGATGTTTGAAGGTATAGAAAACGTGACAGCAATGAAATGGAATAGTATCATGACTCCCTCACATTTTGCAAAGCTTGAAACAATTCCTCAAGCATCCATGCTTTCATACTTTAACAGTGATAACCATATATTCATTGTTTTAAATATTCTGGTAACTAACATTTATGGCATGCTAGTTTCTTGAGCCCACTCTCGTTGTGTGCCAGGCCGTTACGAGCACTGTCAATACTCAGAGGGAGAAAGTGTCATTGCCTCACTTTAGCAGATGGGGAAACTAAGGCGCAGAGCATTTAGGTACATCCCCTGAGTTTACAGTGTGTAACTGGCCGTGATGTCTCACCCTGGCGGTGAGATGTCAGAGCACACATGTCTCACCAACACACTGTGTGGGCTTGCCTTTAAGATCAACTGTGTGACTGTGTGGCAGCTCCAGTCCTAGCCATTGTAGACTCAAAGAGGACAAGGCTGCATGTTTCTCACGGTTATACTTCCTCTTGTCTAGGCCAGTTCTTGATGTATAGTGGAGGCACAGTGAAGGCTCATTGTACTAAATGCGTGGAATTGTTCTAAACACAAGTCGCATGGCTGCTTACTAAATGGAACCACAACAAAAAATGAAGTGCATCTTATATATCTTAGGGTTTCTTGAAAGAAGATGCATGGTGATATTGCAGATCATGAATGTGTTGCCAGTCTCTGCCATGAGGAGGATAACTGCCCACAACTACAACAAAAAGGCAGTGGTTATGTCATTATGACCTTCACACTGCTTTCGTGACCTGCTTGGCTGGCAGAGTTGGGAACCAAGATGGCTTGCTTGACAGAGAGGCACCATCACTTCTTTAGAATTATTAGGCTGTGACAAGACACACTAAAGCACTGGTGACACACACTTGAAAAATATGACCTTTCTTGAGGATGTTAGAAGGTGAGACCTTGCAACATCTCCGGGTCCAGATACTGATGTGTTGGCTAACCAAGGGTTTCTGGAGGGTGTTGACAGATGGCTTTAATTCATCTTCATCTGTGATGGTAGTTCTTTTAGAAGACTGTGATAAGTTAGTACTCTGAAATTTGCTCTCTAATTCCCTTTACTTTGTTTCAGGAGTGGATGGGGAAGGCACACGTTATAATTTGGTCCTAGTAGCAATGTTAGCTGGTACAGTGATGGATAGAGTTTTGTTGTTGGATCTCTTGGCCAAGTTGTTCATCTTTTATAGCTGGACTCTTAATGTTCCTGTTTCCATTGCCCATTAAAAGTAAGGCTGTCCCCAGATTTTTAGCTGAAACGTGCTCAGAGATAGGGAAGATGGAAGGGCTTATCACTTTTAACATTCAGACTCTTTCCTCCTCTGATTATATCCTTGTGAAATAGCCAAAAAGGTTAATTCAGAAAAGGTCTTAGTACGTCAGGTTGCTTCACCTAGTTCAAATGTCCTTGTATGACAGGGAGACATCAGAGAATTAGCTCTTCCAATGGTGATAATATTGGGAAAATTCTAGAGCAGAAACTTTATCTACCTTGGAAATTCAGATCAAAAGAATTTGGGGGCTGGATATGGTGGTGCCCATCTGTAGTCCCAGTTACTTCAGAGGCTGAGGCTGGGGATTGCTGGAGCCTAGGAGCTTGAGGCCAGCCTGGGCAACAGAGCAAGACCCCCATCTCTACAAAAATAGAATAATTTTTTTTAGTAATAGTAGTCGATACTGAACACATCAATGACTTAAACACTAATAAACAAATACTCATTAGAGAAACTGACCCTTCAACCACCAAAACAAATATCTCCTGGTTTTTGGGCTTTCCGTCCCAGAATAAGTTAGTTTTGCTGTCCTTAAATGTCCTACAGCGGTTTACTTATATTCCCCAAACAGACATGCTCCCCTGTTTTCTAATTCATCTATTTTCATGTCTTCTTCCTGCCCGGATGGTGAGGTTCTGGGAGAGAACCACTCACCTTTGTATCCCCAGCACCTGGCATGTGTAGGCTGGCATGTGGGAGATGGTTTATGTGCACTAGATGAATGAGTAACAGGAGAACTCATTAAACTTCGTCGTTCACACTGGGAAGAAAGAGGATTTATCATATTGAAATGTTTCTAACTTATTGTTGGGAGCCAACATCCACAGCTATACAGTTGAGGCCTTTGAAGGCCCATGTTGGAGATCTGCTTTTCACACAAAAGCATCAGTGACACCTATAGTGTTGGTATATGAATAGTGACCAGTTTGTATATGTGACATAAAAGCTTATATTATTTAGAAGTAAACCTTTTACACTGTTAGACTAAAATTTCGGGTAAGGCCTTACAGCAGAAAACATTCTGTACTTTAAGTTTCCATTTCTCTCTGACTCTCTGAGCCATTGTTAAGTCTCTGTTTCTCAGAAGTAACCATGCAGCCTTTGTTCCTGTAAGCAGTTTCTCCCGATAGCTAAAGATTAGCAACCAAAATTGTTTTAACAGTTTTGGTTTCCTGCATCTAGCCAGGCAGAACGTGTCTAGTTTCACTACGTGTCAAGACTCTCAGCTTGCCTCAGCCCCTGGCCATCATCATGACAATGGTGCTTTTCCTTGTCCAAGAGTGTGACAACCACTGTTTGATTTATTCACTTAGATCAAACTTTCTATCAGGAAGTTTAGAAATATATATATACACACAGTTCAGTTATCTACATATAACACTATGTGAACCTGTGCTTGCTACTTCACTTCCTTCTGCTTGGAATTTGCCCTCTAATATGCCTGTGTATGGTAGTAATGAAACCCAGTTTACAGGCCTGTTGGAGAGTAAAACCAAAGTACTCTTACTTATTTCTGGGCATACTTTTGCACTTTGGATTTCTGCTTTGAGGCGTCGACTTCAGTGTCCGGCAGACTTCAATGGTAAAGTACACATTGGGTTTGTCAAACACTGTGGTTAGCGTAATCTGCTTCTCACTATTTAGCATTTCATAGAGGGCTCTGGCACCAGTGTCCCTGACAGAAATATTTTTTACTGCTGGACATTAAAATAAATAGTATAGATTTTGAGTGTTTTGTTAAATCATAGAAAATTAATAGGAAATTTTACATTAGGTAAAAATAAGAATAGCTTATAATATACAGATTAATCATTAAATATTATAGAAAACAGTTAGCAAAACTATTACTGAAATCATACACTTCTTATCTTGATGTAAGCTTTGTGAAGCACGATATGCTTCATGGAATTTTGATTGTTAATTGTTACCTTAAGCAAAAATCTTTTGTGAAGTACGTTATGCATCATGAGACCTGTAAGCCCCCAGCAGGTATTTGTCATACTGCTGGAGGTTATAGAAAATGGTATATAAGCTGGAAAAGGTTTGAATAAAATTGGCACACAGTCCTTGGCCGGACTGGTCCCAGAAGAACTGCCTCTGAGTCGTTTCTTCTCGCCATGTCCTGATTCCCCGGTGCAGGTCCAACTCCCCTCAGGTTGGGGCTGGTCCCCGACAGCTTATAATACTAAGTAACTCCCTTTTATGATTTAAAATAAGGAGTTCAGGATGCAATTATTTTTTTCTTTATCACCTTTCTTGTTTTCTTCTCCTATCCTCCCCTCCCTTCCTCTCAGTCTCAGGAGAAGATGCACATTAATTTTCTTCAGTTCAGAGATTTTTGAAGGACATACCTTTTTCTCTTTCCAGGCGGTATTAATGATTTTTATGATGGGGCATGGTGTGTGGAAGGAATGACTTCCACCAGTGGATTGAAGTGGATGCTCAGCACCTGATCAAATTCACAGGTGTCATCACTCAAGGAAGGAACTCACTCTGGCTGTAAGTATCCCTGGACCTGTGCTGTCTGGACCCTGTGTCTTGGTTCTAGTGATCCAAGAAAGTCTGGACAGACACTGAAAAGTTGCAGAGAGTTAACTGGTAATGGGCAATAGAAGGGGAGAAAACAGGACTGTGGGCAGGGCGCTGGGCTTGCTATCGACACAGATTCTCTTGGAAAGGTGCATCTCTTAGAACCCCTCCACCACCACAGTCCATACAGAGAGGGAGAGAAGAACCTGCCTGGCAGGTAAAGTGAAGTTGACAAAGGTGTGGTCAAATCCATGCAGTTTAAGCAGGTGGCTGCCATCTTGGCTCCAAGGCGAGATATCAGTGTGCTGACTGGTGGGCAGAACATGGCGCAAGGTAGGACCTTTGAACAAGCAGTGAGCACATGGTCCTGGGTAGAGAGCATTAATTATCCAGATTCTGGGAAGAAGGACTGAAAGCCCAGGCAGGCTCTCAACTGAAGGCCTACTGAAAAAAAACAGAAGTAAAGGATGACGCAGTGTGAGGCCTGAGAAGGAGAGGGGGTCCATTTCTCAGAATTGGGATTGGGGTCAGGGCTGGTTCAATGACAAGTGTGACCTGGTGGTAATTCCAAGAGAGGATTTCAGCCTCATATGGTATATGCATACATAGGAATAGATTATTCAGTCTTAAAGAGGAAGGAAATTCTGATACGTGCTACAGCATGGATAAACCTTGAGGACACATGCTAAGTGAAATATGCCAGTCACCAAAGAACAAATATTGTATGGTTCCACTTACATGAGGACCTAGAATAATCAGATTCATAGAGACAGAAGGTAGAAAGGTGTTCCTAAGGGTTAGGTGGAAGGGAGAGTAGGGAGTCAATGTTTATTGGATACAGAGGTACATTATGAAATGACAAGAAGTTCTGGAGATGGATGGTGTTGATGGTTGCAGATCAGTGTGAATGTACTTAATGCCACAGAGCTGTACACTTAAAATTGGTTAAAATGGTATATTTTATGTTATGTGCATTACGTGACAATAAACAAAAAATAGACATAAAAAAACTGTCAATCTCAGCTCAGAACTGGCTGCAGAGACGATGCAGGGGTGCACTGTGGGGGTTTTTATGGGCTCCAGCCATGTGGACAATATGCTAGGGGGCGTGTGGAGGGTGGGTACAGCAGGGTCACAGGACTTCGAGTGCTTTCTGAATTTAAATGGGAAATCTTCTCGTTTCTCTAATTTCTGCCTACACAGAGAACCTAAGACCACACAGGCCCCACATTTGAACGTTAGGACCTGGACTGCCGTCCTTGTCAGCTAAGACCCTCCTGCCAACAGACTGCTCCTCACCCATGCTACACTCTCAAATTCATTTCTTGGCATCTTTCGACATTTACTAATACCTGTTGGCAATCATGGAAAACCAGACTTTAATCTGATGACTAGATTAATTTTAATTTCTGGAAAGTTCAAAATTAATAAATCCACTGGGATAAGAGAGATGTGTCTGGCATCTATGCTCACATTTAACCACCTGTCGTTGTCCCTGCACAGGGGACTTTCTTACACAGTGACAATTGTCAGGCAGTGACTCATCACCTATTTTCCTCTGCATTTTTTTCAATATTATAACAATTTTGTAACATCTGGCAACATTTTAAAACATTATCTGTGAGTCCACAGTCCTTATGCAAATGTATTTTTTTCCATATTGCAATCATATTACACATTCAGTTACGTTATTTTTAACTTAAAGGCATCGGTAACATTTTTATGCTTTTTTTTTTTTTTTTGAGTTGGAGTCTCACTCTGTCGCCCAGACTGGAGTGCAGTGGCCGCTCCCGGCCACCGCAGCCCTGACCTGCTGGGCTCCGGCCATCCTTCCACCTCAGCCTTCCAAGTAGCCGGAATTACAGGCACGCGCTACCACGCCCGGCTGATTTTTTTTTTTTTTTTATTGTAGAGATGAGGTCTCGCTGCCCAGGCGGGTCTCGAACCCGCGGGCTCAGGCAATCCACTCACCTCAGCCTCCCAAAGGCGCGGGACTACAGGCTGAGCCACCGAGCCCGGCTTTTTATGCTGTTACTCAGGCTTCAGAGTGATCGTTTTTAATGGCCTATAATTTACACAGTCTCACCTCCATTCCCGTCCTAATTTTCTATTATCATATATCATGTTGCAAGAAAGCATTTTCATACTGTTTTCTTCATTTCGATTATGTTCTTCAGATAAGTTTCTAGAGCTAGGATAATTTGTGCATTTTGACAACATTGCGGTATGTGTGCAATTTTGGGTGTCATATTCTGTTTGCTTTCGTTGCTGATTTTCGCTCTATGGTATGCATTTTGCTTTCATCGGTGACTTATTATCATGATAGTTGTTTTCACTGGTTGTATTCTGAAAAGCAAGAATTTGGGGCAGAAATAGTTGGATTGCTCAAAAAAAAAAAAAAGAAAGAAAGAAAGAAAGAAAGAAAGAAAGAAAGAAAGAAAGAAAACTAAAATAAGGAGAAAAAAGAAGAAGAAAGAAAACTGGTTTGAGATTATCCAGAGGGGTGAGAACAGGAATTTTTTACCTTGATACTTGGATATCAACCTGTTTGACCACTGTCACTAGAGATCCAGGAATTGGATCATTATCATTGAATTAGAGAATCAGAACAAGGTAAGTATAAAGTTCACTTTCCATTTCAACTAGAAACACAAGAGGGCTTGGGGTAAGTAAGAAACTGTAGTAGAACATTATCTTTCCTTGGCTTAGCTAGGACAGAAACATCTAAAAGAGATGGCAAGGTATAGAATTACTTTTATGAGTCAAGTTTTGAATGCCTAGATGTATTTCAAGTCAAATTATTCTTCAGGAACAGTGAAACAAAATATGAAGAGTTTTGGTTTGTCTTACTTCCTGGAATAGTACTGTCTCCACTAAGGACGGAAGAGGAAATGGGATGAGGAGGATACATTTTGGTACCTGAGCCCTTTTCTCCCAGAGGCATGAATCATGCTGGAGACAATGGGTTCTATTCCAGAAAATATGTCAAAAATAGGTATCATTAAATACTAACAGTAATCATCCCCTTTCTCTCTCCCTATGACCCGTTCCCCACACTGCATCCAGTACAGACAGCTATGGTACCATTTTTAGTATTTCCGTTTATTGGTTTCCATATTTCTTCCCACTAGTCTGTGGTTCCCCTGTTGTTAGAGCCATGCCCTGATGGTCTATATCCCTGGGACCTCGTTCAGTACCCAGCATCTAGTAGATGTGCAATAAGTGCTCTTTAATCAATAGGTATCATTATGAAGTAAAAAGTTGATGAAGGTTAGCTTGTACTGAATGGTAATGAGTTAATTTTTGATAGTCCATGAATAAGAGTGGGCTTAAAAGGTAAGGGAGGGGCGTGGCTCAGGAAGAGAAGGTTGAGGAGTCACAGAGACTTCTAGAGATAGAAGGATTTAGAACATTTTTGGCTTTGGAATCACATCAGGACTCTTGGCCCTTGTTGGTTATGAGATTTCCCTTCTCTGAGCCTCAGTTTTCTATTCTGTAAAGCGGGATACCTGTTCTCTATCGCATAAGGCTGTGGTGAGGGTTCATTGAAATTATATTATAATGTCTTAAAATGACCCAGCCCACAATAATTCTCACTAAGTGGAAACTACTTTCCTCCATACCTCTTTGGGTTTATCTAGGACAGTGTTTTCAAGCTTTATTTTTAGCTGCAGATTTCTTCTCTCAAATAAAATATTTATTGAAAATGCTTCGAAAATGCACACAGGTGAAGCTGCTCCTTGTGAATTTATGGGTGGGGTGGGGGAGAGTTGCCTGCCTGGTCTCCCCCTCCCCTCACAGGAACACCCCTGGAGGACAAATTCATCAAAGTACCTCTGTAGAAAAGCCTCCTAAACAGCTCGAGGGTGCCTCCTTGCAGGTTACAATCTTGCCCACTCCTTCAAACACTCATTGCTCCTTTTCAAATCCTGCAGGGTCACAGCTAGATCTAGAATTAAAACCAAGATAAGCAATGGCAGAATTAGAATTAGAGTTTGATTTTTCTAGTTAAGTGTGCAGAACTTACCCTAATCTCACAGAGTGATGCATTTTGCTTGGTAATGTTTGAGGCGTGGAAAGGGAAGGGGTTGCTAGCCCCTTCGAGTTTGACAAAAGGATACTGCTGTTTCAAATAGCTTCTATCTGGTTGCTGAAATACAGAAGAACTTTTCTAACATTTGGAATTACAATACAGATTTAAGAATACTATTAACACTTTTCATTTATAGGACTTTTATAGTTGGTATTTAAAAATGCACATTTGTTGTCTTACTCTCTATAGGAATAAGGCATTCTCTATGTTTATTAATTCATTCATGGCATGTTTACTGAGTGCTCTATACTAAGCACTTAGAGATATAAGAATGAGCAAGAAATGGCCCTGCCTGCAGGGAGTTTTCAGTCTAGTGGACGAATCCAGTGTCTCAACAAGTCTGCTAGGATCAGCAAAGTACATGCTGACATGAGGTGGGAACAAGAGAGCAGTCATTAGATCTGTGATGCAGACGGGAAGGATGACATTGTGAGGTCATGAGGCTTAGCCACCACAGTACTGAGACAAGTTCATAACCAAGTTGATGTCAAATCCACAATTCCAATTTCAATAATTTTCCAAATAATTCATGCTGCTGGACAGGGTAAAATGTATTTACTTAATGATATTGAATAATTTATATTTTCCATAATTATAAATTATTCTTCCTCACTGCATTGCAACTTATTGAACTGTTAGTACACTAATAAAACCAAATCTTTTATTTCCCTAATGCAGAAATTATATTCCATATATGAGTGTTACAATTACAAGCAATGTGATGATTGAAAAGTTAATTATTCCCCTTGAGGTGAACAGATGATTCTAATGACCTGGAAAAAAAAAAACCAGGCAATTTGCAATAACCAAATCTTTTAAATTTCAACTGTTTAAGAGACAAAACAATTCTCTGTATCTTGTGAGAGTCTGTAAGTTTGTTCTTAAAGTAAGGCAGCAATGTGATTAATGAGCTTATAGGTGAGGGCTGAGAAAGGTTGACTGATTGACTACATTTGTAAAAGGTACTTAGGCTAATTAGAGGAAGATGAATGAGGCTTCAGTTGTGAGCCAGGCTTTGTGCCTGAGAACATAAGGATGGGGAAAACTCAGCCCTGAGCCCTAAGCAGCTCTCTTGTTTGACGGTGGAAAGTCTTAGCATGGATTCTGAGTGTTGGCTTCTTTGGAAGATTCTTAGGGTGAAGGAAAAGAAGCGGGTAGGCTACCAAAGTCAGAAGGAAAAAAATGATAAATGAAAGGCGAATCCTTTTCTTTGCTGCTTGGGAAGACAACGGTGTACTTCGCCCAGGGAGAGGATCCAGTTAAGGGCAAAGTGAGGAGTGGGTGGCTGAGGGGGCAGGTCCCTGGGGTCTGCCACGGGGGGAGGGAGGAGGATCTCTTATGCTTTGAGATAGTGAAGGTGGGGGAGCGAATACCTAGGTGGGTTCAGAGCCTTCACCTCAGAGGGCTTTCCATTCTTGTTGAGGTAGGAATCGGGCCTCTGCAGACAGAAAGTGTGGTGCAGGTTTAGAGACTGGAAACTTAGAGAGTGGAAACTTAAGATCCACGCTGAGACAAAGGACGGGGACATTCTTCCTCCAGTTGCAGAGGGGATTCAGTGGGCATCAGGGGCACATGAAATTGTCATCATCCCATCAGGCATTCTTGGCAGTGTGTCCACTAGGGAGCAGTAGAGTCAGCAGCAGTTGGGTCTGGAGGAGGTCCAGGACAAGGGCGTCATCACGGGTGCTTGTGGGAGGATTGCATCATGAGTGAAGGACTGTGAGGCTGAGATCCAGGGCTGATGGTGCAGGAAGTCAAGCCAGAGGACTGATTCCCTGGAAGCGGAGGGCAGATTCCAGAGCCCCTGGAAGAGATGAGGCTTCAGAAGTGATGGGGGCTGGGCGGGGGAGGGCAGTGGAGTTGATGCCTGGGCTCAGGGTACAAGGAGTTGAGGTGGAGGATGGAGCAAGCGGAAGGTTCGAGAGGAGCAGACATCTGGGCATCTTGAGACTGGGGGCAGGCCCTTCTGCACTTTCCCTGTTGGGAGCATTTCCAGGGCAAGCTGGACCATGGGTCAGGAGATGAGATGAGGGGGCAGTTGCAGAAGAAAGAAGAAGAAATGAAGATGAGATGCCGCAGAGGCAAAAAAAGATGCAGCTGGGAGACATTGATTCAGTACAGGGGACAGGCTGAAACCTTTTAAACCACCCTCTTTTGTCAAGGCTCCCATTTCCACGGTAAGAAGTATCCAACTGCGTCCTCCCTTTCTCTTCCACTGTATCTGGTCTGCTGTTCCCTTGTACCTCCCAGTGGGCCTGGCCCTGCACAGCAGCTGAGGGTGGAAGGAAGGGTGCAGGTTGGGCCAGGAGCTCAGGAAGCAGAGCAGAGAGGGAGGTTGGCTTCATAAATCACTCACTCTTCTTCTCAAGAGAAAGCATGTGTTTTCAGAACATGTCACACTGTGTCTTCTCGCTTAATGGTGAGAAGAAATGTTTGGCATCTGTGGGGGGCTGGGGAGAGAGACGTTTCCAAACTCCTGTCTAACCTCTTTGAAAACTGTCAGTTTCTGAACTGTAGTTTGGTATGAAATAGAAAAGGTTTTTTTTGTTGTTGTTGTTTTGAGTTGGAGTCTCACTCTGTCACCCAGACTGGAGTGCAGTGGCCCACTCCTGGCCACTGCAGCCTCGACCTGCTGGGCTCTGGTGATCCTTCCGTCTCAGCCTTCCAAGTAGTTGGAACTACAGGTGTGCGCTACCATGCCCAGCTAACTTTTGACTTATTGTAGAGATGAGATCTTGCCAAGTTGCCCAGGCAGGTCACAAACCCACAGGCTCAGGCAATCCACCTCAGCTCAGCCTCCCAAAGCACTGGGATTACAGGCTGAGCCACTGAGCCCGGCTGAAATAGAAAGGTTTTAATGAAAACATCTTCAGGTTCAAGTAGAAGGCCAGGTATGCAATTGCTTCTTAATTTTATGCTAAATTTCAACAATGTGGGGCAGTTATTTGAAGTTAAACAAAGCTCTCACAAATGGCTACATGGCTCTTACTCGGCTTTCTGGGCGTCAATGACTAATGAGTGAAATCTCAGATGATGAAATCTCTAAAATGGAAACCATTTTAGAAACACGACCAAGCACATGCTTGGTAGAAAGCTTCTACCCTGTTTTATTCAAGGTTCCTTTTCCCCCTGGCTGTGACTCCCCAGGAAACCTTCCAGATGGTTGCTGTGTACACCCCTGCCTTTTCTTTCCTCTGTTTCCTAGTGGGGAGGCCCTTTTGCTGTAATGCCCCTGCCCTTGACCCGTGTCTTAGTCTGTGTCATGTAGCTATAAAGGATTACCTGAGACTGGGTAATTTCTAAAGAAAAGAGGTTTATTTGGCTCAAGATTCTGGAGACAGTGCAAGAAGCATAACACCAGCATTTGCTTCTTGTGAAGGCCTCATGCTGCTTCTGCTCGTGGAGGAAGGCAAAAGGGAGCCAGCATATACAGAGATCACATGGTGAGAGAGAGGAGAGGAAGGTACAAGGCTCTTTTTAACAACCAGCTCTCAGAGGAACTAACAGAGAATTCACACATTATGTCAAGAATGGCACCAAGTCATTCACGAGGGTTCCGCCCACCATGACCCAGTTACCTCCCACTAGGTTCCACCTCCAACACCGGGATCAGATTTCAACATGAGATCTGGAGAGGTCAAATCTGCCAAACTGTGGGAACCCACAGTTCCCTGTGAGACTAGCTCCCACTGCCTTATTCCTTTTGCTCATTGCATTCCACCCCGGGGCTTCCTTTTTTAATCCACAAATGTCCCAAGCATGCTCCTGCCTCAAAGCCTTTGAACTTGCTGATACCTCTGCCTGAAGGCTTAATCCTCCTCACACTCAGAGGCTTTCAGAGCACCTTCTAAATCCAATCCCTCACTCTGTGTCCTCTCTTGGCTTCATTTGACCACCTGTTATTTGTCTGTACTCACACCAATGCAGCTCCTGGGAGCAGGCCAGGTTGTTTGTCCCTGAATCTCCAGTGCTAGGTTAGAGCCCTGCATAGCACATGATCTCCCGACCCTCTGTTCTCTGGAGGCTGGACAACCCTTGCCAGCCCGGAGCCCGCCTAGTGTAGGGGGCCCTTTAGTGCATAAATTATGGGGAAGATACCTACTAGGATGCAGCTGGTCCTTTGCTGGCCAACCTTCCTTGATGACCAGCTTCTCACCCAGTGTCAGAGAGTGCAGACTCTGGAGTGAGACTGAAACTCCAGACCTATTTAGCTGCATGTGCTTGGTCATGTTTCTGAGCCTTTCTGTGCCTCAGTTTCTTCATTTGAAAAATGGAGATGTATTAATAGCTACCACACAGAATTGCTGGGGAGAATGAATGAGTTAATTTACATCAAACAGTTATGATAGTCCTTGGTGCGTGGTGAGTGGTCTTAAGAATCTACTGTTGCTGCTGTTTTCTTAGGACTTCTTCCCTTTTGTGGAGGGTCCTGCTTACATGCCAGCGGTTTCCCCCCACCCCCCGTCCCTTTTTCTTTTCTCCAGTCCAACCAAAATGTGCTCTGTCTCTTGGAAAGCTCAGTTCACATTCTGGATTCTCTGATGGCCTTGTTTGTGCTATGTCGTCTTAGAGTCCTGAACTGGGAAGTAACTGCCACTGACCTTGAGTAGGTGGGTGGTCCAGGTAGTCATTTTTCCCTTCTAAGCCTCTGTGTCCTGGGCTGGAAGAAGAAGAGATGCCTCACTTTCTCAGCTTGCTGTGAATGCAGTGAGATGCCTTTGGAGAGCCCTGAGTACATTCTGGACATGTAGTAGAGACTCAATATGCTGCAGCTGCTCTTATTTATGAGGCGGTCCCATCTCACCTTCACCCATCCCTGAGCATCCTCCCCAAGCCTTGTCTCACCATTCATCCACAGCCAGGACTTCCAGTACCCGCAGTGCCTCCAGAGGTTCCCAGGATAGGCTTTGCAATGAAATAATGTTATGGTGAAGAAGTAGCCTCTGACATTTTATGAAAATACTCCTGAGACACATCTGTATTTGTTGGAATACATTTGTCTGGCAAGAAATTTATTTAAATAAAAATGTGATGGTTTCCTAGACCAGGGCTGCTAAGCACTTGGCTTGTGTTATCTCCTGTGGTGCTCCCAGTAAATAACGCTGCACAGGTAGGTCCCTTTCTTGTCCCATTGCATAGATGGGGAACCTAAGGGTTAGAAAATCTAAGAAACATTGTGCTTGTTTGTTTTTTTTCTAGTTTCTGGATTAGGAAGCTGACGCAAATTCTAGGAGAAACATTGTTCAACTCTCTGTCTTAGGCTACTGTTTAGGCTACTGTAACAACAATACCTTAAACTGGGTAATTTATAAATAATATACATTTATTTCTCACAGTTCTAGAAGCTGGGTAGTCTAAGATCAAGGCACTGGCAGATAAATTGCCTGCTTAGGGTGACTCTCTGCTTCCAAGATGGTGCCTTATTGCTCATTCTCAGAAGGGAGCAAATGCTGTGTCCTCACCTGGCAGAAAAGACCAAAGGGCACTCAGGTGCTCCCTTCAACTTCTTAGGAGGGCACAAATCCATTCATGAGGGCTGAGCACGCATTACTTAATCACTTCCCAAAAGGCCCATCACTTAATGCTGTCACATTAGGGATTTGGTTCCAACATATGAATTTTAGAGGCACACATATTCAAGCCGCAACACCCCCTGAGCCTCATAGTAAAATACCGTTCTTTCTGCTACATCTGTGAGGCTTGTACAAGTGCAGATGTCTCCATAGGCTCTGTGAATGCACTTATGTGTCCTTCATCTGAGACTGGGGCCAGGGACTATTGCATGGCTGCCCCAGGGCTGACATACCCATCAGATACAGGAGATATGGTGCCTGGGGACTTGTAACTTTTAGGGGCCCATGATAAGTGTTTAATTTCTTTTGAAACCAGAAGAAAAAAAAAGAACACTTAGGTTGAATCAAATATTTTAAGAAGGAATGTTATTATTTTCATGTTTATACCATCACTGTCATAAAATATGATAAAAAAGTTTTGTTTTTTAAGGAAGAAGGGGTTTATTTGACAGATTAGCCCCAAAGATGTCAACATCTTAAATCCCTAGAACCTGTGAATATGGTACATGGCAAAGCGGACTAAGGTTGCTGATGGAATTGAGTTGCTCATTGTCTGACTTTAAAGTAGAGAGATATCTCTGGGTTATCTGGGTGGGCCCAGTGTCATTTCAGGGACCTTAAATTTGGAAATGGGAGGTGGAAGAAAAAAACAGATGGCAACCTGAGAAGGACTTGGTTGTGGTTGGCTTTGAAGAAGAAGAAGGCCAGTTGCCCCTGGAAGCTGGAAAAGGCAAGGACACAGACTGTGACCCCTTGATGTTAGGACTTCTGACCTCCAGAACTGTCAGAGAGTAAATTTGTGTTGTTTAAATCACTAAGTGTGCAGCAGCAATAGAATACTAATAGTGTACACAAAAGGAGAAGTGCTCAGGGCCCACGGAAAACCTGAAGTGGCCTGGTCAGCCATCCTACAGCCTCACGCTCTGATGTCTGTTCACGCATGTTGGAGTTCATAGCTGTAGGCAGTGCTGGACATTGGACATTGGACAGAGGCACTGCACCATTTCTTTGGTTCTCCTTTTCCAGGTCTCTCAAGCAACTTTTCCAAACTTGGGGGTTGTGAGTATCTTCTTTTAATTTTCTGCACTAGAGCTTCTTAACTGGGAACTGCTTTGCTCTGTGCCCAAATGTATTGTGACTTGGCCCCAAAAGTGACCTTTCCTCCCATCTTTCCTTGGTAGACATTTGTACTGGAGGCAATGGAAAATAGAAAATATTTTTAAGTTTATAACACCCCCTCCTATGTTCTGAATTCTCGAAAAGCCATGATAACCAGCCCACAGTGAAAAATTCAATAAATCCACAGGCTTATGTTTCACACAGTGTTCAACATTTGGCTGTACTACGAATGTGGTAGAACCATTTAATGGTGTGATTATAGTTCCAGGAGAGGGAGAGAGAGAGAGAGAGAGAGAGAGAGAGACAGACGGAGGGGGAGAGGGAGGGGGAGGGGGAGAGTGGGAGAGTGGGAGAGTGGGAGAGTGGGAGAGTGGAGAATGGAGAATGGAGAATGGAGAATGGAGAATGGAGAATGGAGAATGGGAGAGTGGAGAATGGAGAATGGGAGAGAGAGAGTGGAGAATGGGAGAGGGAGAGTGGAGAATGGGAGAGGGAGAGTGGAGAATGGGAGAGGGAGGGAGAAAGATGAGTGCACACTCAGATTCTGAGTATTGTGCATGTCCATACTTAGTGTAGACAACAGATACTCTTTTTTTAACATGTTTATTTTCCTGAAGCTGCTAAAGGCAAACTCAGACCTCTTGGGATCAGCGGTCCTGCCCAAAGTTATACTTCGACCTCAGGCAAGATTTGAGCCTGCGAGGCTGCTAGAATGCAGCTCTGTCAGGAGGCGATGGACAGGAAGAGGAAGCTGCCAGCTTCCTCACAGTTCCAGCAGAGAATTGGCCTAAAAATAAAGAGTGTGTTTTGGACTCTTTTTTCCTGACTGAAAAGGGGTTTACAGTGCTTTTACTTGAGAATGAAGGTGGGCAACACCTAGTACTATTCGCAAATGAGGGTTGGGGACTATTAGTAGTCCTTTTACTTGATTGACTTTGCCATTTGCCATGTCTGGTTGTATTTGCTGTGGCTGATGGCGGTTGCCTGCAAGGATTTGGGGAGATTGTCTCTCTTTCTTCTGATATGCAGGGACAGAAGGACCTGACCAACAAGGCCCATCACTGTGAAAATCCAGTGTGGTAGACCTCCAGTGGTCTCCTCAGATCTTACTTTGTGCTCACCCCAAATTTTTTATCTGGTTGGGATTTGAGCTACTCACATTTCCCTCAGTTATTTCCTCTCTTGTCATTTTGCCTTTTTTTGTACAAAAATGTTGAATGTTTGTATGATTATCACAATTAGTTTTGTGAGGTTTACGGCATACTTAGAAAGGCCTTACTCCTTCTAAACATACAAGTAATTTTTTCATATTTTCTTCTAGTGCTTTTATTATTTCAATGTTTACATGGAAATCTTTGAACCATCTGAAGTTTATTTTAGTGCAGGGTATATGTAATATATCAAACCCTTTTTTTTTCAAGTGTCCACTTGGATGTCACAACATTATTTACTATGGAAATCATCGTTTCTCCAGTGGAAGTGCCACCCACATGATACCCTAATTTCCTGTTTATTGTGGGATTTGCTTTTGTACTCTTCAATTCTATTTTATTCCTCTGTCTTTATTTGCTAGAACCACCCTGTGGTAGTTACCAAACAGTATGCTTTGTTTTAGCATCTCATAGACTTTGTTCTTCTTCATTACTTTCAGAAGTTTTCTGATTATTCTTACTATATTCTTTTTTGTATGAACTTTTCAATACAATCCAAATTATATACAAGAAGAATTTCTGTTCATCTTTTTAGGGGATTGCCTTAACTTGAGAGGTTAATTGAAAAAGAACTGGCATTCCAGAGATCAGTGTCTGGTCTCTAAGAACATGGGGTTGGCTTTTCCATTTATTCAGATATTCCTTTTTGGTCATAGTACTGTTTGTGTTTTTTTTGTTTTATTTTTTTTTCCAGGCAGATCATATACATTTCTGTGTTCATTGCATGTTTAGTTTTGTGAGAAACAGTCAAACTGTTTTCCTGGCTGGCTGTACCCTTTCACATCCCCACCAGCAATGTTTGAGTGATTCTGTGTCTCTGCATCTATACCGGCATTTGGACGTGTCACTCTTTTTTTATTTTAGCCATTCTAATAGGTGTGTATCATCTTATCATGGTCTTAATGTGCATTTCTTTAATAGCTAGTGATGATGACCACCATTTCATGTGCTTACTTGCCATCTCTATATCCTCTTAAGTGAAAAGTTTCTTCATGTCTTCTGTCCATATTCTAATTGTATTGCTTATGTTTTCACTCTTGAGAGTTCTTTTATACAGTATATTCTTGATGTATGTCTTTGGTCAGATATGTGGTTTGTAAATATTTTCTCTCCGTCCATAGTTTGTCTTTTTGTACTCTTTAGGTTGACTTCACGTTAACTTTGCAGAGCAAAAGTTTGACCTTCCAATTATGTGCAGTTTATTGTTTTGTTTTGTTTTTTTCTCTTATGAGTTGTGCTTTTGGTGTCATGTCTAAAATTTTTATCAAATTTTAGATTTCAAAGACTTTTTCTCTTACCTTCTAAAAGTTTTAGTTTTATGTATTATATTTAACTCCATGATTCGTTTGAGTTAATTTTTTTTTTTAGTTGGAGTCTCACTCTGTCACCCAGACTGGAGTGCAGTGGCCGTTCCCGGCCACCACAAGCCTCGACCTGCTGGGCTCCGTGGATCTTTCTGCCTCAGCCTTCCAAGTAGCTGGAACTACAGGTGCGTGCTACCATGCCCAGCTAATTTTTTTGATTTATTGTAGAGATAAGGTGTCGCCAAGTTGCCCAGGCAGGTCTCGAACCTGCGGGCTCAGGCAATTCACTCACCTCAGCCTCTCAAAGCGTGGGATTACAGGCTGAGCCACCGAGCCTGGCTAAATCAAAATTTTAAAGTGCTGAAAGAAAATAAATGTCAATCTGGAACTCCCAACAAAAATATCATTAAAAAATGAAGGTGAAATTGAATTGTATTTAGATGATAAAAACGGATAAAATTATTGCTAGCATTCCTGGTTTAGAAGGAATGTGAAAGGGAGTTCTTTATGCAGAAAGAAAATGATCCCAGATGGAAACATGGAAATGCACAAATAAATGAAGTGTACCAGAAAGGGTAAATAAGTAGGTGTATAAATACTATCTGTACAAAAAATAGGAATAACTAATGACATTTAAAATACATACAGAATTCAAAATAAATTCCAAAATATTATGAAATCTGGAAGGGCAAATGGACTTAACATGTGATAAAATTCTAGCATTATCATGGATGTGGTGGATGTTATCATTGAATCCGAATGTAGTAACTCAAGGATGCATATTATAATCTCAGCATAATCATGAAAAGGATACTGTGAGTGTATAACTAATAAGCTAATAAAGACAAAATAGAATAATCCAAATGATCACTTAGTGATGTTGTCTTTTCAATCTTAATATTGATAGTGATCAATTTTGATAAAAAATTATGTGTGTGGAACATTGCACCCACTGATTACTGACATTGTTTTCATGTACACAGGAACATTTGCCAAAATCGACCATACACTGAGACATAAATAAAAATCTCAACAACAGTCAAAGGGTTGACATGATTGAAGATATATTCTCTAGTATATAAACTAGAAATCAGGAATAAAAAGTAACTAGAAAATATTCAGTACCTAGACATTAAGCATTACATTTCTAAATAATTCATGCCAGAAGAAATCACAACATGAATTAATATTTTGAACTGATTGATAATGAAGATATGACTAACAAAATTTATGGCATGAATCTAAAGCAGTACTCAGAGGAAACTTTATAACCTTAAATGTTATATTAGAAAAGAAAAAACCCCAGAAAATCAGTGATCTCAAGAAACTATATAAAAAGAATAATAAGTCAAACCTAAGGAATCCACCAGGAAAGAAAAAATAAAAATAAGAGTAGAAATTGACAAAAAATGGTTTGAGCCTTAGGAAATTGTTGATAGTCAAGCATTGTGATCTACTAAAAATTGGCAGTTTTAAATGGTTCAGTCTAATAGGAAACAAATAATATAGAGTAAACAAAGCCAAAAGATTAAAAAATTAGTAAACACATGACAAGGCTGATCAGGAAAAGAGGAACATAATAACTACTAATATTAAGATTGGAAAAGGGAGCGTCACTAAAATCTTAGAGTTATTAAAAAGATAGTCAAGTGATACTAAACAAGTTCTCACCAACAAAATCTAATGTAGCTGAAATGCAATAATTCTTCATAAAACACAAGTTATTAACACTGACAGGAGAATAGAAAAACCGAGTAACTCAATATCTACTAAAAATGTCAACCCATTTTTAAAAATTGTCTGACAAAGAAAACTCTGTTTCAGAAAACTGATTGAATTTCTCCAAACATGTAAGGGAGAAACAGCACTTACAAGAAATCCAGAGAATGGAAAAGGGGAAGCATTTCCCAATTATGAGTTTGGCATAATCTTGATACCAAAATGTGATAAAGACATTACCAAAAGCAAAATTAAAGAAAAATCTCTTTCAGAAGCATAAATTCAAAGAATCTTAAGAAATATTTTACTAAATTGAGTACAGTAATGTATAAGAGGGAAATATATAAACCTCCAAATGGGACTTTTTATTTTATTTTAATTTTTTTAGAGAAGGGATTTACTATGTTGGTCTCACTATGTTGCCCAGGCCTAACCTCAAGTGATCCTCCCACCTCAGCCTCTCATGTAACTGGGATTATAGGCACAAGTCACCATTACCAGCTCTAAGTGGGATTTATCCTAGGAATATAAAGATGCTTTAGCCATATTGTAACCAATCAATATAATCCAACACATAAACAGAAGTAAAGAGAAAAATCATATGATCTCTTTGATAGATGTGGAAAGGGCATTTGAGAAAATTCCTTAGCAATTGTGTTTAAGAGAAAACTAATAAACAAAAACCTCAATTAACCAGGCATGGTGGTGCATGCCTGTAGTCCCGGCTACTAGGGAGGCTCAGGGGGAAGGATCACCTGAGCCCTGGGAGGTCGAGGCTGTGGGGTTGTGATCATGCCACCACACTCCAGCTTCGGTGACAGAGTGAGATCCTGACTCAAACAAAAACAAAATGAAACAAAACCCTCCTTTTCATCTTGTAATATAGAAGAACTTCCTTAATCTGAAGAAGACTATCTATCAGAAACCTGTGGTAGAGTAGAACCAGCAGCACTTGAAGGAGGCAAGCAGGCAAGTCTCTTGCTCCTTGACTCACAGCTCTGAGTCACAGTCTCTTAGGAGCTCCAGGGCACACACTGCAGAATCCATTTGTGGCTCCTTCAGTGACTCCAAAACTTGTATATACTGACTCATTTCAAGAAAGTTTTTATAATGTGATTTAAAAAAAGAAAAGAAAAAGATAAACAGTTCAAACAACAAGAGGTGCACTTTCTCCTTAGGAAGAGATTTGATAAAAGCTGACATCATTTATTTAATATTTTCTGAGCATGGAACTGCAGCAACTCTCTTATAAAATAAATATAATAAATATGAAAACATCTTGGTGTTTTCTTGGAACTCTGAGACAAGTATGAAGAATGAAGATGTATGGATGTCCTCATAGAACTCTGAGATAATAAGTATGTAAAATGAAAGTATTGTGAGTCCTCTTGCAATATCCACTTCGAAGTGTGATGAAACAAGGATTTAAAAATGAATGTATATTAATGTTGGTTCTGTCACAGCAGACCAGCTAGCTAAGTGCCAGCAGCCTCAAACATTCAGACTCTCTTGTTGTGTGAAAAAGATTGAACTTGATTAATAAAAAAACAGGGAGAAAAAGAAATCCCTACAGGAAACATCTTACTCAATAGTGAAGTATAAAAACCTTTCCTTTGATCTCAGGAATGAGACAGATATGTCTATTATTATCACTTCCTTCAGCATTGGAGTGGACATCATTGCCAGTAAAATAAGGCAAGAAAAAGAAACAGGAGACCTAATGAATGGAAATAAAGAACCAGAACTATCATTGTTTTCAGACAACACCATCACATCCATAAAAACATCCAAAAGAATACACAAACTCTTGGACTTAATTCATGAACTTAGAAGGATGCAAAGTCAACTTACTAAAAGCATTTATATATCTATATATCAGCAAGGGGAAAATAAAATTAAAAGTGATATCACATATAAAATCATCAAAAACATTAACTATCCAGGAATGTATCTAGCAAAAGATAAATAAAAGGCCTAAATATATAGGATGATATACTATGCTTATAGATTGGATGACTTAATATTATAAAGATGTCAGATATACGTATATACACACACCCATATATTCCGTGTCATCCAAATTAAAATCCAGAACGCTTTAATTTGGAGACTGAAAAACTGATTTTAAAATTTATATGGGAATGCAAAGGGCCAAGAATAATCCAGGCAACTTTGAAAAGCCAAAACAAAGTGGGAAGACATACGCTACCATATATAAAGATACGAAGACAAGATGGGTTTAGGGTAGGATAAAAAATTGATCAATGGAACAGAATAGAGCACCTGACACATACCTACGCATACACAGTCATAGGATTTCTAGCATATGTGTCACTGTGGTGCAATAGGACAATAACCATATAAATGCTACTGGGTCAGCTAGAAGCTCATGTAGAAGTAATGTGTCTTGATCCCCACTTCATACCACACATAATCACTACAAAGATTTAAATGTGAAAGGTAGAACAGTAAAGCTTTTAGAAGAAAATATAGGTGAATGCCTTTATCATCTTGGAATGGGCAAAGATTTATTGAAAAGGACACAAATGCTGAAAGCCATTAAAAATGGTTAGTTGAGCCGGGCTTAGTGGCTCAGCCCGTAATCCCGCGCTTTGGGAGGCTGAGGTTAGTGGATTGCCTGAATCCACGGGTTTGAGACTTGCCTGGGCAACTTGGCGAGACCATATCTCTACAATAAATAAAAAAATTAGCTGGGCGTGGTGGTGTGTGCCTGTAGTTCTAGCTACTCGGAAGGCTGAGGCAGAAGGCTCGCTGGAGCCCAGCAGGTCGAGGCGGCGGTGGCCCGGAGTGGCCACTGCACTCCAATCTGAGTGACAGAGTGAGATTCCAAAAAAAAAAAAAAAAAGTTAGTTGAACTATATTAAAATTATGAAATCTCTGGGTACAGTGGCTCACATCTGTAATCCCAGCACTTTGGGAGGCAGAGGCGAGAGGATTACTTGAGCTCAGGTGTTCGAGACCAGTCTGAGCAACATGGTGAGACCTCATCTCTCTAATAAATAAAAAAGTCAGCAGCGTATGGTGATATATGCCTGTGGTTCCACCTGCTTGGAAGGTTGAGGTGGAAGTATCACCTGAGTCCAGCCAGTTGAGGCTGCAGAAGCCATGAGTGTGCCACTGAACTTCAACTTAAGCACCAGAGTGAAACTCTGACTCAAAAAAAAAAAAAAGAAAGAAAGAAAGAAAGAAAGAAATTCTCTTCAAGATACCACAAAGAGAATGAAAAGGAAGACACAAACTGGAGAAGATATTTGCAATATATATTCAACCAAAATTCTATATCTAATATCTAGAATGTTTGAAGAACTCTTACAAATCAACATGAGAAAGTCAGACAACATAATTGAAAAAGGGGAAAAACTTGAGTAGGCACTTCACAAAAGATTATAATCAGATAATCAATTAACATATAAAATATTAAACTTTGTTAGTACCAAGTAAATTAAAATAAAACCACAAGGAGATAAAAGGATGCACCCATCAGAATGGTTAAATTGAAAAAGACATAATGTTAAGTGTTGACAAGAATGTGGAACCAGAATTCTCAAATATTGTTTATATGCATAGAAGTAAATACAATTAATTTGGAAAACAACTACAACTGATCATATGTATAAAAACCTATGTCTATTCTGTAATGCTATGACCTAGCAGTTCCATACCTAACAGAATTTTATGTAAATTCACCAAAAGATATATACATAATATTCATAAAAGCACTTTCATAGTAATCCAATCTGGAAACTACTAAATTCTTCATTAGTAACAAAATGGACAAATAAATGTGGTATATATTCTCAGAGTAAAATACTAGCAAACAATGAGAATGATCAAATCATAATTGCAGACAATGATACGAACTGTTGGAGACAAAACAGTCTTAAACAAAATGAACAAAGGCTTCGTAAACTTGTGGCAAGAGGACCCATCTGTGGTCACATTCATTTCAGCAGTGGCTCAACGGTGGTAGAGAGACGAAAATTGATCCCTCATAAGCAAACTCGGAACATTTATCATGTAAGACAGGGATTGGCTGTAGTGGGACACTGCTGGGGAAGGGAGAGGGCACGTAATGTAAATAAGGGTACCTGATCTCAAGCCAGGCAAAGTGGTGACCCACGGGAGGCCCAAACTTTACCTGTACAATGACCAGTTGTATACCTATTCCTGAATTGTACCCCACATCTTTAAAATAAAGCAAATTTTTAAAAATGGAGAATAAGTTTTATAGACTAAACAGAGGAAACATGAAGATAGTCTCTGCTTGGCAAGCATTCTCTTATGGCAAAATTTTTGGAAGCAGAGGAGACTTTTGAATTGGTCTCCTTTGACCATCTATGCTGGACTTCAAGGAGGCCAGTTCCCTAATGCCTTATGGCCTAGAAAGCCTACCAAGCCCTGACCTGTGCTCCCCCTGTCCCTCACTCTGTCCTCCAGGGCTATCCATGGCTTTTCATGTCCTCCAAAGTGCCATGATCTTGTTCTTTCTCCATCTACAAGATGCTTACGCTCCAGTGAGAAATAAAGACTATTAGACAAGGAGTATAAAATTACAAACAATTAAATTATGAAAGAAAGAAACACTTAAGAAAATCAACTGGCTAGACTGGAGAGTTAGGACAGGCTTTTCCATAAGATTTGAGGTTGAATAGCTTAAAGGCAGACAGGGGAAGAGAGAGGAGGAGGAGTCCAGACAGACAGAACAGTGTGTGCAAAAGTCTTGAGGTAGGAGAGTATAATTGGTATCAGGAATTGAAAGAAAGAACACAGAAAACAGGTAAGCAAGCATCTTGCAGAACATGATAAAGGTTTTGTCCTTAATGCTAAAATAAGACAATACTTGAAATTTAAGGAGTATTTATATTTATTTATTTATTTATTTATTGTTTTTTAAATTTTATTTTAAAGATGTGGGGTACAATTCAGGGTTAGGTATACAAATGTTCATTATTCCGGTACCCTTTTTGATGAGGTGGGCCCCTCCCTTCCCTGGCAGTTTCCCTCAACTGCCAATCCTGCCTCCCCTCTCCTGGCAGTTTCCCACTACTGCCAATTCTTTCTTATAGTATTATGATAATTGTTCAAAGTCTGCTTATGAGAACATATGATACTCTGTTCTTTGTTTCTGTGATAGATCACTGAGTATGAAAGACTCTAAATCCATCCAAGTTGCTGTAAAGTTCATATGTTTGTCCTTCTTTATGGCTACATAATATTCCATTGTATATATGTATTACATTTTTAAAATCCAGTCCTGCTTCAATGGGCTGCAAGGTTGGTTCCATGTTTTTGTTGTCATGAATAGAGCTGCAATAAACATGCATGTGCAGGTATCTTTTTGGTAGAATAACTTGAGTTTCTCCAGATATATTCTCACTAGGTGGATTGCTGGGTCATATGGTGGTGAATTTCTAGTTCTTTCAGAAATTGCCACTCTGTCTTCCAAAGAGGTTGCACTAATTTGCATTCCCACCAGCAGTGTAGAAGTGTTGCTTTTTCTCCACATCCTTGCCAGTAACTGTTGTTGTTTGTTTTATTAATGATGGGCATTCTTACTAGGGTTAGGTGGTATCTCAATGTGGTTTTGATTTGCATTTCTCTGTTGATGAGTGAGGTTGAGCACTTTTTCATGTGTCTGATGGCTGCCCATATATCTTCTTTTGAGAAGTGTCTATTCATGTCATTTGCCTACTTTTTATTTGGGCTGTTTGTTTTTTTCCTTTTGGCACATTTGAGTTCCTTGTAGATCCTAGATGTTGGGCCTTTGTCAGATATAAAGTTGGCAAATATTTTTTTCCCATTCTGTGGGCTTTCTCCCTGCTCTCTTGATGACTTCTTTTGCGTTGCAGAAGCTTGTCAGTTTGATGAGGTCCCACTTGTCTATCTATCTCTTATAGAGCACTTAGGGTTTTGATCAGGAATTCGTTGCCAGTTCCAATTTCCATAAGGGTGTCTATCTCCTGCATTTTCTAAGATTCTTATGGTTTGAGGTTTTACGTTCAGGTCTTTGATCCATTTAAAGTTATTTTTTGTGTATAGTGATAGGTAGGGGTCCTGTTTCAATCTTCTGCATGTGATCAGCCAGTTTTCCCAGCATCATTAACTGAGTAGGTTCTCCTCTCCCCAGTGGTTGTTGTTGGAGGTTTTGTCAAAGATGAGTTGGTTAAGAAATTAAGGCTTTGCTTCTAGAATCTCCATCCTGTTCCATTGGTTTGTATGCCTGTTCTTGCACCAATACCAAACTGTTTTGATTATTGTAGCCTTATAGTAAAGTTTGAAGTCTGGAAGTGTGATATCTCCTGCTTTGTTTCTTTTCTTTTCCTTTTTTTTTTTTGAGTTGGAGTCTCACTCTGTTGCCCAGACTGGAGTCCAGTGGCACACTCCTGGCCACGATGGCCTTGACCTGCTGGGCTCTGGAGATCCTTCCACCTCAGCCTTCCAAGTAGCTGGAACTACAGGCGTGTACTACAATGGCTGGCTAATTTTTTGATTTATTGTAGAGATGAGGTCTCACCAAGTTGCCCAGGTGAGTCTCAAACCTGCAGGCTCAGGCAGTTCACTCACCTCAGCCTCCCAAAGGCGTGGAATTACAGGCTGAGTCACCAAGTCTGGCTCCTGCTTTGTTTCTTTTGCTAAGGATTGTTTTGGCTATTTGTGGTTGTTTATGTTTTCTTTCTTTCTTTTTTTTTTTTTATGAGTTGGAGTCTCACTCTATCGCCCAGACTGGAGTACAGTGGCCGCTCCCAACCACTGCAGCATCGACCTGCTGGGTTCCGGCAATCCTTCCACCTCAGCCTTCCAAGTAGCTGGAATTACAGGCACATGGTACCACACTCAGCTCATTTTTGACTTATTGTAGAGATGAGGTCTCGCCAAGTTGCTCAGGCAATGCACTCACCTTAGCTTCCCAAAGGCATGGGATTACAGGTTGAGCCACCGAGCCTGGCTGGTCGTTTATGTTTTCATATGAACTTCTGTATTGTTATTTCCAGGTCTGAGAAGAATGATGTTGGTAATTTAATGGGTATTACATTGAATCTGTAGATTGCCTTTGGTACAATGGACATCTCAACAATGTTGATTCTTCCAATCCATGAGCATGGAATATTTTTCCATTTGTGTCTCCTTGGATTTCTTTGAGCAGTGTTTTGTAGTTCTCATTGTAAAGATCTTTCACGTCTCTGGTTAGGAAATGCTAAGGTATTTCATTTTTTTTTTTTTTTTTGCTATTGTGAATGGGATTGTGCTTTTTATTTGGTTCTCCGCCTGCTTATTGCTGGTGTATAAGAATGCAACTGTCTTTTGCACATTTATTTTGTACCTTGAGACTTTGCCAAAGTGCTTTATCAGTGCAAGCAGGTTTTTGACAGATTCTCTTGGATTTTTGAGGTATAGGATCGTATCATCAGAAAAGAGGGATAACTTAGCTTCCTCTTTTCCTATTTGGATACCCTGTTCTCCTTCTCTTGTCTAATTGCTCTAACTAGGACTTCCAACACAATGCTGAACAAGAGGGGTGAAAGTGGGAAGTCTTGTCTTGTTCTGGTTTTCAGGGAAATTTTCTAGTTTCTGTCCATTTAGCAATATGCTAGCTGTGGATTTATCATAGATGGCACTTACTATTTTGAGATGTATTCCTTCTATACCTAGGTGTTTGAGGGTTTTTATCAAGAAGGAATGCTGGATTTTATCAAAAGCTTTTTCTTCATCTAATGATGTAATCATGTGTTTCTTGTTTTTACATCTGTTTATGTATTTTATTACATTGATGGTCTTACGGATGTTGAACCAGCCTTGCATCTTGGGGATGAAGCCTACTTGATCTTGGTGGATGATTTTTGTGATGTGTTTTTGGATCTGATTTGCTAGAGTCTTGTTGAGGATTTTTGCATCTATGTTCAAAAGGGATACTGACCTGTAGTTCTCTTTCGTTTTTGGATTTTACGTGTTTGGGGTATCAGTGTTATGTTAGTTTCATAAAATGATTGGGGAGGATTCCATCTTTCTCAGTTGCCTGGAATACTTTTAATAGGATTGGTATCAGCTCCTCCTTGTATGTTTTGTAGAATTCTGCTGGAAAGCCATCTAGTCCAGGGCTTTTTTTTGTAGATAGTTTTTTATGACAGAGTCCTGGGTTGTTATTGGTCTATTTAGTGTCTCAATGTCTTCTTGTTTCAGCCTGGGAAGGTTGTATGATGATAGAAAGTTCTCCATTTCATTTAGGTTATCATGTTTGTTTCTATACAGGTATACATAGTAATCTCTGATACTCTTTAGTTTTTCTTCATGGTCAGTTGTGATTTGATCTTTTGTATTTATGATTGTGTTTATTTGGGCTTTACTCTCTTTTTCTTGATCATTCTGGCTAGGGGTTCATCAATCTTGTTAATTCTCAAAGAACCAGCTTTTTGTTTTGTTGATGTTTTCTATGATATTTTTGGCTTCTATTTCCCATATAAGGATTTTGGTGATCTAGATTCTTCTGCTAAAGTTAGGGTTTTGGTGGTCTTCTCTTTCCAATTCCCTTAGGTGATTTGTTAGGCTGTCAACTTGTGATCTTTCCATTTTCTTGATGTGTGTTCATAGAGATATAATTTCCGTTCTTAGAACTGATTTCATGGCATCCCAGAGGTTTTGGGAAGATGTTTCTTCATTTTCATTTGTTTCCAGGAATCTTTTAATTTCTTCTGTGATATTGACTCAGGAATTATTCAATATAATGCTGTTTAGTGTCCCTGTGTTTGTTGACTTTGGGGAAATTTTATTGGTATTGATATTTATTTTTATTCCACTGTGGTCTGAGAAAGTGCATGGCAATATTTCAACCTTATTGAATCTGTGTATGCTTGATTGATGGCTGAGGATGCGATTGATCTTTGAGTACATTCCATGTGGTGATGATGAGTAGGATGTACATTCTGTGAATGTTGGGTGGAATATTCTGTGGGTATCTATTAAGTCCATTTGGTCGAGTGTCAGGTTTAGGTTTTGCATCTCCTTGCTGATTTTTTGCCTCAATGATCTATCTAGAGCTGTTTGTGGGGTATTCAAGTCCCCTGCTATAGTAGTGTTAGAGTCAATATCTTTTTTAATTTACTTAGTAGTTGCTTCATAAATGTTGGTGCTCCTGTGTTGGGTGCATATAAGTTTAGGATGGATAGTTCCTGTTGAAGGATTGAACCTTTTATCATTATGTAGTGTCTTTTATATCTTTTTAAATTTTGATAGCTTAAAGGTTGCTTTGTCTGATATTAGGATTGTGACTCCTGCCTTCTTTTTGATCCATTTGCCTGGAAACTTATTTTCCATCCTTTAACTTTCAGTCTGTGTGCAGATGAGTTTCCTGGATGCAGCAAATAATTGGGTCATGGTTTCTTAACTAGTTTGTCATTCTTTGTCCTTTCAGTGGTGCATTTAGTCCATTCACATTCAGACTGATTATTGAAATGTGATTGGTGATCCCTGTCATGAGGTTTTATAAATTTTTTTCTTATTTGCTTGTTCTCTTTTGCTTTGGGGCTGATGTATGTGTGTTTTCAACTTTGTTGTTGAGATATATTCTCTGTTGATTCTGTGCTCTGCTCTTTTCTTGAGACGTGTGTGATCATTCTTTTATTCTTTCTTCTGTGCTTAATATCTTTTTAAGTGTCTCCTGTAGAGTTGGTCTGGAAACTGCATAATCTTTTAGAGATTGGATGTCTGGGAAGGATTTTAGTTCTCCATCACTGATTAGGCTAAGCTTGACTGGGTAGGAAATTCTTGGTTGAAATTGTGTATCTTTGAGGACTTTGAATATTGAATTCTAGCCCCTTCTTCCTTGTAGTGTTTCTGTCAATAGGTCTGCTGCTATTCTGATTGGTTTTCCTCAGTAGGTAGTCTGACCTTTTTCTCTTGTTGCCTTTAGGATTTTTTCTCTTGTGACTACTTTGTGCGGTGAATTATTATGTGTCTAGGGGTTGATCTTTTCATTTGATGTCTTGTGGGGGCTCTCTGTATCTCTTGTTTTTCTGGTCACATCTCTGGTGAGATGGGGAAAGTTTTCTTGAATAACCTTGTGGAATACTTGCTCCAAGGTAGTCTCCATTTCCCTTTCTTCTGGGATACCAATCAGGCATAGGTTCAACCTCTTGATGTAACTGCACATCTCTTTTAGGCTTTTTTTTTCTTTCTGAGCTTTCTTTCCACGTTTTTTTAAACGTAGAAGTTTAAATTCCATGTTAATTCCAAGTTAATTCCATGTTCTGAGATTCTTTCTTCTGCCAGGTTAATTGTGCTTTCCATGCTTGTCATCTTGTTATTTATTCCCTGGGTGAAATTTTTTATTGTCAAAATCTTTGTTACAGGTTCTTTCAATCTTTCTTGAGTCTTATTCACTCTTTCCATCAATTCCCTGATCCCTGTCATATTTTGGTTCCAGTTGTTGGCGACTTCCATTGTTTGGGTTCCGGGGACTGATTTTTCAGGCATTTCCTCTTTGTTACAGTTGAAACTGTCTGTGGTCTTCCATTCGTTTTTCCTCATTTGTGACAGATCTCTTTCTTTTCTCTTTAATTCTGTCATTCAGTGGCAGTGGGAAATGCTTTCACTTCTTATATTTGATCATCCCTCTATTCTTCCCTGATCTGGACTCTGGATTTGTTCTGTTTTGAAACAGGACTGTGAGTGGGAAACTTTGCTCTCTCTTGTAGTTTTGAAAGTCGAATAAAGTAGAGGATGGGGAGCTAGGACTCAGAAACTACATGCAAATCACAATATTCACTGATTGCGGTATGTGTTCCCTGAGACCTACTCCCTACCACCACTCTATATGATGATGCAGTGGGTACATGTGTGTACCCTCTGGGTCCAAGATACAGTAAGAGCAATGAGGGAACAAGGAAAAATAAAATGAAATAAGATATATAAAAACTTTTTAAAAAATGAAAGAAAAAACCACAGAACAATGAAAGGAGAAACCAAAGCAAAAAGAAAAATGGAGTATACACACACACACACACACACCCCCAAAACAAACTGGAATAACAAAGTGAAACAAGACAAAAAACAAACAAAAATGCCAGGAAAGCTAAACACACACACACACACACACACACACACACACACACACACCCCAAAACAAACTGGAATAACAAAGTGAAACAAGACAAAAAACAAACAAAAATGCCAGGAAAGCTAAACACACACACACACACACACACACACACACACACAGCACAAAATGAATGTAGAAGAAAAAGAGAAAGACTGGGGAAAAAAAAGGAAAAAAAAAAGGAATTCAGATTGAACCCTCACACATATAGTCACACACACCTTAAACTAAAAATAAAAAAATAGAAGAGTAAGAAGCAAAAATAAACCAACAAAAATTAAAAAAACGGAAAGATGAACACTCAATCATTTACATACACACATAAACAGAAAACAAAAAGCAAAAGAAGAAAGAAAATGAAAAGAAAAAAGAGGATGTAGATTAAACCCTCAAATACAAATTTGTGTGCAAAGGAAAAATATTTAAAAAATAGAAATACTAACAAGCTGGCAAAAAAAATTGTTTTAATTAAAAAAAAAAATTAAAAAAAGAAAAAACCCTGCCCTCTTGTGGCAGGTTCTGTAATTGTTCTTCTCATCTGCTTCTCCACGGTCTCCTTGCAGAGCTTCCACCTCTTTCAATGTCTCCCAGTGTCTGAACTAGGGAAGGAGAAAGGGCAATTGGGGTGGGAGGGAATGCAGTCCTCTCCTCTCCCTCTCATATGGTCAGGGGATTCCCCTCTGTTGGGAAGTTGTGGGATTGTCTCTTCCCCAGGTATGTACTCACTGGGGGTGCCCCAGCCAGGCATATCCTGGAATGGAGTTCTCCTATTATGCCTGACATTTGCCTGGGTTTGTCCTTCTCAGTCATGCCCCAACTGTGTGGGTCTGACATTCAGAGGATTCCTGGGGAGGAGGGGTGTTGGGTCAGCCTCAACTTACCACTGATCTCTTTGGAGGTCTTCCTTGTCCTTTTCTGGCCACTCCATTTGTTCTGTGCCTGAATCAGAGCAGGAGGTGGGGCACCTGAGACTCAGCACTTGTCCTGTCCCTCTGAAGTTTGTGGTTTCAGTATATTCCCTCTGGGTCATGATCAAGCCCAGACTATTGATATGCCAGTCACAGAGATTGGGTCTGTTGCTCCATGGTGAGCAAATCAGAGCACTTTCCTGCCCTGTTTTCAAGATGGTGGCAGGGTGCCTCTTTCATCTTCTCCGATAGAACTCTGCCTCTAGACTCCCTCCACAGCCCTTGCTGCCAGTGTCTGACCAGGCGCTGCAATGATGAGGCAAAGCCTGGAGCTGGCAGTCTCTCCTGCGGTAGAGGTGAGGCAGAGCCTGGAGGCAGTAGTCTCTCCCCACGACTTCTTTGCAGGAAAATATTTGTCAGTTAAAAAAAAAAAAGACACTCGACTTCTGCGACCCGGGAAGTGCTAGAGACCAAGCAGAGCAACTGCAGTACCAGCTGCTTCACCAGGGGGGCCTTAGCCACTTGCTCACAAGCCCCCACTTGGTCAGTCTCTCCCAGCATCTTCTTCCCAGGAAGGGTTTTATTGATTTTTTTAAAATGGCACTCAATTTCTGCATCCTGGGAATCACATCCCAGGAATTGCTAAGGTCCAAGGCAAGCAGCTGCAGCACCAGCCGCTTCACCAGGAGAACCCTCGCCACTTGCTCCTGAGCCCTCACTCAGTCAGCCACTCCTACTCCCACTCACTCACTGACCATACTCAAAATTTTCCATACGCTCACTCACACTGGGGCTCACACAGTCTGACTGGTTCAGCCACTATCTTTGTGACACTCGGTATTTAAATTTTAAAATAAGATATCTTAAACAGGGAGGTGACATGATTATATTTCATTAGAAAATTAAGACCCTGGACTAAGGAAGAGTTTAGATCCCAGGGGGCCATTTCGAGACAATTGCAAGTACTGGCCTAAGAGAATGAGCTAGGGTGGTTGCCATGAAGGTAGAGAGGGTTGGAAAAATGCAAGAGTTTAAGTTGACAGAACTTGGTCATGGATTGAATCTGGGGGAGGGAAAGAAAGTGGGATGGCTAGGATGGCCCCAGGATTGAGCCTTTCAGGGTGGATGGCAGTGTGTGTCCAGAGCCAGGGACTCTGGCTGCTCACTCACACAGAGTGGAAGGCAAGGATCAGTTGGCTTAAGGCACGTTAAATTTGAGATGTCACTGAGATGCTAAGTGGAGGCAGATCAGTAGAAGAGTGTGGGGTAGCCATGCTGTTTGGAAGAGAGGTCTGAGCCATCTGAACAATCAATTGCCATTCAGAAGTAAGTTGTGGATTTGTTCTTTTGTTTTAAAGTCTGAGAAATTATTCAGTTTTCACTTTCCTTTTTCCTTCCCTCTCCTTTTATTTGGAGAACTTAGACTGGAGAGTGTTGCCCTGGGCCTCAGAAGAGTGGCCTCCTGGGTCTGAGGAAGATTAAAGAAAGAAGAATTTTTGAGGTGGGCTGGTTAGCCCTAGGTCACCTGTTGAGGTGAGCTGGGAAGAGAGAAGGGTCTGGTGTGTTTCTCTGGGAGAAGCGAAATAAGTAGATTGAGGAGAAGGCTAGTGACTTGACCAGTTTGGGTCACATGATTGTCAGGTCCCAAATGTTCATGAAATACTGGTTGGTTGGTGAATATGTAGAGAGTGTGATGGGGGTAGAAAGAGACATGGTTGGCCGGGCTCGGTGGCTCAGCCTGTAATCCCGTGCCTTTGGGAGGCTGAGGTGAGTGAATTGCCTGAGCCCGCGGGTTCGAGACCTGCCTGGGCAGTGAGACCTCATCTCTACAATAAATCAAAAAATCAGCCGGGCGTGGTGGCACAAGCCTGTAATTCCGGCTACTCGGAAGGCTGAGGCGGAAGGATCGCCAGAGCCCAGCAGGCGAGGCTGCGGTGGCCGGGAGCGGCCACTGCACTCCAGTCTGGGCTACAGAGTGAGACTCCAACTCAAAAAAAAAAAAAAAAAAGAAAGAAGAAAGAGACATGGTTGGAGAGCAATTAGTGGTATTGATTTTCAGGGCAGGTAAGTATGGCCAGGGATGTGGGGACAGTGGCTGATCCACCCACCTGTTCCATGCTCAGCCTGGCCTTGAGGTGGGGGTTGATCATAGCAGGGCAGGACAGCAAGCCCGCAGATCGCAACATATCCCTCACCCACAGGATGCCTCCCTCTTCCCTCCTTCTGGAACTTCTTTTCCATTGGACCAGGCACAGTGTCTGTTTCTCAGGCAAATAAGGGAAGATGGTAGAAGAGAATCTTTTCTCTTCCCCCTACTCCTTTTTTACTTGCATTCATTGGGTGGACACTACTGTATCAACATCAAATGCAAACCAAAAGTCTAGAGCTAATTCTTCCATGAACCCACTGCTCTAGAGAATTGGCAATTTTCATTTTCCCCATGTTTCTGTCCAGTGTTTGCACGTCTACATTTACAGAATTCATATGAGTTTGATCACAGGATAGTTATGTTTTTACCTTGTGTTTCTCAGTTACTATTGGGTTGATCATTGGCCCTTTTCCATATTGTCTTCTGGTGAGTGGTGCATCATGGTTTTCTCAGCTTCTTTTCTGCTCTGAAGCATTGAGTATCTCCAAACTTTTAATGATTTCCGACAAAGTGTGAAACACGCCACAAGTGTCATCATGCATATAATTTTACCATTCTTTATGAATAATTTTTTTCTGTTATATCGCCAGAAACTGAGGCTCTTTGTTCTATCTTTTTCAGTAGAGAGGGAAAGAGTAGAACCTCAGATTCAGTAGATACTAAGACACAAATTTTATTCCTGTCTCAGAGTTGGGGAGCAGAGTCTTGAAGAGGACAAGAGTCATTCAAAACCTGGTACTCTCTAAGATGTTGTCTCTCAACATTCTTTCATTCCATAGGTCCCTAGGGGAACCTTTTTATACCCTTGTTTTTCTTAATCACCCACCTGCCTCATTATACTGAATACTAAGAAATATTTTGCCAGGCAGGGTTGAGTTTTGAAGTCCCACAAAGCATTTTTGTATTTATAAATACTTGTTAGTCCCAGTTTTTACTCCCTTGGGGATGGTGTCACCTCCTTTTGAGAGTGTATGCTCTAAGGCCATGATGAAAATTCTATCCCTTACTCTCTCTTTATCCATCAAGACCCCAATATTTATCACAAAGACCCAAGTTCCAAAAAATCATCTTTGACTCTTTTCAGGAATAATTATATTCTTTTACAAGAAATAGCTGTGTTTAAATGGAGAGCCTCATTCCCAGGGATGTTCATGGTTGTCTTGCTGGGAAAAGAGGATAGGTCACCATCCATGTCTTTGATGGTGCTGGTGACTGCCAGAGAAATGCTTCCTGGCATTCCAGAGGGCCACTGTACAGAGAGAATTAAAAAAAGAAACAACTCCCAAATAAGAAGATTCTTCAAATGTTCGTATTCTCATGTGGGAAAGGTCCTTGTGATACCATGACACGATGGCATGTGTCATGGTATTTACTAACTGGCACTGTGTAGTTGGTGGGAATGTGTGGCTGGTATAGAAGTGCTGTGATGGTGGGTAGACTATAAAGAAGAAATTATCTTGACTCCTGGCCCCAGGGTCTTCCTGAGCCATGGCTAAGTGTGCATCCCAAAGGAAGATGATATTTGTTGTCTTCATGATCAGTCATTGATCTGAACGCAAGACAGTGGATTGCCTGCCGATCAGGATTTGCTGAGGTTGATGTTTTAGGCTAAGAATGACTGCACCATCAGGGACTAGTGCACAGGACATCAAAAGAGATGGCAAGTGTGCTGTGACCATCTTTCAGAATGGTGACAGTTGCAGCAGACAAAATGAGCAGTAGAGATATCCTGATTCTCATTGCCCTACTGCATTTTTATGGACAAATTGGGGTGTGGAAAGAGGCCTACAAGTCCAAAGTCCTGGTTCCACCTGCTACTAGCTAGGTGATCCAAGTCACTCAATATCTTTCTGATCTTCAGTTTCCATATCTGCAGGATGGGGACAATTACCCCACCCCTGCCATGTCTATCTCACCTGGTGGTCATGATGGTGGGATTCAGTGGAGAAACAGAAAGTATTCTTATTGCTCTTGTTAACATTATCAGTGGCATTATGATACATATTTTATTAAAACATGGTGCTATTCATATGTATCTCCACATCACCCCTGCAGTATATATTCTCATGGTAATGACTGTAGAAGCTACATTCCCCTTGCATGTTGTTTCTCCATTGGGGATAGGTGTCTGTTTGGGCCCTCTTGTAAACAAGAACCTTTGTAGCTAACTTTCTCTACATACTGTGACAAAGAATGAATTATCATAATAAAGTAAAGCCCACTTTCCCTGCCAGTGCCAGTGAGATAATTAGATCCTGAATTCCCAATCAAGGCCACACCTGTTACCCTCAGAGGTGTGTTGTAAAAACCAAGTGATGGCAGCAATAAATCTTTATACCCTTTAAAAAATGTTCCTTGATACCCCTTAAGCTCATTCTCTTCAGTCTTTACAGAATGTTGTGTTATGAAAGACAGATAAAGCACACAGTTATATAACTCCACCGTATCATAAATTTTACATAATGCCAATTTTCCAGTTCTAATAGATTTTAATGCACCTTAAAATTTGCAACAGACTTGTGAGTCTACACTTTACAAGGGCATTCTATGGATTCTTCTGTTGATGGGGAGAGCATTTTAGAAGCCTGTTAGAACACATTCGGGTCCAAGCCATGCCATGCCCTTCCTCTGTTCTCATGTACCCAGCTCCAGCTCATATTTCAGGATGCAGACTCCCTAATGGGTACCTGCCCACCCACCACCCTGGCTGGGATGTCCTCCCTCTCTGCTTCTGTAGCACCTGAGCTTCCTTCCTAGTCTTTAACACACAGTCATGAGATTGCCCCAGGAACACTCTGGCCCCCACCCACGGTGCCCCATCGGGTGCCTGGCAAGGAGAAGGCTCTTCAAGAAACAAGTGAATAAACAGATGCCCTTTGAACAGATCTTGAGGATTGCTAAACAGATTGAACTCAGCACATCAAAGCCACTTAGCTGCTAATACACAGGCACTTGTTCAGTGCAGTGAGGCAAGGCAACCTCTAGGGAGAGGGTGTCTCTTGTCCTCTGCCTGCAAGGCCAGCTTGTTCTGTGACTGGCAGAGCCCTCATTGCTTCCTCTGGCAGCTTGTCTCCTTCTCACAGACCAAAACTGTCAGTCTGACTCATTGACTACAAAAGTAAAGTTCAAAATATAGCATGTATTTATTTTGTTTCCTTGCTGAAGCCTGCTTTCCTACCGTTTAACCCTAAGATTCCCAATATCAGGGTGACCCCATGCTCTCCTTACTCAGCACCAATGAGCCACTGCACACTCCCTCCTTCCCATCTGCTGCTGCCTAAGTGATATGTTGCAGAGCCCCTTAAAATGCAGGTTTATGATAAGACGAGCTTTGATGTTAAAAGGCTTTATTGACTGCCTGCTGCAGTCTCACTTGATAGGCACTGGGGACCCTGAGGGCAGGAGCAGTGTGTGTTTGCTCAGCTTGACAATGTAAGTGCTCATTAAATCATGGGAAAAAATTGATATCCAGTAAAAATGTTTAATTGCTCATGGATGCAAAGATAAAGATAAAAGACTCAGTCCCCTCAGTAATCTGCACTGTAGCAGAAGGATAATAAGAAAATAGGAAATTACAGTGAAAAAGTAATAATCCCAACTGAGGGAGGCAATAACCACAACCAAGGAAGTGATAATAACCAGGGAGGTGATAACCAAAACCATGGGGAGTGATAACATTTAATCAAGGAGGTGATAACAACCAGGGAGGTGATAGGCACAACCAGCAGAGGCAATAACCACACTGGGAAGATGATACCACAGCCAGGATGGTGACAACCACAGCCAAAGGAGGTGGGAGCCATACCCAAGGTAGGTGATAGTCACACCAGGGAGGTGCTACCCACAATGAAGCAAAGTTACAGCCACAACTAGAGAGGTGATAGCCACAACCAGAAAAGTATTGACCACACCCAGGGAGCTGATGATAACCATAAGCAAGGAGGTGAGATTAAACCAGGGAGATAATAACCACAACCAAGAAGGTGATGGCCACTACCAAGATTTCTTAATCTGTTCAGGCTACCAAAAAGATGATAAACTCAGTAACTTATAAAGAACAAGAATTTATTACTCACAGTTCTGGAGGCTAGATAGTCCAGTATTAAGGCATAAGCAGATTTGGTGTCTGGTGAGGACCCACTCTCTGGTTCATAGATAGTGCCTTCTTGCTGATTCCTCACATGGTGGAAGGGACAAACTCCCTTGGGTGTCTTTCATAAAGTCACTACTCCCATTCATGAAGGCAGAATCTAAGTGGTTATCACTTTCTTCAGTTGTGGCTATCACTACCCTGTGTGATTCTCACCTCCCTGGTTATGGTTCTCACCTCTCTGGTTGTGATTCTCACCTCTCTGCTTGTGGTCCTCCCCTCCCTAGTTAGGGTTCCTACCTCTCTGGTTGTGGCTATCACCTCCCTGGTTGTGATTCTCACCTCCCTGGTTGTAGATAACACTTTGCTCGTTATGGCTAATCACTCTTCAAAGGGATTATCTCTTAATACTATATATAGCATTGAGGATTAGGTTTCAACATGAATTTTGGAGCACACAAATATTCAGACCATAATAGGAGGTGATAACCACAATCAAGAGATACTAAGAGTGTAGGGCTGAGGTGGGGTCAATGGCCAAGAGTTTTTTCTTAGAGGAGGTGATGAAGAGTAGGTGCTGGAAGGAAAGGTAATTATTATCTTGGGGAAAAGGTCACAAGGAGAACATTATGGGCAGAGGGGACATCAACTGGGGTGTGGGGGCACTCGGGGGCAGCTATGGAGGGAAGCAGGAAGTGACTTCTTCTTGGGAGCTCTGTTCTTTTAGTGCATAGCCACTATTGCTTACAACCTTTAATTCATTTTGTTTTTCAGTTGATGAAGGTTGTGAACAAAGTGTGTCCCAATATCACCAGAATTTACAACATTGGAAGAAGTCACCAGGGCCTGAAACTGTATGCCATGGAGATTTCTGACCACCCTGGGGAGGATGAAGTGGGTGAGGAGGCCCCCTCTGGGATGCTGGGTCTCTTCATCTTTGGTGTCTTCTTAAACAGCCCCACTCCTCTGAGAAGGTTCTTGAAACAGGACAATAGCTGCCCAAATACCGACCCTCTCACACAGACAGACTCTCATTTGTTGGTTCTGCGAACCTCTCACCTGTGGTAATGGCTGTAGAATCATTTACCAAGTTTAATTCAGTGTTCTCTGCCTCTGAGATCAATCACTGTAGCCAAAGAAGAAAGTGACTGCAACAGGACAGAATTTCCTCCTCTCCCAGGACTCTCTGACTCCTAATGGCTCAAATTAGGGGGAGTTCTCCCCTTTTTAAAAACAATTTTGACTCTGTTTTTAGGTTATGTCCTGTTTGTAGCCATTTCCCAATCAAACGCTCCCCAGCCTGTCTTCCCATAGGTCAAATGGGCTTTTCTGGTTCTCTTTATGGTAAGTCTGGGAACACTTTAGAAGTCTACTGACATTTAGGTGCAAAGATTTATCTGACTTACTCAATTTTAACATTCAACAATGTCTCAGAATTTCCTCATGGGAGTTTCTTTTAAATGGTAATGGCTTTATCTGCTGGGAAAAATCACATTTCCTCTAAAGCAGCTGCTTTGCCAGCGAGGGAAGATGTGTTGTCAGCTCCTGCCAGGCACCGATAAACCCCAGGTCTTAGTCTGTTTGGGCTGCTATAACAAAATACCTGAGGTCAGGTGATTTATAAACAATGGAAATGTATTTCCCACACTCCTGGAGGTTGGGAAATTCAAGATTAAGACCTCGGCAGCTTCAGTGTCTGCTGAGGGCCTGTTCCTCTCATAGCCCCTGCTTCTATGGCCTCACATGTCAGACAGTAGAAGGACAAAAGTGCCTCACTAGTTTCCTCAAACCCTTTAATAAGGGCACTAATCCCATTCATGAGGGTCCCCTAAGGCCCTACCTCCTAACACTATGACGCTGATCTCAGGTTCCAACATATGAGTTTTGTGGGGACCCGTTAAACCATAGCACCCTCAACATTTCAAAAGCTGAGCTTTGAAAGAGAAAATACTTCAACACAGCCCACTTTACAAAACTGTGTCATTGCCGATTTGCCTGATGTACTGTTTTCTCCTTGCATTCATTCATCTTTGTGTCTTTGTAAAACTTAAAGTTCTTTTAAGAAAAATAATTGCCTCCCAGGAGAGAAAAATAATTCCTATGGCTTGTGCTCAACTTGTAAATTCTAAACTTTAAGCATTGTGTTATTTTATCTATTCTTGGGAAGGATGGATATTATTATCCAGTGATGGGTATAGTCTAAGACTTTTCTACATTTTTTTCTTATATACCTGACTCTTTGGGAGTAAGAAAATTGTCCCAATATAATTTTAGAGGCTTATGTGAAAGAAGAAATGAGCTAAGCTTGTGAGTTTATATTATTCCGAGGGTTTTTTTTTCTCTAACACAATGTGATAAGCACTGTGTGACTGTCAGTTCAGCGGAAGCCTTTGTTTCTCTCTGTCTCTGTGTAAAGGGGAGCCTGAGTTCCACTACATCGCAGTGGCCCATGGCAACGAAGTGCTGGGCCGCAAGCTTCTCTTGCTGCCGGTGCAGTTTCTGTACTAGGAGTACTTGGCTCACAATACATGCATCGTACTCCTGGTGGAGGAGACGCAGATTCACATCCTGTCCTCCCTCAACCCTGACAGCTATGAGAAGGCCTACGAAGGGATAATGGCCCTGGTGCCTCTCACCCCATGCAGGCAACTGGACCCCAGTCCAGAGTATGCCTGTCAGGGGGCATTCGACTCAATCCCACCTCACAAGCTTTATGTCTGAGGGTCACAAGAGATGAAAACAGGAATTGGGAAGGATGCGGACCCTGAGCGGTAGATGTGCCAACAGGCTGGAGAAAGTAAACATAAACAATAGTGTCGCTCATACACCATGATAACAGAGTACAATAATAATCTGTGTAGACTGAGTGCTCCATCATGGCACATACTCACCTTGATTATCGACTTTAATCCTCTCATCAACTCTCTAGGGGATTGTTGTTTTTTATTATTTTGATATTTCATTTGCATTTTGTGTTCTAATGATGATATAGAGTTTCTATTAGTTATAGGTATGTGTAGAACACACATATGTACAAAGTTATGTATATAAAGAAACATAGAATATAGTTAGTATTATGTTGTATTGAGTATTCATGATCTATCATGATATCTGGGAGAAAATGGAAAATTATATTTAAAACAGTCATAACTGTCATATGCAAACTTTACAATACATAATTTTCATTGTGTTTATTGGTGCAAATAGTTGGTTAGAATTTTGCATTGCTAATCAGCGAGCCAGAATCGTGCACAGGGCAGGGACAATGCCTTACTTGGTGGCCATTGATACTGTACTGATGGATTTTTTGCTACTTGGAGGTCCAGCCCATCAGTGTGGAAGAACAGAGGGAAGAGGGGGAAGAAAGGACCTTCCTCTTTTTAAGCACTCCCATTTGGCAGGAGTGGTTCTCTGCATTTCCTCTTTAGAGTTGTTTGGCTGTATACCCATCACCCATCAAATATTTAGTATTCTCCTTTGGATGCCATCGTTGTGTCAGAGGACATCCAGAGGTCAGAGAAGCATACCAAGGGGAGGCGGACACAGATGCATCTTGTATGGATGTCTTGTCAGGATTGTCCTGCAGTCTGTGGGTTCTTCACATTCTGAATTGTCTTCAGGGCTCGGAGCTGGGGGGTTGGTCCCTGGGACGCTGGACTCACGTCGGGATTGACATCAACAACAACTTTCCTGATTTAAACAGCCTTCTCTGGGAGGCAGAGGACCGACAGAACGTCCCAAGAAAAGTTCCCAATCACTGTATTGCAATCCCCGAGTGGTTTCTGTCTGAAAATGCCATGGTGAGTAAAAACACCCCCTCATCTGTAGAACCATGAAAGACCAGGCATAACTCCCACTGGTATTTGTAGGACATGACATTTAAGGACAAAGCAAAACCATTTTTGCTTTCATGTTTTCCCCAAAAGCAGGGATGTATGCTAGATAATGGCTACCTTTTAAACTGATATTTGAAGAGATTCTTCATAGAGGAGAAATCATTTAATTATATTTCTTAACAACTACATATTGTTTCAAAAACAAAACAATCTCCCCTGAATTGTCCGGGTTTATTACTTCCATTATTATCCTCATCCTTGTCAGTTATGCTACTGTGAAATTATCCTTAGCCCTCCTTGATTGTTTGCTGTATCCTATTTTTATTTATAAGTCTTCATGGATTTACTACATGTGGTTTTTTTTTTTTTTTTGGAAAGAAAAATGAACTTGGATGAAAAATTTTCCCCAGATTTCTTAGATCTTGCTTCACAAAACAGTATGTAGTACAGGTTTCCCCTGGTAGGTTGGTGTTCCAGGAATCCATCAGTATTAGTGTACCAGCTAGCATTGCTGTGAGAGGCTACATTCAGCTTCAGTGATTTTTTTTTAGATTCTTTCAATGCATTTCCCCGTTTTATGATGGATGATTTACTAGTGCACCTGCCCACACTGTGCTGAGTGTTCAGCAGTTTTTGACCAAAAGTAGCATGACCCCCATGCCCACCCTCCCTATTCACCCGATCTTGCCCTGAGTGACTTTTATTTGCTTCCCAGATGAAAAAAGTCCTCAAAGAGAAGCATTTTGCTGGTGTGGAAGAGTTGAAACAAACAAAAAAAAACAAACCAGCAGAAGCACTAAAAGTCATCAAAATGGACGAATTCAAAAACTGTGTTGAGCAGTGGAAAAAGCATCTCAATAGGTGTATTGCCTCAAATGGAGAGCACTTTGAGGGTGACTGAAGTTTAACATGTAAGAATGAATTAACAATTTTTAATAATTCTGTTTTTTGGGGGAGGTCCCCCTTCATATATCCTTCAAGAGGTCTTCCTTGATTAATATATGACTGAGCATTAGGTTCAGAGGCAGCAACAGAAAAATCAAAATAACAGTAGCTTAACAAGGTAGAACTTTATTTCCTTCTTTACATGAAAGTATCCTGAACGTAGATGGTATAGGACCAGCCAATGGTGACCCATGATCTTCAGGGGTCCAGAATTCATCTGTCTTTCTGCCTTAATCATGCCAGCATGCCATACTCATCTGCAAGTCATAATCCAATGTGGCAGTTGGTCCCCTAGCTGTCATGTCTGTGAAGGATGAAGAGAGAAAGAAAGGCTTTAAAAAGGAAGGAAGGAAGGAAGGAAGGAAAGGAAGGAAGGAAGGAAGGAAGGAAGGAAGGAAGGAAGGAAGGAAGGAAGGAAGGAAAGTTGTCTTCCCAGATAATTCAACTTCTTGTAAGAGATATTCCTACAATTCCTACATAGTAGTTCTGCTTCAGTTTCATTGACCAGAATTCAGTTGTACATGGTGTCAATCATTGCAGGCAAGGCTGGGGAATGCTGTATTTTGTAGGCACACTGCAAGCTGAGGAAAGCAATTGGACTGCTGAGGAATCTAGGGAGCTGAGTAGGGGACATCAGCTCTCCTGCTCTGCCTCGGTGTTCCAGCCCCAGCGCAGCCTGAGTGGACATCACGGGGGGCTCACTTCATGCCTCACAGTGCAGTGTGATTAGGCCCCCCAGGATGTAAGCAGTGGAGTGAGGGAGGCAGACAACAGTCCTGCTGCTTGGCTGAGTTAGGATGTCCAGGGGCCCCTATGTGGAGAAGAGTTTGGAGGAACTCTGAGTCTTCCATCTTCTGAATCCTTTCTCATGTTTCCTAATTGCAACACACAGAATCCCTGTTTGGTGATTTGTTTGTTTGTTTCCAGCTAACATCCTCATGATACCTGACAAAACTGATAATTCAAGCAATGTTATGCTTAAGGAACACTTGAACCCAATCTGGAATTTGGTTGCTTCCTTTGTTAACTTCTGGGCTATAAGAGATAAGTATTTTAGGACAGTCATACAAAGTACCTGGATTTCAGTCTTTGCTTCCAGATTAGAATTTAATTTTTTGAATTTGTTGTTCTCTAGAACTACAGGGAGAGTTATACAAATCCACCATCACCAATATCTTTCTCAATTGTGGCTAGCTTCGATAGATAAGAAATCAGCTGAGATAAAGATTTGAATAACAAAATTAGCAGGCTTGACATAAGGGACCTATATGAATTCTACAACCAACTATTAGAGAATATCCTTCTCAGTAATTCTGGAACATTTTAAAAAATTGATGATGAACTGAGCTATAAAGGAAGTGTCAACAGATTTCAGAGAATAGGAGCCCGACAGACAATGGTCACTTGCCACTATACATTTAAACTAGTAATAAGATTAATGAAAACATCATCATGTATTTAGGAAAAAAAAACTTCTGAAGACTGTATCAAAGAAAAAATCATACTGGAAACTAAAAAATAACTATAACTGAATAATGAATGAAATATTAATATCAGTATTTGTAGAGTACAGCATAAAATAATGCTTAAAGGAAATTTATAACTTTAAGTTATATTACAAAAGAAGAAAGAATGAGAATGAACTAACTTAAGAAGCTAACAAAAGAATAACAGAAGAAACCCAAAACAAGAAAAGTGGATTTAAAAAGCAAGAGCAGACATCAATAAAATGATTGAAAATATAGAAACAATATGAAGTGATTTGTCTATAGGAAGAAGCATTTGCTAAAACTATTATTCACAATAAAATCTCATAGTAAAACTTTAAAATATAGCTTTTAGCATGAAGAAGGGTATTTTATGTGAGATGCAAATAGTATTAATCATAAAAGATGAGTAAATTCAACTGCATGGAAATAAGAGATCCTGTTCATCAGATTTTAAAAACTATGACACACAGTAAACTGGAAGAAGTTATTTGCAAATTGTATATCTGAGAAAATTAGAATTTTTAAAAAGATACAGAATAGCAATAAAACTATGAGCAACTCAATAGAAAGATGAACAAAAGGTATAAAGAGGCAATTTATGTAGGAGGAAGCAGATTAACAAACATGAGACGATATTCTACCTCACTAGCACTAAAAATGCAGATAAGAGAACATCTTGCACCTATTACTTGGCAAAGTTAAGAAGCCTGACAATAGCCTAGTGTTGGAGGGTGTAGGGGACAGTGGATCTCTCACACATCATGAGTGAGTGTAAATGAGCACAGCCACTTTGGAAAATGATTTGATTACCTTGTAAAGTGGAATATTGATATATGCCATGGCCTTGCAATTCCACTTCTGGTGATATACACAAGACAAATTCCAGCATATGTATATCAGAGGGCAGTACAAGAAAGGTCAAAGCCACACTTTCATTATAGCAAAAGATTGAAGTCCCCATCTAAGAATAGGCAAAATAAATCAGCGCTCATCATACTTAAATGCAAAGGCCTAACAGTAGTTTTACTCAACAACAGGAATGAGTCTTAGAAACATAAAATTGAATGGGAAGAAAAAACAAATTGCAGAAGATAGCCATCAGTATTTTTTTAAAAATCCTTTTCTTGTTTTTTTGTAGAAACAGAGTCTTACTACGTTGCCCAGGCTGGTCTTGAACTCCTGGACTCAAGCAGCCCTCCCTTCTTGGCCTCCCAAAGTGCTGGGATTACAGGCATGAATGCCCAGCCTCCATCAGCATTTTAGATCACAAGCAAGTAAAACCAAACAATATATTTTTAGGCATCCTCATATGGTTTGAAACAAAGGAGAGAGAATGAGAATCACATCATTTAGGATACACTGGTTACCTCTGAGTGGGAGGCTGGAGGGTGGGACACACAGAATCATGTAGGCATGCAGAAATTATTAGTGAGATTTGCTTCTGTACTTGCCTGGTGGGTGTTTGTTTATTCTATTGAAATATATAACAAAAGAAAACAGAGCACAGACAATAATGATACTGTGTAATGAACTAAGTTCTATGTCCAATCCAAGGCCCTTGATATGTTTAAAAAACAAAAACAAAGCTTATTTAATCCCATAAAGTCCATTTCATCCCTTAATCAGTTTTCTAGACTGCACAGTTAAGTAATTTCCTACGCTTATTTCTTTGTCATGATCAATTTTGTCCTACTGAAATTATCCTCGCAAGGATTAGCAATTTATGATAGATGTGTGACTTACTGATGACCATATCAGACTTTCCAATTGTAGCTTTTCACATAGTCTGTTTTCTTTCTTTTCTCTTTCTTCTTAACTTTGTATCATTAAAAAGTTAATGATGAAAGCTGTAAAGGATCCTCATGGACCCATCTCATCTTCGAGACTTCTCAGTCTGTGTTTCATCTATACCTTCACCCACTTTCTCCTCCCCAACCCCAGATTATTGAGGCAATCCCAGTTGAGGCAATTGTTTCATTTGTTAGTATTTCAGTAGATATCTCTAAATAGGGACACTCTTTTGAAACTATTTTCTATCAAAACACCATTACCATGATCATATTTTTTAAAAAAACATTTCTTAGTATTTAAAAATATCTGGCCAGTGCTCACATTTCGTCTATTTTTTGTCCCTCCCCACCCAAATAAATTTCTGATAAGTTTGTGTTTTTGTCTCCTTTAAGCTTTTCCAGAATTTTGAAATTCAAAATTGTTCTAGCATTATTCCATATAATTACTACTTTTTTGAATCTATCCTTGTTTTGGCAGCTAGATAGAGAAAGTGGTTTCCTTCTTATTTTTCTTATCAATTTTGGGTTTTCACAGGTGACCTTGGAGACCAGAGCCATCATAGCCTGGATGGAAAAAAATCCCCTTTGTGCTGGGCGGCAACCTGCAGGGGGGCGAGCTGGTGGTGGCCTACCCCTATGACCTCTTGCGGTCCTCATGGAAGACCCAGGAACACACCCCCACACCCAACGACTATGTGTTCTACTGGCTGGCCTTCTCCTATGCCTCCATGCACCGTCTCATGACCCGACGCCCAGCGGAGAGTGTGCCACACAGAGGACTTCCAGAAAGAGAAGGGCACTGTCAACGGGGCCTCCTGGCACACCATTGCAGGAAGTAAGCCTCCAACCTGCCCTGCTTGGTGTCTTGGGCCAGTGAGGGTGGGCTGCTGGGACAGGAGGACCCTGCCCTCTTTGTACCACTGCTGTCTATCTTGCTGTTTCACGATGTCTGTGTAGCTGAGCATTTACGAGGTGTCTGTGATGTGGGGTCAGAGCTTTTGATTCATGGAGCCAACACACAATTTACCAAGAGAGAGGTTTATTAACTTATTAGCCAGGTTCGACTGGCCAGGGCCACCCACCAGACTCATGAGTCTCTAGGTGAGGGCTCCATACTGTGGCTGAGGACTTTCTTAAATATGCAAAAGCCTGCCTAATCTACAAGGCCGTTAGAATTCAAATTCAAACAACACAAAGCCTGCCAGAAGAGGGGCTTGCCCGGCACAATTAAAACAGAGAAAAGCCCGCCAGAATTTGAAAGGGGCTTATCTCACAACACTCACACACTGCCAGTGGGGGTTACAAAAGCAGAAAAAGCTGGTTAACTTATCTAACATAGCCACTTGGGTTTCCAAGTTGAACATTCTTTCCAGGGTTTCCAAGAGTTACTAAGTTTTAGGGGAGAGGTCACAGCACACGGTTTCAGCGTACTTAATATATGAGGTTATAGTTTCATTACGTTTCACATAATTCATCACACTAAATATATAAGGCTTCACACAGGTTCCATGCAATTCATCACCTCTTACACCTGCATTTGTCGAAGCACTTTGCACAGGCTTTTCTCTTGTCCTCACTGTGATCCATGAGGAGTGTGCTTTACTCTCCGTTTAATGAATGAGATAACAGAGGTGTGAAGACCCAAAAGGAGCTGCTTGAGTGGGAAAGGAGTAGAACTGGGGTCTCTGCCCTTAGCCACTGAACTATTCAGATTTTGTCAACAGAGATGGATAAAATTAAACTTAGTTGCAATGTTGGACCAAAACCAACCAACAGAAAACCCATGGAAAGGGCAGAGAACTTTCTGGTGCTGGCACTGGAGAGTGATACTTATTTTGGGGGATGTCCATGCTGTAAACCCAAATGGGGGGCTGGGCACTGATCTCACGCACAGGTGTGAGGTGGCTCTGAGCTGCAGGGGTGTCCTGAGACCCAGCAAATTGTGAAGGCCATTTCATGCTCACTTGCTGTCCTCCAGTGGTCAGCGGACCAGGCTCCCATCACACCCATGATGTGTGGTCAGAGCCTACTGTGTGCAGTGTGGGCAATCCAAGGCATTGCTCCTGGCATCCATGCAGGACTGGAGAGACTTCCGGCAGAGATTCTGTAAACTCCTTGGTAGCAGACAGAGGACTCCATGGTTGATATGCCAGGGGATGAGCCCTTGGTTTCCTGTCTCAGGGCTGTTCCCAGCTTAGGGCTCCTAAACCAGGAGGGATGAGGATGTCCCACTTGTAAGGCCCCTCTGCATTGCATTGCAGAACTTCAGATCTAATGCTCATGGCTTATTTTCTTCTCTTTGCGGGGGCTGATCAAGCCAATGATGAATTTTAAAGATATTCCATGTCAGACCTAGGTTCAAATCCCACTCTGTCACTTAACTGCTGTGTGTGGCTGCAAGTTACTTTACCTCTCTGTACCCTCATACTTTCCCATTTGTAAAATGGGCATGGTGAGATAAGGATGATGGTGATGATGGTGGTGGTGGTAATGTCTCCTTCTAGGATGCTATGAAGATTTCATAGGTGGAGGGCATGGATGTGCTCAATGTATGGCTTATCAGAAATAGTTGTAAGTTACCATCCCCTGCTGACTGCTCTCTTTCACTCGCTACCCCACCATGGAACCTTCTAGCAAGCATATCATTATTCTCTGTATCACTATACTAATTGATTTTCATATTATTCTACTTTGCTGGAAATTCAGCATTCACATACTTCTCAAGTATGTTCCCACCCTTGGAAAAAGAAAACATAGGTAGAAATATTTCTTTCTATGACTATTTCGCAGAAAGCTTGCCATTTTTTCTTGGCAGACCAAGCAGGGGCATTTTATCTATTTCCATCATGATTTTGCCTTGTACGGAAAAAAAAAAAAATAAAGCAAATCTCAACCTATCAAGAAAATTTCCTGTTGGGAAAAAGCATTCCTGCCTTTTAATTGTAGCCTTAAAAAACTGGCCTACAAAAAATCTTTAAGTAAAATATTTGTTTATTTTTTATGGCTGCTGTGACTAAACTGGGTATGGACACAGCTGGATTTCCCATGTTGGGTCAATAGTAACATTATAGAAAGTTGGCTGTCATGTAATCACATAGGCAGCATTTGATTTTTTTTCTATCAATTATGTTTTCCATTATTTCCAGGACTTAGTGGCAGAGCCATGTGATGGCTCGAACCTCTTCAATTATTCTTTTTCCTGGCAGTGTGATAAAGTCTGCGGATTCATTTCTTTGTAGATTAATGAAATGCGACTCCTAATTTCCTTCCCCGCTCCTCCCACTCCCCCGTCTTCTTGTGTTGACCTTTCCTGCTCATTAGCAGAGCACTGATAGGTGCTCCTTAATGGAGAGCATCCCAGCTGAGAGTAAGGGTGAATATGTGCACACTTCCAGATGCATAGCATTTGCAGTGCGCATGCTGTCACTCTTCCTGACTGCATCTCCTCCTTGGAGAAGGCAGGTGCTGTGGGAACATCAGGTCTGGAGCTGTAAGGGATATGGCTCTGCGGTCCACGTTCCACACTGAAGGTGATGTCAAGAAAAGGAACATGAAGGAATGTCTCACTGCCACGCCAGGACTGAAGGCTTATAAAGAACAGTCTGGGGCACATCACAGCCCCTTGATTACCCACATCAGATAGGAAGTAGCGTTTGGCTTCTGAAGTCATTCTCTGGCCAGGTACTCTCAGCAAGGTGACACACTGACCGGTGGGCGGTCAGCAGCAATGACAGTGTGGCCCAAGCTTCTCCACCACTCTTCTGCTTTCTCATTTTGCTAGTTCTTCAAAAACTTCTAGTACTTTGAAGGCACACATTAGAAAATGGCAGTCCTACTCTAGAATTTTTAAATATTGCATTTATTTCAAGGCCTAAAAAGGTGGGAATAGTAATAATTTTATGTGCAAAGAGGAGTTCAGTCCTCCCAGGAAGTCAAAACCTGTGTTGTTAGCTGGTGGATTTGCTGTCCCTGATCTCCTTGTACTCTCTGTAATTCCATACTATGGATTTGACTGAATGAATTTTGACCGGTCTTCTTCAACCAGACAAGGGCCCAAGTGAAGGATTTTCTGTTAACTTGGCACCATCCCACCCTCTTTGTTCTACTACTCTTTATTGTTCCTTGTTTTTGACAAGTGTGGTCAAAGGGCTATTGCCGGTGACACGTGAGTGGTTTGAATCTGGAATCTGGTTTAGAGTGGCCATAGATGTGGTACCATTTTGCCACTGATTTCAGCGATGAGACAGCCAGCTGATGTAGAGTTAAAGCCATGATTTTGATACCAAGCATGGCAATAGAGCGTCACTTTTTGAGCTAAGTGGCCAGGGAGGAAGAAAGAATGTCCAACGACCACAGCTCGGCACTTTCTTTCAGTGGTACATAGCTCAGCCCACCCAACTTCCACTTTCTGTGACTGACCCTCAGGGCCCAGGGAGGACTGGCTAGAGGAGCTTTCTATTGGTGAGTCCTTTCAGACACTCAGGCAGAATCATTCTGCTCAAAACCAAAAGTGCTGGGAAGAAGGCCACGTGTACTTCATGCCACTGAACCCTTTTTTATTCATTTCACAAATATTGGGTTGTGCAATGAGTAGAATGGTGTCCCTCCCAAAAATATAATGTCTACCTTCTAAAACCCACACCTGTGCATGTTATTTGGAAAATGGGTCTTTGTAAGTTTAATTATGTGAAGGGTCTTGAGATGGGGTCATCCTGGGTTACCTGGCCCTGAAATCAGTGGGCAGTGTCCTGACAAGATGCAGAAGAGGAGAAGACAGAAACAGAGAGGAAATTCCCATAAAGACAGAGGCAGAGTGATGTAGCCACAAGCCAAGGAACACTTGGGGAACCAGAAGTGCAAGAAGCAAGAAAGAATTCTTCTCTAGAAGCTTTGGAGAGAGCACAAACACCTTAATTTTGGACTTCTGGCCTCCAGAACTGTGAGAGGATAAATTTCTGTTGTTTTAAGTTGCCCAGTTTGTGGAAATTTGTAATAGCAGCCCTAGGAAACTAATACAGAGACCAACTGTAAGCCGGGCTGGGTGCTTTTTATCCTGTTGTGGTCTTGCCAGGATGCGGAAGGTTTGTTTGTTTTCAGGCTTGTGAGTGAGTGGGTGTGCCCTGTCATCCCCAGGCAGCTGTGCTCTGGAACAAGAGCTTGTGGTTATGCAGATCTGGGCCCAAACCCAGACTCTGGCCATTTCCAGGCACATGATCCCTGGTACAATTCTCTCCCATTCTCAAACTTAATTTTCTTATTTGTAAAATTGTGCTGTACTACCTACCTCAGCTGGGTCTGGGGGAAGCTTCAATGACCTGATCGATGCAGAGTGCTTAGGACAGATCATGGCTTATGTGAGAAACTTATTAAATAGTGGTATGGACAGCTATTGGTATGACTCAAAGTAGAAAACTGGAGCTATAGCTGAGATGGCAAAACTATAGATCAATTTAATGAGGCACTTAAGATCAAGGGTGTTAATTAATGATACCTTTCCTCCCAAAATGATGTGTGAAACGGAGGTTAGTAAAGTGACTATTTAATCTAAAAAGTAGTTATTTCATCCTTGTTTTGTCAAAGATGTCCTTGCATGTGGTGTCTGTCTTTGACCTAAGCTGTTCTGCTGCATCCTTTCAGTTCTCTCCAACTCTCACACACTTGGCCCAACACAGGTTTTTGTCTATAGTAGACATGATGCCTCCCTGTTCAGATGCTTAAACATTCTTGCTGCTCCCCTATCCCCCACTGCTACTTTGAGCATTGCTCGGTTAAAATGTCCAGTTGGCTTGGCAGGTCTGAACGATTTCAGCTACCTTCACACAAACTGTTTTGAGCTGTCCATCTATGGGGGCTGTGGTAAATACCCACATGAGAGCCAGCTGCCTGAGGAATGGGAGAATAACTGGGAATCTCTGATTGTGTTCATGGAACAGGCACGGTGTGGGCATGGGCAGTGCAGAGGAGGACTAGCTGAGGAACAAGTGCACAGGATGGAATTAGTGCTTCAGAACTTGGCTGTCATCCTGGGCCAGCCATAGAGCCGCAAAGAGCACCATCCTTTATACTCACCCATGGAATTTCTGTCTCCACTCTGGAATTTCCTGAGGGAAGGTTCTTTTGAATATATGTAAAGAGAGAAGGCCTTGCCTATGGCAACCTAATCATTCTCAAGTAAATATGCAATTTAACTGAAGTGCCTCATATGAATAAAGTACCCAGGCATAGTAATATGTATAAAGAAAGTCACTGGAAATAATGGTATATTACTTTGGATTGTTTTATCATTCTAAAGATAGGGAAACTGAGGCACAGGACTCTGAGTTGATGTGCATGGTATGACACAACTAATCATTGGAAGTGTTCTATACATTTGTCATTTATTGGAAGGGCTTTTTTTTTTTTTTTTTTTTTTTTTTTGCGTTGGAGTTTCACTCTGTCACCTAGACTGGAGTGCAGTGGCATGCTCCCAGCCACTGCAGCCTTGACCTGATGTGCTCCGGCGATCCTTCTGCCTCAGCCTTCCAAGTAGCTGGAACTACAGGCACGCACTACCACACCCGGCTAATTTTTTGATTTATTGTAGAGATGAGGTCTCACCAAGTTTCCCAGGCAGGTCTCGAACCCGTGGGCTCAGGCAATCCACTCACCTCAGCCTCCCAAAGCGTGGGATTACAGGCTGAGCCACCGAGCCCGGCTAGGAAGGCCTCTTTGATTCTCTAATTTTCTTTCTGACTTTTAAGTCATTAGGTCCATATAGCCCAGCAAAGTCAAAATAAATGGGCCTATAGAAATTAAATTTCAGTTTTTCATGAGTGTGTTTTTATGAATGATCTCAGGTCCTGATATTTTTTAAGCCTCTGGAATATTTGAATTCTAATGGAAGCCTTTTTGGCACATGGATTCAAAAGGAATGCAGAGGAAGTTCACATACAAAATCCACGCAGAGCCAGCTTTGGAGTGAGACATGGTGCCATGTGTGTTCTTGGTGGGGATTGGATTGACGTTAAGTTTATAGTCCACTCCATTAGCTGGTTGTGTCCAGAGCTGGTTGGTGACCTCACCCTGTGTTTCATCATATTTGCCGTGCAGGTTCATCATGGCATCAAAGGCATGGTGAGAGATTTACACGGGAAAGGAATTCCATGCCATTATCTCTGTGGAAGGAGTTGATGATGACATTTGAACAGGTAACTGTGAATGCATACAAACTGTCTCTTGGTAAGAAATGTACCCCTTTTCTTGAAGTGTTTTACTGGATGACAATAGAATCCAGCTTAGATTCGAGCTGAATGCCAGAAGCTTCTTACTCAGAGTTGAATTAGAGTCTCCTTCTTCTAACTTTCCACTTCCCAAGAGACCCTTGAAAGTGAGGTTTTCAGCCTGTGCTTTCTGGCCTCTGACTGTCCCCTGATAGGATGGGCATGGAACAGCCAGTGCCTTTCAGGTGCCATGGAAGTTTCTGAGAAGCTGAGGAAGCAGCTCTGTCTCTAGTGGTTGTTATATACATGGTCAGCTTAGCTCCTAGACCAGGGAGACTGTGGCCTGTGCCAGTGAGCCCAGCAAGTGGAGGGCCAGGGACAGACTCCTTCCCAGAGGGAAAAGCCCAGGCTGGGATGGAGCACAGCATTGCTGACTGGAGAGTAGAAGGGACAGCAGCCAGGAGGCAGGCCTTCAGTACCCATCCAGAGAGGATATGCATTTTTTCTGTGAAGCAACAGGAAGCCACCGAACACAATGTTTTAGGAAGACTCGAGTGTCTGTAGTGTAAAGAGTAGGATAATAATAGCAGTAACAATAAGCTTTGGCATCTCCTATGTGCCACTCTCTTACTAGCTTTCATGTGTTAACTCAGTTATTCCTTACAGCTATCAATTTTTTCAATGTTTCATTAGAGGAAGAAATGAGGCTGCGAAGAAACACTACAGGGAGACCCTGCTCCCACTTGCTGTGAGGGATGAGTGACTGACGATGCAAGCCAGTCAGAGTGGGCAGGCATGATTTCCATTTGGTGGACAGAAGAAAATTCTAGAATCTTGGATAATCCAAGGGTCTGAGGAAGATCTCTAAAGGGCAGTGCTGTTATCTTATTTCAACTCTCTTTGATGTGGAAGAAAGGAATTGTAAGACCTGGGATCTTGTAAACCAAACTCGGTTTCCAGTTCCTGAGATGCCAAAATCAACTCATGTTTTAAACTGCACTTATAAAGGGGCCATGGTGCCTCAGGACAACAGAAGGTTGTCCTGCAGCCCCTGGGCCCCTAAGCAACAGTAGGACCATGGTGCTAGTTCTCCCATGCTCTGTTCTCAGAGAACTTCCCTGTGTGTTTTCTGTCATCTCTTTTCTCACTTTATCCCTTTGACGGAGGCAGGCCAGTCTTGCCCATGTATTCAGGTGAAAAACAGGTGCACAGCGAGGTGAGTTGACCCTCTGAAGGCTTAAAAGTTGAACGGAGATTGAATTCAGGTCTCTGGTCCGCAGGTCAGCTGGGAAGTACCCTGCAGTGGCTCTGTGGGATTCACAGGGAGGCTCTGCCTTATTCTTAGCTGATGAGAAAGTGATACGAAGATGAAGGTCCTGAACAAGGCCTGGTTTTCTGTCCATGTTCCAGGGCTGTCATCACCGAAGATGCCCCAGTTTAAAATGGAAAATGTCATGTTCCAGAACCACCTCCCTGTCCCAGACAAATAGGGGTGATGGCCCCCCCCGTGGCCTGGCTCCTTACTGTCTCTTGTGGACTGACAGCCACACGTGGGGGTGTCACTGCAGCTCCTCAGTTCACTCGAATCTTCTTTCTTCCCCTGTGGAGTCCTTTGGGTCCTTCCTCATCCCTTTCAGGCCCTTGCTTAGATGTCACCATCTCAGTGAGTGCCCTGTTTCACACCTGCCCTACTGCCCTCTTGATCCCTCTTACCCATTCCAACTTTGTCTTTTCCCCATGGAACCTCTCCCTTCTAAACCTGGCTTATATTTATAGTGCTTATTGTTTGGTTTTGACTCCCTCTACCCACCCTACGATGGAAGAAATCCTTGACTATTTTGTTCCTTGATGTATTACAAGCACACTGCTTGGCCACCTCCAAGCAGTGGGTTCTTAATAAATATTTGTTGAATAATTGGGTGTGTGGACATTACATGATGTTTCCAGGATTACCCAGGGAGTGCCAGAGCTGCAATATGAGCTAAGCTCTTGCAACTCCAAATCTAGTGCTCTTTCCTTTATCTTCATGCTGTTTCTCCCGAAGGTGAAGGAAGGTCCTTTCTCTGCAAACTGTTCACATATATTAACAGATCCTGTCCTACCAACAAATGATCCCATTTGACCTGCCAGGAAACGGACTTTGGAACATTAGGACAAGGTGATTCTGTGATTCGGACCTGGCCCATGTGTTCTTAATGCCAGATTACCTACCCATGGGCCTAGCATAGGAAGCCAACTATTTAAGTGGATTAAATGTGTCTGCGGTGCCACAGAATGGTAGACTGCTATGTAATGCCATAACCCACTGGTCCCCATCATTTTTGGCATCAGGGACTAGTTTCGTGGAAGGCAATTTCCATGGACGTTGGTGGGGGGAAGATCATCAGGCATTAGATTCTCATAAGGAGCATGCAACCTAGATCCCTCACATGTGTAGTTCACAATAGGGTTTGCACTCCTATGAGAATCCAATGCCACTGCTGATCTGACAGGAAGCGGAGCTCCACTCCGCCACTGCTCATCTCTTTCTGGGAAGCTCTGCCCCTAACGAGCCAGGGACTAGTACCAGTCCGCAGCCCGGGCGTTGGGGGACCCATGCCGTAACCTCATTCTTTCCAGTGAGTTACCAATTTCTTTGCTCAGTAATGTTTTCTGAGTATTCCTACCATTTGTCCTTGGTCTTGTATCCACGGACCTTGAGATTTCACATGGAATAGCATGGAATTTTGTACATAGTAACACCATTTATTACGTTCTTTATTCATTTACTCATTTCTTCATTCATTAATTAAACAAATGCAGATTGCATACCGAGAATGTGCCAGATTCCATGCAGGCTGTGGGTGATCACTGCAAATGAAAGGGAGGCTATTGGATGAGGTTCTGCATAGCACTTGTATTTTAAACATTACTCGTGAGCTCCTTTGAAAGAGTGATTCAGCCGGGCTTGGTGGCTCAGCCTGTAATCCCATGCCTTTGGGAGGCTGCGGTGGCCGGGAGTGGCCACTGCACTCCAGTCTGGGCGACAGAGTGAGACTCCAACTCAAAAAAAAAAAAAAAAAAAGCAAGCAAGAAAGAAAGAGTGATTCATAAGAAAGCCTGGAACTTTTCTTGGACTATTTAGTGCCTTCTATGCAATGTGAGAAAACATGAGGGTTTGAACTGAGTGGGAAATAAAAATACCTGGGGGCCCCGTAAGCCCATATAGAATACTTTGCTTAATGGGCTCTGAGTTTCAAGCCCCTGCAATCAAGGAGACAGTTTTGATGAGCTAATGTGAAATGCATCTCTCTGCATTATCTTCCTCTCTATAAATATTTTCCCAGTGTGTTCTCATGACAGATGAATGCCATACTTTTCACCCGGCTCTTTATTTTTGTTTCAGCGCCTTTCAGTGCTCAACAAGGCTCTGAGTTTGCCTTGATTTCTGTCCGAGGCTTATGTGTTCTGACAAGTTTTATATTGAAAGGAATTTTGCATAAAATAAACAGGTATTAGATGGAATTCCCAGAGATGCAAGCTAATAAGAATGCTTTTCTATGCATGTCAATATGTCAGCTGGACACCTGGCTCAAAACTCCACGTGACTGTCCCTTGCTTGGTGGATGCTGACTTGACCTGCTAATAAGTGAACTTGCTTTGGGCCTGGGTTACGCCTTCTGTCCATGAATGCTAAGCCATGCCTGCTGGGTACGGACCTCTACTGTAGCTCCCTGGAATGCTCATCTGACCACTCAATGGGACAGTAACCCAATATGACACCCCCCGAGTTACATAACATGGGTGATTACAAGTTCTCCCTGTGGTCAGGGAGAGTCTATAGGAACATGCTGAGGGGCTCAGACGAGAACTTCTGGGGAGTGGCTGCCCTGCCAGGCAGATCCTGTTTCAGAAGCAGAGACTTTCAGATTCCAGATCTAATACCCTTTGCTCCAACTGTGGGAACCTACACACATTCCTGATTATATTCCTCATTCTTTTAACATATCTTATTGAGCCCCTACTGTGTGTCAGACTACAAATACTACGGTGAGCAAAACAAGTGTGGTCCCTGACCTCTAAGAGTGTACACGCTAGTAGAGGAGACCAGCAAAGAACTACAAAGGAAAATGAAAGAGATCATTGCAGACTGTGATCCATGCTGAGAAAAAAGAAATCAGGTGATGTATGGAAACAGGTGGGCAAGCCAAGGAAGCTGCCTTCCCTGAGAGGGTGAGCAGAGCTGGCCTTTAGAAGAGCAGGGAATAGCATTCCCTTTGGAGGGACCACTAATTATAAAGGTTCCAAGTGAAGAGTCAAGGAACAAACAGAATCCCTGTGTGGCTGGAGGGAGGCAACCCAGGGCAGCAGGCTGTGATAACATAGAGGTTGATCAGCAGGATCTGAGTTTGGATTTTGCCCTGAGCACTGAGCCCTTATCTGAAAGTATGTGAACCTGAAGTATGAGTCCTGAGGAGACAGGAACACTGTCTCCACCAGCCCATCTGTTTCTCCTAAAAAATGAATAAGTTGTATCTGAATTTTTTTTAATCTTACCCAAAAGGGGCACAAGGACAGAACAAGTTGCTTATAAATTAGGAAAAATGGGTTTAATTATGAAAAAACAAACTCTAGACACTAAACTGAGTCTTAAGACCTGATCTTAAAAGAGGTGAAAAGAAACTGACACAGCACAGGAGGTGGGAACAACAGCAGGAATAGCATATGCAAAGTCCCAGAGGTGTGAGACGTGTATGCCCCATCCAGAGAACCACTGCAAGGCCTTCAGAATGGCTGGAATCCAGGGATGTGGGCTGCAGAAGGGGAGGGCAGGAGCTGGGACAATGTAGGCTTGGCCACCCACAGGCTTTGGATTTCATTGCCCATGACCCTGCAGGTTTAAGGAATGGGCACCATGGCATGTGTAAGGAGGCCATCCACAACATGAGAGTAGATTGAGCCAGGGAGGGTGCCTTCTGGCTCTAGGGGCAGAGGGGAATCACAAAGTCATCTCACTGTAAACATAAACTGAATCAGTAGTGCTGATAACCCTAATGATAGGTTTTTTTCACACCTTCCCAACTCACTGAGCACTGCCCTTGATGAGAACCTGGGCTGTGCCTTCCCTGGTTTTGTTTGTTTGTTTGTTTTGAGTTGGAGTCTTACTCTGTCTCCCAGGCTGGAGTGCAGTGGGCATGCTGCTTATAGCCACCACAGCCTCAACCTGCCGGCTCAGGCAATTCTTCCACCTCAGCCTTCCAAGTAGCTGGAACAACAGGCACATACCACCCTACTCGGCTAATTTTTGTGATTTATTCTAGAGACGAGGTATCACCATGTTGCCCAGGCTGGTCTCGATCCCCCAGGCTCAGACAGTTCTCTTGCTTCAGTCTCCCACTATGCTGTGATTAGAGGCTGAGCCACTGTGCACAGCCCCATGGGGTTTTTAACCTAACCTGCTGCCAATGCAGCAGCCATTTCCAGTGAAAGGTCAAAGGTCTCTCTGGAGGCCTCAGCACATCAGAACTGCCTTTGGTGGGTGTGGGCTCTCAAGTTTAACTAACACCCTCTGGGCACTCATAGTAGTTGTGACCTCATATGCTCAATTTCAAGACATTGGATTCCTGCTCACTCATTTCTCTTTAGTGTTCTTCAACTGAACCAGTGCTCAGTTGAACAAGTACTATTTGGGATTCAATTGAGGACCTATTGGATGAGGTACATTGTTGAGTGCTGAAGAGTAAGATGCAGGCTCTTCAGGAACCTACAGCTTTACAGGGATCAAAACAGGAAAAGGAGGCAGTTCCACCCTCAAGGACATACTGTGTTGGGGAAGGGAGAGGGAGGAGAACAGGGAGGATATGTGAGGGAGGTAACTTGTTCAGGCTTGCCCAGAATGCTGTGGGGACCCACTGCATTGTGGGGCCCAGGCCATTTATTGCTTGATTCAGACTCCTTGGAGTGTCTCCTGTTCTCCGAAAGGCATGAAGTGGCATTTAACTTTGTAGAAAATCTTGCATTTTCACTAATGGAAGACCTGGAGCACAGCTCTGAGAAGCCTCAGGGAACTGACACCTGTGTGTGTGTGCCTGGGCCTCTCAGATGGAGTCCTGTTCACCATTCAGCTAACTGGATGTACCTGTGGCCAACTGCCTCTTGGTTTTTTTTTTTTGAGTCTCACTCTGTTGCCCAGGCTGGAGTGCAGTGGCACGCTCATGGCCACCACAGCCTTGACCTGCTGGGCTCAGGTGGTCCTTCCACCTCAACCTTCCAAGTAGCTGGAACTACAGGCACGTGCCACCACGTCCGGCTAATTTTTTGATTTATTGTGGAGATAATGTCTTGCCAAGTTGCCCAGGCTGGTCTCAAACCCCCAGACTTAAGCAATCCTCTTGCCTCCACCTCCCAAAGTGCTGGGATTATAGGCATGAGCCACCGCACCCAGCTGTGTTTCACTTTCAACAACATCTTGTGCTTCTGTGAACTCATTGCCCTGCATGGGGTGTCTCAGGTGAATCAAAATTATAATGTGAATTTAAACATGATGCTTCAGAGCATTAATATGTCGGAAATACATATTTATACACATATACACACACACGCATGCACACACACAGAGTTTCTTCCATCCCTTAGGAGACTTCAAGACTTGTTTAGATGAGGAAAATTTACCCAGAGCCTTCTTAGCACTTGACCAAATCAGGGCTTTTCTCTTCTTTACCTGACCCCAAAGTTTTAGACTGGGCAGGACATTCAGATTGTCACAACCAAAAGACTGCTGATGACTACCTGTGTGACCTTGTGTGGAATATTACGCCTCTCTGGGCATCAAACTACTCATGTAGAAAAGGAAATAGGCATCAGGAGGGTACAATGGGTCATGCTAGTCTTACCCTTCCATGTGCAAGCACTGCATTCTCCGCGAGGGGCTCAGGTGTCTCCTTTCTCATCTAGTTGCCTCTCGTGCCAGGGATCTAAGTGATCTTACCAGGCTGAAGGCCCCCTGGGAGGAGTGGCCTTGGTCTAGAACCTGTCTTTATGCTGGCGCTAAGGATGGACCGGGCCATGTGAGGTACTTGGTGGGTAACCAGTGGTTACCAGGGAGGCAGAAGTTTTAGCCTCCACCCCAGCATGGCCTCATCAGGACTCAAGGCCCTCTCTGCCTCTCATCATCTACATGTAGATGCCCTTGCAGCTCCAATTCTCTCCGGGCCCCAGCCAAGGAATGAGGTGCAGATGCTGAGACCTCCTCCAGAATATTTGGCCTCTGCCCATGTAGCCCTTCTCTTTCCAGAAGTGAAGAGCCCCACCCCTGTTAAAAACCGTTATTTTCATTTGCAGCCATGCTAAAGGAAGCCAGGAGGCCACACGCTGATGGTGTGTTATGGTGAGGGCATGCTGTATGAAAGTTCAAGTTCATGATGAATGACTTGTATGGACACAGAGCAAGGAGTATGGTTCTGCCTCTCTGCTCATGTGTATTAACACTGCAGGGAGCCTAGCCCCACCCCCTTCCTGTTAAAACCATTAAGGTAGCTTTCAGAGAGGAAAACACCGTGGCTTCCAAAATGCATTAAGAATGTGCTTCTGCAGGAGCTCGGGAGTCCACACCGCCTGCCGTCTCTCTTTCTTGCCTGGCGGGCTGGTCTTGGAGTAAGCTGAGCAGTATCTGCTTTAGAAGAGAACTGTTCTGAGCTCCTCCTCCCTGGTTTTCTTTTCACAGCCAATGATGGGGATTACTGGCGCCTCCTGAACCCCGGAGATTATGTGGTCACAGCAAAGGCAGAAGGCTTCACCGTGTCCACCAAGAACTGTGCGGTCGGCTACGACATGGGGGCCACGCGGTGTGACTTCACGCTCAGCCAAACCAACATGGCCAGGATCCGAGAGATTATGGAGAAGTTTGGGAAGCAGCCCGTCAGCCTGCCAGCCAGGCGGCTGAAGCTGCGAGGGCGGAAACGGCGACAGCGCGGGTGACCCTCTGGGCTCTCGAGACCCGTCCCAGACCCCTGGCAGACTAAACCAATCCGGTAGTAGCTCCATAGCAGACTTGCTTGGTGTCATTTTCTCTGTAATTCAAGAAGTGCCTGAGAGAGCGTGTGCTGCAAAGGAGGCCCCGAAGGGGAGGCCTGGAGGCTGAGGATATTTTATTTTCTTTGTTCCCATTTATCCAAATAACTTGGGCAGAGCAGCAAAGAAAGGCTGGTAGAGAGTAGCCCACCCATTCAGGGCCTCCTGGCTGCAGAGATAGGGAAACCAGTACATCTCTGTAGGCATGGCAGCAGGGGGTCCACATGCATTTGCAATTTGCACAGCTAGAATTGCAGCATTCCCCAGCCTGGCTGTCCCAAATGTTACCATTTGAGATGCTCACGGGCATCCAAAGAGAATCATCTTTCTCTGGCCCTGGGACATTCCAAGCTGCTAGAAATAAGTTCTGCATTCTGTTGCCAATAGGGACATTACCAAGTGAGCATCAGTGGGCCTCTTGCCTCAGTTTACGAACAAAAGATTGTGTTCGCTAAAGGAGAGAAGCTGAGGTCACCCAGGAGGATCGTTGGGCGGTAGGCATGGGGCGACCTGCATGCTCAGTCCACAGAGATTCCCGCAGCCCCCTGATGACTCAGTAGCCCTGGGGGTTTCCTAGGCAGGGAGACACAGAGGTGGCCTCCTTCATGAGGGACTGGTGAAGTTAGCCTGAATCTCCCCTTGGGCTCCTTGGACTTGGAAAGTTCCAGAAGGGTACTGGCCTGCAACTCTCTCCTTGCTTGGGATTCTGCCCCTTCGTAGAATTGAGTGCTCCTTAGGTGACCCTAACAGCAGTATGGGAGTTATTTTTGATGTGTGGGATGCCAGATCTGACCAAGTGGGCTAAATTTAAAGAAAAAGTCTTAAGGTTACTTGTGGAGTATCGGTTTTAGAGGGGTTATTGAATTATGCAAGGATAAAGAAGTTGTGTCTCTCTTTTTATTAATGTTGCTGCCTCATGAACCTGGGAAGAATGAACAAAATAAAGAAAGCAAATGGTAATATCCTTCCGGTGTGTGGTTTTTCTGGGTAGACTTGAGGCCACCCAAAAGTCACACTTCACTATCTCTGAGGTCGGTCACCCTAGAGAAGGCGCCTGCTTGGGGTGGACATCCTGTGTCCCCACGAGGTTCAACAGTGATGCAGACAGCTCTATTTTCCCTGCCTTCTTTTTAGGAAAGACATGTGCTTGGGACCCACCAGTGGCTCCTAGAGATGCCAACGGATATCTTTAGAGAAATGATCCTCATGCAGCTTTGCTGACCCCTTCTGCACCTGGGATCAGCAAATTTTATTCTAAAGGGTCAGGAAATATCTTAGGCTTTTGCAAGCCATGGTGTCTCTGTTGTAACTGCTTAGCCCTGCTGTTTTAACACAAAAGGAGACATACCCAGTACATAAATGAATGGGTGTGGCTGTATTCCAGGAAAATGTATTTAGAAAAACAAGTGGCAGCTGGATTTGGCTCGCACGTTGGGATACAGCTAACTCTTCCTCTAACCACTGTTGTCCGACAAAACTTTCTGTGATGATGGAAGTGCTCTATTCTGTGTCATCTAATGCAGTAGCTACTAGCGACATGTGACTATTGAGCTTTTGAACAGTGTCTAATGCAAGTTAGAAACCAGGTTTCTAGCACTGTATAATTTTTATTAATTTAAATTTAAGTTTCAATAGCCACTTGTGACTGGGGGCTATATATTGGACCATGGAGCTTTCAACTAATCCCGCCGTAGGAAGATCTTGCCCTCCAGCATTAGACATGTCCCTCTGGAGCTCAGAAAGGCTCATCATTCCACGAAATTCGGATCCCTGCCACACCTGATCCTGAAGACCTTGGTGCCATGATGACCCAGGCTTGTTGCCAGTGTTCAGCTCTGGAACCTGCAGGGCTGCTGTCCAGTCTACTGCATCCATGCTGTCTTCCACCTCTCTGCAGAGCCTGTCGTCAAACAGAACTCATCAACGGGTGCCTCAGCCTCACACAGGAACTCTGTGTTTCAGGCTGGCAGGGGCCCTTGGGTAAGTGTGGTCTCGGGCCAGGCATCCTCTCTGAACTGTCATCCGCTCCTACAAAGCGAAACCCTCGAGCTTGATAGACTCTAAAGGTCAGGCTGGCTGTGGCGTCTGCTGATTTCCAGCAGAGCTGACATCCTGTATCCTTGATGCTCTGTTCTCTGTTGGAGTTCTCGTGTGGCCCTCCCATAACACAGCACCTCCTCGCCGGATCTTCTAGCCCATGCCACCCCCCTTGACCCAGCTCTTGGAACGCCTCTCCTACTTGGCTTCTCCCCTGCTTTTCAGCCAGAATTACCCTCCTGAATCTTTCCCAGGGGATCGGCCTGGGCTTTTGCATGCACTGCCTCTCCCACTGTGGAAAACCTCCCTGCGTCTCTCTCCAGGTTCATTTCAAAAGGCCAGCTCCTCCAGGAAGCCTCCCTTCCTCTCAAGACCAGAGCCATTCCTCGTGGCTGTGAACAGATCTGCAGAACCCTTGGGGCCTCTCAGAGGAGTTGTCTTCCGTCAGGTTATCTCTGCTGTTGGTCTAGGAGCTCCCCGAGGGCAGGACCAGTGTCCTCCTTAGAATTTGCTGCCACGGGGCTCCTACTATGTGATTCCAAACACATGTGGAATTGAGCTAGCCTCCTGCCATGTGATGCCTTGTTTTTAAGATTCCCTGACACGTGAAGAAAGTGTGGTTTTGAAGTTGAAAACCTGCCCTTTGAATTTACTTAATGTCTTTTTCTCTCCTCCAGAGTTCATTTTATAAGTGAAGTCTTGATCGAGTAGAAACATGTCTAAAGATGGATAGACTGTTTGTGGGTCGCTATACATCTGTCATCTTTATTGTCTCCCTCGGGTCCCAGGCAGGCTGCAGCAGCAGTGCCCTTTCTAATGTGGCCTCTGTGTTCTGTTGAAGGTCGTAAGGAACTGTGCAGAGCAGAAGCGCAGTCAGGATTTGTAGTGATCGCAGTCTATCTTCTACGGCAGGGGTGTTCAACTTTTTGGCTTTCCTGAGCCACATCGAGCAAAGAGGAATTGTCTTGGGCCGCACATCAATTATACAATGTAGTTAGTGTAGATACATAATAAGACTTCTTTTGTTTTTTATATTTTATTATAAAGTTTAGAAAAATGAGAACAATATAAAACCAGTGGGAAATCTGACCTTCTTCTTGTCAAACAAATCTATCCGTGTCTGGTTCGGTGGAAGTGTTTGCAGTTCCTGGTGAGTTCTCAAGGTGCTCATTGGAAATGTTTGTTCAAATTTTGCTCTTTGTGTGTTTCACAATGGAAAACAGCTGCTCACAAATGCGTGTGCTGCAAAGAAGCGGTGTCATGAATAAGACATGACTGTGAACTTCAAAAATGCATGAGGCCACTAGGAAAATCAGTGCTAAAAAATGCATAATGTTAAATGATTTTGTGGGGCCACATTATTAGCTGTCCTGGACCACATGTGGCCCACGGGCTGCAGGTTGGCCGTGTCTGTTCTCCAGGTTGTGGGGCTGAGTCTTTAAGAGGAAAGCCCCCAGGAGTGTTTCTGTCTTTGCCCAACAAGGCCATCCCAGCAACTGTGAGGCCGCGGTGTAGTGTGAGTGTGTGCAGCCATGATGTAGAGTGAATGAGGTTACGTCTCAATGGTATTTTAAGCAGCAAGCACAAGAAAGTGTCCCAGGTCTGCAGGTTCAGAATTGGCTCTGGTGGCCACCACCCTGCCTGGAGGTGCTCATGTGTCCTTACCACTTTGTATCGGTGTCCCCACGCCCAGGGGTAGTCACAGTGTGGGGGACCTGCTGCCTACAAAACCACAACTCGGCAGGACTGGCCAGAAAGCTGCAGAGATTGGTTCACCACAGCCTGAGGCTACAGCTGAGTTCTGGGTACCAGGGTATCTGTTCCTGAGACCATGTGATCTCTTCTTCCTGTCTGTATATCCCCCTGACACATAAACGCAGCTCCAAGTTTCCAGCCAAGGTGCAGGGAGTCCAGGGAAAATCAGAAAAAAAAGATATCAGAGAACTGGGACATAGGCGGCAAAGGGTCTTTCAGTACCTTCTGGCATATGAGGAGGACAACAGCAGATCTTTAGAGCTGAGGGTCACTCCTGAGATCAGTGAGGCCAAGAATGGCAACCAGGTTTCCTCTTGCAGATCAACTTTGATTTATCGGTAGTAGTTGATTAGGGTTCTGTGTTAAGAAGGATTCTGAAGCAGAGTCCTGGCTTAATGGAAAGAATGTCGCCACTGATTAGCTATGTCTGCCCTGGGGGTGGCAAGGGATGAGGACAGGGATGCCTGGTGTTTCCATACCCAAACTAGTCTAATCCTCCTGGGTTTAGAGACAGGAAAACAGGCCCAGAGAAGAGCACCAAGTGTCCAAAGTCCTAGTTCAGTCCGTGGCAGAGGCAGGACTGTCAAAGCCGTGCTCTTTCCACTGCCTGCCTGGAAACCCATAAGTAGGTCCTGGAGCAGCTCTGGGATCTGTGCCCCTGGGCCTGCAAAACCCGACTTTCTCAGGAGCAGTTCACACCCCAGGCGGTGACAGGGTCTGGGGAGCCATGGGTGCATTTCCTAAAGCAGAGGACAAAGGATAGAGGCCTTATCTCATAAGCTTGTCTGGGGAAATTGTTAGTAAGCAGCTGATTAAATATGTACCGAAGCCCCGAGAATCTCATCGGGCCTGATTCGATGCTTTTTGCCATCCTTGTTGGCTCGAGATGCCCTAATGGCCGACGATGTCTGACGGCCTGGTCCCATTTTGAATTCAGCTGGTGATGTGCATCACAGGTGCAACCTCCACATCTGAAACCTGGTTGGCTTCCTGAGTGTGGGAGGTCAGCACCATGCTGGCGTTGTCTGTTATCTAATCTGTCATGAGAGCCAGCCGGAGAAGGAGACAGTGGTTCCACTCATTGCTCACTAGGCAATCGGTTAAAGGTCTCTGTCCACACTCATCCTTGTGTCCACATCCACAGAAAAGGCCACTTTCTGGAGTTTCCACCCAGCCTCTCTGAGCAAGGCTTAGCGGTGAGTATGCACCAAAATGCCCGTCCATCTGTGTGAGTCTGTATCCACTGGTCTCCCTCACCTCTGAGGCCTTCAGAGTAGAGTTCAGTAAAGCAAAGTGTTGGACTGCCTCGTCTGTGGAGCCAGGAGATCTGGGTTCAAGTCCCAACCCTGCTACCTGTGCCCGGCACAGCCTTGGGTAAATCGCGTACCTTTAGGAATCTCAGTTTGCTCATCTGTAAAACGAGCATAGGAATGGGGCCTACATTGCACGTCTGTCATCAGGCTCCCACAAAAAGCGTTAAGACAGGCACCAGGCACGTGACAAGCACTAAGATGCGGTTCTTTTTCAGGTATTATGTTCCCAGCACTGTGCAATACCTCTCTGAATCCACACAGCTGCATTTAGAGGTAAATTTGATCATTCCGTGTTTCAGTTGAGGAAGCTGAGGCTTCGGGCGTGCATGGATATGTATAGTCAGGTGATCTACTTTGATTTTTTAAAAGTTAACCACTCGGATGAAATCTGCCAACTTGAGACATTCCTCAATTTGCTCCCTAAAACTGCATTTGCTGAATGCTGAAGGAAGCAGGAGCTGAGAAATCCCAGAATGACAGAAGCAGGTTTCCTGGCCAGGGAGAACACCTACTGCACAGGCTCAGTGTTTGATGAATTTTCATTGAAAATCATGGCCTCCTGTCCCCCTCTGCCACACCCCTTGTTCTCCCCAAGCGTGAGCACACGCTGATAGGCTCCCCATGTTGGGGGAGGAGATAGCAGAAGCCATGATCCTTTGGTGTCACTCCTTTCCAGCTCCCGGAAGCGCAGAAATCCCATGACATCAGGATCCAGCTCTGTGTCTTCTGCTGAGTCACACAGGACACACCACACAGGGGCTAAAGCAGGAGGAAGGAGGGAAGCAGTGAGCCCCACGGAGAGGGGAAATCCCCTGGACACTGGAGGAAGGAAAAAGTTCCCCATCACTGCACATCCCTGAGGATTGGTAGGATGGACAGGGAATAGATGAAGCTTTGGAGGTGGCTGAGCTTATGTTTGACCCCAGGGCTACCCCGTACCACCTGAGTGACTTTGGACAAGTCACGTCATCTCTCTGAGACTTGTTTCTGCATCTCTAAAATGCGTATAATAATCTCTGCCTCTTGGGGTGGCAGTGGGGACTCGATTGAATGTAATATATTTAAAATGCTTGGAACCTTCAGCACCGAAGTGATCTGGAACAGAAATGCGATTGTTACAACATTTTTCTTGTCAGAGAAGAAAGTACCACTTTAGAAGACAAACCAGCGTGTTCTAAAAATGTTGACTGTGGAGTTGCCATATAGTCCAGCAATTCTCCTAGATATATATTCAAGAGAAATGAAAACATATGTCAGCACAAAACAGAAGCCTTATTAATAAAAGCCAGAAAGTGGAAACCATCTAAATGCCAAGGGGTGAAAGGGCAAACAAAATGGGTTCTATTCAGTGGAATATTATTTAGCAATGAAAAGGAGTGAAATGCTGGTATATGCTACAATGTGGATGAGCCTTGAAAACACTGCGCTACGTGAAAGCAGTTAGTCACAGACTACCTATTGCATGGCTCCATTTATATGAACTCTTCCAGGACAGGCAAGTGCAGAGAGACAGAAAGCAGATTAGCAGTTGCCTGGCTGAGGGGATAGGGAGATTGGAAGGGGGAAGACTGGAGTGGGTGAAGGTTAAGGGGTAAAGGGTTTCTTTGGGGGTTAAGTGCTTTAAAATTGATTGTGGTGATGATTACATAATTCTGAAAAGCCATTATACATTCTAAACGGGTCAGTTGTATGGTATAAATGGTATCTCTATAAGGCTATTTTAAAAAACAAACAAACAAAGCCATACCCAATTAAATAAGCATCATTGTCAAATATGACGTTTCAGGCAAGACCTTAGTTGCATAACCAATTTTTCTAACTATATCCTCGTAAAAAGGAAGACAGACTCTTACTGAACCTGTGAGAATAACCCATGCCTATAAGCCATACAAGTAGGGAGTCCGAGTAGGTTTCTAAATTCAGGTATTAAAAGCCAAGGCAAATACAATTCCCTTTCCAAGTTGGCCCTTTGTAAGTTCTTCCATATTCCAGAATAAACTAATACTTTACTTGAGGACAAGTATCAGGGGTCTGTGAGGCCAGGACTAATTTAATAATAACACTAAGATGTTATTAGAATGTGATGCATTCATCATTATTCTCTCCAAATGTGTCTACAAATTAGCACTTAAAAAATTCTCTGTTCAGAATTCCAGTACAGAAAACACTGATAGTTATAATTCCCCAAATGAAAAGCTTTTAGGAGTCCTTCATAAGTTTTATGAGTATCTAGAGACCAAAACCATCTGAAATATGTTTCTTTAGGCCAAAACTACTGTTTTCCTTGAAAAACAGAAGCACACATGCTGTTTTATTTCTCTGACACTCTTCCTTCTAGTATCGTTTCAACCACTTATATCAATTATAATATTAACCAAAGTAAATGATTTCCCTTTCATAGAGCAGAGTTGAGATAGTTAGTTGAGAGCTGCTATTGTACATCAACCTCTTTTACAAAACCTCTAAAAACAGCAAAAATGCACATGGCCCAAAGCATATAAGAATAAGAAGCAAACACCTATAAAGTTAAATTTATACTTAATAATCAGTGTTTCAGTATTCATATCTTAGGAATGATCTCAGCATCCAATGATTATCCATTAATTAATGCAATTTAATATCAGTCCAAATGTTTACTTAAAGATCTTGGAAATTATCTTCAATCTGACACACTACGAAATATGATTACTGTTGAAATATAGGTATACCTCGGAAATACTGCAGGTTTTCTTCTAGACCACTACAATATAGTGGGTATTACAATAAAGAGATTCACATGAATTTTTTGTTCCCCCACCGTATATAAAAGTTATCTTTTGCCAGGCATGGTTGCATACTCCTGTTATCCCAGCACTTGGGAGGCTAAGGCAGAAGGATTGCTTGAGGTCAAGAATTAGATACCAGCCTGGGCAACATAGCAAGACCCTGTCTCTATGAAAAAATTTAAAATGTAGCCATGCTTGGTAGCATGTGCCTGTAGCTATTTGGGAGGCTGAGGCAGGAGGATTGCTTGAATGCAAGAGTTGGAGGCTGTGGTGAGCTATGATTATATCACCGCGCTTCAACCTGGGTGACAAAACAAGACCCTGTCTCAAATAAAAGTTAGCTTTACACTACACTCTAGTCCATTAAGTGTGCTATAGCATTATGTCTAAGAAACAATGTATACACATACCTTCATTAATAAATACTTTATTGCTTAAAATGATAATGATCATCTGAGCCTTCATTTGCAACCTTCTTGCTGGTAGAGGGTTTTGCCTCAATGTTGATGGCTACTGACTGATCCCGGTGGTGGTTGCTGAAGGTTGGGGTGGCTGTGACAAATTTAAAAAATAAGACAGCCATGAGGTTTGTCACATCAATTGACTTTTTCTTTCACAGAAGATTTCTCTGTAGCATGCAGTGCTGTTTGATAGCGTTTGATCCACAGTAGACCGTCTTCCAAAATTGGACTCAGTCCTCTGAAACCCTGCCACTGCTTTATGACCTAAGTTTATGAAGTGTTCTAAAGCTGTCATTGTCACTTCAACAGTGTTCACGGTTATCTCCACCAGGAGTAGACTCCATCTCAAGAAACCCCTTTCTTTGTTCATCCATAAGAAGCAAGTTCTCATCCATCCAAGTTTGATCATGAGATTGCAGCAATTCAATTACATTTTCAGGCTCCATTTCTAATTCTAATTCTCTTAACTATGTCCACCACAGTTACTTCCTCCGCAGAAGTCTTGAACCCTCAAAGTCATCCATGGGGGTTGGAATCAACTTCTTCCAAACTCCTGTTAATGCTGATATTATGATCTCCTCCCATGAATCACAAATGTTCTTAATGGCATTTAGAGTGGTGAGTCATTTCCAGAAGGTTTTCAATTTACTTTGCTCAAATCCATCAGTGAATCAATATATATGGCAGCCATGGTCTTATAATATGTATTTTTGAAATAATTAAACTCGAAAGTTGAAATTACTACTTGATCCTTGACTGCAGAATGAATGCTGTGTTAGCAAGCATGAAAACAACATGAATCTCCTTGTACAGCTCCATCCAATCTCTAAGATACACTGTCAATAAGCAGTAATATTTTTAAAGGAATCTTTTTTATTCTGAGAAGTAGGTCTCAACAGTAGGCTTAAAATATTCAATAAACTGTGTTATAAATAGATATGCTGTCATCCAGGCTTTTGTTATTACATTTATAGAGCACAGGCAGAGTAGAGTTAGCATAATTCTTTTTTTTTTTTTATAATCGATATTTTTAATTATGATATTGTGGGGTACAGTTAAGGGTTAGGTGTACAAATATGCTCCGTTCAGGCACCCTTGTTGATAAAAGGTGTCTCCCCGTCCCCAGACAGATGTTTACTACCATTAATCCCATCTCCCTTCCCCTCCCTCCCCCCCATAGTTTCCCACCACTATCAGTCATTTTCTTATGGTAATATGTTGGGTGATCAAGGTCCACTATATGAGTGAGAACATGTGATACTCAGATCTTTGTTTCTGTGAGAGGTCACTCAGTATTATAGACTCTAGTTGGTTCTAGGATTTTTTGAATAGTAAATGAGCACTGGTTTCAACTTCAAGTCACCAACTGCATTCGCCCTCAACAAGAGATTCAGCTTTGAAAACAGGCATTGACTTCTCTCTAGATATGAAAGTCCTAGATAGCATCTTCTAATATAGGGTGGTATTTTCTACATTGAAAATCTGTTATCTAGTGTAGCCGCCTCCATCAACAATCTTCGCCAGATCTTCTGGATAACTTGCTGCAGTTTCTCCATCAGCACTTGCTGCTTCATCTTGGACTTTGATGCTATGGAGACAGCTTCTTTCCTTAAACCTCATGAATCAACCTCTGCTTGCTTCAGACTTTTCTGCTGCAGCTTCCTCACCTTGCTGAGGAAGCGTCACAGAATTGAAGAGCGTCAGGGCCTTGCTCTGGATTAGACTTTGGCTTAAAGAAATGTTGTGACTGGTTTGATCTTCTAACCAGACCTCTAAAACTATCTCCGTATCTGCAATAAGGCTGTTTTGCTTTCTTTTCATTCATGTGTTCACTGGCGTAGCACTTTTTAATTTCCTCAAGAACTTTTCCTTTGCACTCACGGCTTGGCTAACCATTTGGCACAAGGGGCCTAGCTTTCAGCCTTTCTTGGCTTTCAGCATGCCTTCCTCACTAAGCTTAATCATTTCTAGCTTTTGACTTAAAGTGAGAGACGTGAAACTCTTCCTTTTGCCTGCCCACTGGGAGGCCACTGGAGGCTTATTAATTGTCCTGATTTTAATATGGTGTGTTTCAGGAAATAGGGAGGAGAGACAGAGAAGGGGGAAGGTGGGTGGAGCAGCCAGAAGATACACATCATTTATTGATTAAACTTGCCATCTTATATGGTGTGGTCCATGGTGCCCCAAAACAATTACAATGATAGCATCAAAGACCATTGATCACAGATCACTAAAACAGATAAATTAATAATGAAAAAATTTGAAATATTATGAGCATTACCAAAATGTGACACAGAGACACCAAGACGAGGTGTGCTTGTAGAGTCTGCCAGAATGGTGATTCAATTTAGTTGAATGCAAATGTATATTTTTTTAGCCTTAAACATTATCTAGGAATAATGTCAGTTTATTTGATCAGCATCCCTGAAAAGGTTTAGGAAAAAGCATACCTAATAGAATGAAATCTGGCGTATTGTACACAGCATTAATTAGAGCAGACATAGCTGTTTTTATTCAATCAAAATCATTAAACTATTCTCATTTACCAGTGATTTACCTTAATTACATGGATTCCTAAAATGCTTTTAGCTTTGGCTGATACATTTAAAGTGTTACATATTTAATGTCCTTATTTTCTAATAATTTAGGAAAATTAAATTTTTGTGTTTATTTCTCTATGTTGTCAGAATATAGCTCCTTTAATTTAAGAGACTTTTAAATTTAATTTATGAATACCCTCTGGACATAGGAGAACATTAAATATGCAAAGAAAAGTAAAGTTCTATCTGAACTACAGACATGTGTTCCCATGGATCATTTCTAGATTCAATTTTATCATTTTAGACGCTAGTCACAAAAACTCACATGTCCAAATATGGAAGAGCTGTTGCCTCTCCCAGTCGGCCCAAAATCCATACCTCATTTGAGTGCAAAATAGACAAATAGATAAACAAAAGACTATATAGAGGTGAGCTCTTACTCCCACCAGCCTGCATCGGCCCTGCTAATCATAGTTGTTCTCAGGCTGCAAAACTGGCTTTGCCTGTGCTTGGAAAGCCAGAACGCACAGGACGCATTTCCCTGAACCACCCTCCAATGAGTGATGGGTGTAAGTGTGTAAAAAGTCCAACTCCCTTGCTCCCCGATCAGGATATTTCTGAGTTGGACCCTAAATTGTCCCCAGAACTCCCAGTGGGACTGAGCCAGGATTTCCCTTGGTGGGACTTTGGACTTTTTGCTTGACTTTTTTCTCTCCTGATCCAAGGTCTCCACTCCCCAACCGGGTTTTCTTGGACTCACTTCCCAATAAATCTCTTTCACACAAATCTTCATACCAGGAGCTGCCACTGGAGGACCCAACCTAAGTTCTACCTAATATTGCCTGACTCTTTAATAACAGGAACCCGGGTGTATTCTGGGAACAATATTGTGATATTTTGATTTATAGAAAGAAATACATGTTTAGTCTCTGTCCCCAGGTCTTGGCACAGAGCTCCTAATCCCTTGGAATTTTCTTGGTGATAGGAGTGTCTTCTGCTCTAACAAGGTAACTCCTGGTGGGCTTCTGGGTGGGACTGGTTGCCAGAAAGACCAAGCCATGAAGAGAACCTTGGAACTTCCAGCCCCACGCCAGCCTCCAGAAGGAGAAAGTGGATAGAGATTGAGTTAAGAATCAACCATGCCTACATGATGGACTCACCATAAAAATCCCTAAAAGATAGGGTTCAGAGAACTTCTTGGTTGGTGAATGCATCCATGAGGGGGGTGCACCCCAACTTTATGGAGACAGAAGCTCCGGCACTGAGGAGTTTTCCAGACCTTCCCCTATGTATCTCTTATCTGACTATTCATCTTTATCCCTTATTTTGTTCCTTACTAATATAATAAACTGATAAACATAAGTAAGTTGTTTCCCTGAGTTCTGTGAGCCACTTTAGCAAATTGATCAAACCTGAGAAGAGAATTGTGGGAATTCTGATCTGTGTGGTCAGAAGTTGGGGCTAACTTAACTACTTGTGTCTGAAGTTGGGTTATTTCTGTGGGACTGAGCCCTTACTCTTGAGGGATCTGACACTATCTTCAGGTAGATAGTTTGAGAATTGAGTTAAATTGTAAGACACCCAGGTGACCTCGCAGAATTACTTGGTATGGGAAAACTCTCCCTCCACATCTAGTCACAGAAGTGTTTTGCGTTGAGTGTTGTGTATAGTAGGAAAAAACCAAAACGGTTTGTTTTTCCCCTTTATACAAGTATGGACAAGGAAGGAACTGTCCTTGTGGGCAGGGGTGGTCCACGTTTATAAGTTCTAGACCATGAAATATAGGTGAAAATTTTAGGAAGCCCTCCTAAAAAGAGAGAGAGAGAGAGCCTTTCGTTCTTCTCTCTCCTTCTGTCAGCCTGGAACAAAGACATGAAGGCGGGTGCTCCAGCAACCATCTCTGATGGAAACCAAGCATTGAGGATGGCAGACCCATAGTGCCACCATATCAGTTCCCAACTGTCTTCCTCTAGATGTGTTTGATCTACCTCATTTTAGCCTTAATTACTAAGTCTTTTATGTTATATGCTGAAGTTCTTTTTCCTAGCTGACAAAGGCTCAAACTCAAGTCTCTCTGATACAAAAGTTGCTATGTCCAACCCACAAACAGTACTGAACCCTCAGGAATGATCTTGCATATATTTTTCTGATTAAATTGGCTTTAGTAATTTAGAAATCTGAAGCCAAAATGCTATACCATGACTAAAAAGAATAACTGTGTTACTGGGGTATTTTCAGCTGTTCCATTATGAGGACCCTGAGTGTATTCAGGGAAGCAATATTGTGACATTGTGATTTAAAATAAGAAATACATGTTTATTCTCTGTCCAGGGTCCTTGCACAGAGCTCCTAATTCCTTGGCAGTTCCTGGGTTACAAGAGCGTTTTTTTGTGCTTTATGAGCAGCCTCACCAAATCTCCCACAGTTTCTAATGTCTCTCAAGCTGTCACTGGGCATCACCTTATAACCCAGCAGCCATTGTTGAGGATTAGCAAACCAGGATAAAAATGTTTCTGTATGCTGGCCTTGTTGAAGCTTGAATGCCGCTGCATTCTCACATTGGAGTGGGGACTTTCAGTCCAGTGAATCCACATCCGTCACCCTGCACAATTTTGCATTTTCAGAGAATATAAGCATGCTATTTCTAAGCATCGCTTCACCCCCTTCTAGTTGGCCAATAAGCAAAGAACTTTATGAGATACTTCCCTAGGATAGCAGAAACGTAATGAGCTTCCTAGGTACTTGCGTGCTCAGTTATTTCACTAAGGATGAAATGATCTGTGTGCCTTAAAACCATGATAGAGAGAAATGTCCTGTTTGTGAAAGTGGTAGGTTTTGAGTCAGGTGATAGAGGGGAGTGGGAAGCTGAATTTACACATGGATGATGCCTGGACCACATATAATAATTGAATTCGAACCCACAACCTGCAGAGCCCTTCCCAGGAAGCTAATTCATTATCTACAGTCACCAGACCAGGAAACCAGCCTGCTATTTATATGTCAGACTTGTAGGAAGCTGGAACGCTACCTCTAGTGCAATCAGGAAGCCAGGCTGTCACTTCTGTGACAGTCCATCCCAAATGGCCAGGACTTGCATAATAACCAACAATTTCCTTTAGTTTCTGCCCCTGCTTCCAACTTAGAAGCAGCCAGGGAAAGTCATATATTCTTTCTTCATCAATGACAGGTTGCTCAGCTTCTACTTAGCCCATCTACAGCTTCCCACACCAGCAGCCTTCAGCCAGGGCATGCCTGAAACCTTCTCTCTCTCCCACTGCGAGACTTTCCCACTTCTGCACCTGCCTTTGAGTCTCTACCAAAACACAATGGAGGTGGCTGACTCCCTTGCTAAAGCAAGCTCTGAATAAAAAGCACATTCCCATTCGGTGGTCTTTGTTTATTTCCCCAGGGAAAGAGGAATGGATCTGAGGTCAGACTCTGTCACTCACCGCCAGTGTGACTTCAAGTGAGTGACTTGATTTTGTTCAGGCTTGTGGTCCTCATCTGCAAAATGGGACTGCAACAATGGCCACGCAGGGTCCCTGTAAGGATCTTTAAGGAGGTGGTGAAGCAAAGTATTCTGCATGGTGCTGACAGAGAACAGCAGCCAGTGAGGGACCCTTCTGCTTTATTTTATTTTTATTTTTACCTATTTATTTTTTAATTTTTATTATTAAGAGGTGGGGTACAATTTAAGGTTAAGTATATAAACATTGATCATGCAGGTACCCTTGTATATGAGGTATGCTCCTCCCTCCCCTAACAGTTTCCCTCAACTGCCAATCCCATCCCCCCTCCCCTGACAGTTTCCCATTACTGCCAATCACTTTCTTACAGCATTATAAATGTTCAAGGTCCACTTATGAATGAGAACATATGGAACTCTGTTCTTTGTTTCTGTGATAAATCACCAAGTATGATGCACTCCAAATCCATCCAAATTGCTGCAAAGTCCATATATTTGTCCTTCTTTGTGGCTGCATAATATTCCATTGTGCATATGTACCACATGTTTTTAATCCAGTCCAGCTTCGATGGGCAACACAGTTGGTTCCATGTTTTTGCTGTTGTGAATAGAGCCGCTACAAACATATGTGTGCAGATATCTTTTTTGTAGAATGATTTGAGTTCCTCCAGGTATATTCCCAATAGGAGAATTGCTGGGTCATATGGAAAGTCAATTTCTAGTTCCTCCTGCTTTATTACATTTACCTTCTGGAATGCTGTTGCCTTTTTTCCTCTTCTCTTCTCTTCCTTTTTCTTTCAGGAATAGCAGGTAAATAACTTTTTTCATTCACATGGCACTTTGCAGTTTACAGAGGATTTGCACAACCATTATTTTAGCCGTTCCTCCCAGCAACTCCCTAGAGAGGCAGGAAGTAATCCTCAATTCCAGTACACAAATGAGGTGAGGTTGGAGGAGGTGATGGTGAACTCGGTTGCCCAATTAGGAAGGGCCACGCAGGTGGAGCCCTGCCAGGCTCTTACCCTACCCTGACCCCTTTTAGTGCCAAGGAGGCCAACCCAAACACATGTGCTTAGCTCACAGAAGTGTTTGTTTAGAATTCACAGCCTCTGGGTAATGGTGTAAGAGTTCGTTGATTCTGAGCAGAGTCTCCCTTCATGGTGCTACCGACTCGCCAGCTTCTGTCACCTGCAACTCTGGCTCTGGTTTCTAGAGCCACTCTCTAGTTCAGGCTGTGTCTGCTGTGGGGACACCCACAGTGCCATCAGCACAGCAGCACCATCATGCAGAATCAAGACACACGCTAGTGCTCCTGATGGCTATAAGGTCAGAGGTGTGGAAATACCCAAGTCCTCCCCTGCGAGTCACCTCTACCTTTCCCCCCACCCCAGAGGCAATGATGGTGGAACTGGAGTCAAGGGCACTTTTTTTTTAGTTGGAGTCTCACTCTGTCATCCAGACTAGAGTACAGTGGCATGCTCCTGGCCACCGCAGCCTCAACCTGCTGGGCTCCGGCAATCCTTCCGCCTCAGCCTTCCAAGTAGCAGAAACTATAGGCGTGTGCTATCATGCCCTGCTAAGTTTTTTATTTATTGTAGATATGAGGTCTCATCAGTTTCCCAGGCTGTTCTTGAACCCTCAGGCTCAGACAATCCACTCGCGTTTGCCTCCCAAAGTGCTGGGATTACAGGCTGAGCCACAGAGCCCAGCCAAGGCCACTTTTTAAAGAACTGAACCAACGAAGGCTTCTCTGGTCATAAAGCAAACAATGACAGCCTTGGACCTAGATATCTTAGGACTGCTCACAGCCCTGTGCCGTGAAGAGGGAATCCAAGAAAGGTCTGTTTGTCCAAGAGTGCTGAGTCTGCTCAGACCTGAATGTGGGGCACTAGAGGGAGGGAGAACAGGGGTTCCTGCCTTTAAAGTGCAACAGCACCATGGACCAGTCACCATCATGGGTTCTGGGCACTCAGGTACCAGCTGAGCCCTCAGACCTTGATCCCAAGGAGATCAAAGTATCCACCTTTAGAGTTGAGAGGTTGAGGTATCCTGGACAGAAGTGGATCCAATAGTTCCAACAATCATGTGGGATTACCTTACTTTCTTCCAGGAAAGAAATCTCATGTCCTGCCCTACATTATGTTGTGGAATCCCTTAACACACAAGTTTGCCATGGCATGAGCATTGGTGTTGAAAAATTCTATTGAATGTCTGCTGTGGTCCCACATGAACGGCAGTGGGAACTCTGACAGAAATGCGTCTAATTGGAATGTAGGTGGGAGCAAAGAGATGTAATGAATGCACGCCAACAGTGTGCTGTAGAGACTGGTCACTCTTCTCTGATGACTAAGGGTGGTGGCAGGCAAGAAAGATGATGCTTCCCCTGGATGCAGAAGGTGAATCTGAGTTCACCTGGCAGACTCCAGTGGAGCTGAGGAGAGGGTGAGAGCTAGCTGTTCTCTCCAGGGAGAGAGACCAGTCTATGCAGTGGCTTAAGGAGACACAGGCATATTGTCTTTGAGGAGTTATAAGAGTATCCCATATTTGAGAGGGAAAAACTCAGATGGGGAAAGGCAAATGATCCCTGGGAGGAAAGCAGGGGCAAGGTCATGCAGGGTGCTGGGTTAGGTTTTGGGCTTTACCTCTATGTGCGCCAGGCTCATGGAGCACTCAGCCAAGGCCACACTTGCAATTCCAAGAAGAACCAAGAACGAGGAGCACAGCTTGTTACTGAGACAGAATGGGGCTGTTTTAGAGAGTGGCTGCTTCAGTGTAAAAATATGCATGCTAAAGGACTCTCTTTTAATAAACGGAGTGGAAAAATTGTTTAGTTCTTAAGAAAGGAGGATAAATGAGCTTTAAAAAAATGTCAAGCAACCGCAGGACGAGCCTTAGCATTTAATTGCAAACCTAAATTTGGCAAATCTGGTACCTACATAATCACTGCCCACGCATTGGCTTGCCTGGTGAGCCAGGCAGGGAAATGGGGAGAGAGGTGTCATTCCTTCCTTCTTACTGATGTAGAAGTGAGGCCTGGGCATAGCCAGGAACTTGCCTAAGCTCTTTCTCAATTATCAAGAAGCAGAAATTCTGATCGACTGGAGTTTAGTAAAGGGCAGATAAATGCAAGGTAGGAATTTGGAGCAATGTCCACTGTGGCATATTTTGTCTAACTCTATGCCTTGGTTTGGGGTTGCCCAAAAGTCATGTGTGAGACAAGAACTTGGAATCAGGGAGTTAATTTGGGGGGCAGACTCAGGAAGCAGGAGGGAGAAGCAGGGAAAGCAACGATGGTAGGGGGTGGGGGAAGCCAAGATCAGGTGACTGTACGGGGTAGTGAGAACACACAATGGACCATGGGAAGGACAGAAGGCTGCAGCTTTGTCCCCTGCATCTTTCCCATTGGTCAAGGCTCATCTCCAGGATTGTTCACTCCCTGCACTTTTAGACTGTACTTGTGTGAGACCTGGCAGGCTCCTGGGGGCCAGAAAAGGGCCTGGTGTGAAAGCTGAGCAGGGCAGCCCCTGTCAGCAGGAGATAAGTGAAGCTAAGACTGAAGGTGGGCCTTCAGGCGCTGGTTCTGGTCACCACAGGCATTGGAAACACCTAGCAGGTGTATTTGAAAGGTGGACCCAGAAAAATGACCCATACATGAGACTGAGAGAAGATTTTCTGAATGCACTATTTCAACACCTGCAGTAAAGGCCCTAGGATTTTCTCTCCCTTCAGCTTCTCAGTGCATTTTTGGTTATATGGAATCCTAAAGCACTTGTAGTTGGAGGGCAGGAAGTAGACTAAAGATTGGGGAGGCTGGGCTCAATGGCTCACCCTATAATCCCAGCACTTTGGTAGGCCAAGGTGAATGGATTGCCTGAGCCCATGGGTTAGGGACCCACCCAAACAACTTGGCGAGATCTCATCTTTAATAAATCAAAAATTAGCTGGGCATGGTAGTGCATGCCTGTAGTTCCAGCTACTTGGAAGGCTGAGGCGGAAGGATGGCTGGAGCCCAGCAGGTGGAGGTTGTGGTGGGCGGGAGTGGGCACTGCACTCCAGTCTGGGCGACAGAGTGAGACTCCAACTCAAAAGAAAAAGATTGGGGTGAATACCTGGATTCATTGACTCATTTATTTAATGAGTATTTATGAAACACTCACTGTTTACCAGATATTGTGCTAGGCTCAGGTGATACAGCAGAGAAGCAAATAAGAAATGTCTCTGTCCTCACCAAAATGGCATTTCTGAGGTCTTCTTAGAGTTTCTCTGGTTATTTGGTCCCAGTGGGCTTGCTGTGGGTATGTAGAGGATACACAGTGGGCTCATAGGTGGAGGGAGTCAGTAGGTGTCGCTCAGGAACCATACTTGGAGAAAGATCTGCAGGATAGAAACATCTTCATCTCCCCCTTTCTGGAGGGAGGTATGAGGCTCAAGCAAACCTCCAGCCTTTCTGGCGTGCTAGGGGATGGTGGGATTAAGAGACTGGGGCCCTCTCACTGTAGAGGAATGAAATATCCTGGGGAAAATCTGCACCCTACCCCTGTGAGGTCTGGCTGGGTTAGGGGCCGTCATTCATGTGTTCACATCTAACAGTTAAATTTACTTCCACAAACACATATATGGGATGGAGTGACACTAGGTGTTTCCAATGCCTGTGGTGACCAGCACCAGTGCCTGAAGGCCCACCTTCAGTCTTAGCTTCACTTATCTCCTGCTGACAGGGGCTGCCCTGCTCAGCTTTCACACCAGGCCCTTTTCTGGCCCCCAGGAGCCTGCCAGGTCTCACACAAGTACAGACTGAAAGTGCTGGAGATGAGCCTTGACCAATGGGAAGGATGCAGGGGACAAAGCTGCAGCCTTCTGTCCTTCCCATGGTCCATTGTGTGTTCTCACTACTACAGAGCCAAGGATGAGTGGCTTTTCTACAATTCATTTGTCCCGTGTTTTAGGAAGGATGCTTTAGCAACCACAGGTAAAATGGGGTTGGCAGAAGGAGAAGAGAGGAGGAGCCATTTGGAAGCTTCTACACCAGCTCAGGTGGGAGATGGTAAAGGTCTAGAACAGAGTAGCAGTCATATGTGACAGCACTGTACCATTTCAGATGTTCTAGAGCTTGCTCAAAGGGATTCCATGCTCCAGGTCCCAGAGGCAAGGTCATCTCAAGTTCAACATGTCTAACTCACCCAGTTAGTGCTGATAAAATGTTGAAGCTAGACGTGGCCCCTAGTGCTTCCAAGGTGGTCCTTTTCTCCCCTCGTCAGATAGGATGGAGGCCATGAGTCTTGAAGGCCTCTTAAGTCAGCCAGGTTGCATGGGTCTTCCCTGTTCACGCCACTCCGATTCAGGGCTGTATTTCTTTAAGCAGAGCTGATGAAATTCACTGGCTTGTGCCAAACAAGCCAAGGTGCTGTTACCACAGTCTAAGAGTGCATCTTCAGGTAGGCTTCTCTTCCATGCTTAAAGTCATCAGCAATAAAATCCTTTCTTCTCTTTGCAATGATGGGAAGGGAACATAAGTAATCATTTGCTCGGAAAAGGAGCATAAGCTTCCATTTTATTAACTGTTTCTACTTCTTGGAGATAAACATGGTATTTTTCTATACATTTTAAATGGGTTTGAAGGCATGCCAACTTTTCCAAATGATGCTTCTCAGTAAAAAAAGTATAGTGGGTTTGCCCTGTGCAGTACAACCAGGCAGATAATATAGTTAATAATATAGTTAATTTTTATAATCTTGGCCTGTTCAAGTATCTCCATCTCATGCATCATGGAATGTTTTCTACACAGAGGAACTAATATCCTTTTGGAACAGAAATGTACCTTCTGTGGGAAAGAAAACAATTGTTTACAGTAGCTGCATTCTGCAAAGAAAATCTGTGTCCTCTGGGGGATGCATCAATCTACTGAAAAATTAACAGGATCAGATTACACATTTAAGTGACTATCAGTCCTCCCACTCAGCATAAATGCCAGATGCTGATTTATATTCTTGTTCCCGATATGAGTTTTGTATTTAGCAATTGTAGGCAAGATATGTGTGAGAGCCTTTCTGGAGGCATCATTTGGTGAGTATCACTTGTCCATTCCCAGCCCCCACACCATTAGGAGTTGCCCTCCTGAAGCCCAAAGACCCTGGAGGACTAGAGATGTTACTAGGAGGCCAGCCAGGGAGAGTCAATTATAAAATTCCCCATGTGGTGCCTGGAGGCTGAGTCCCCTTCTGTCTTGCCGGTTCCTGGGCCAGGCAGTGGTTTGTGAAAGGAGACACTATCTTGCTTTTCTTCAAGCTGAGACCCCAAGACAGGGGCAGCAAATGGGTGTCAGGCAAGGAACAGGGTGAACTACATAGCAACTACATAGCAGAGATGCAGCCATGAGACCTTCGACTGCAGGCTATTTCACAGTCATGGAATTTCCTTAAGATTTGCCAGAATGATTTGAATTAGGATTCCCCAACCCCCATATTCTAATTGAAATCCTTCTCCAGGAAAAGGAGTATCTGAGCCAGCCCAGGACCTCTTCCCCAAGGATTGTGGTTAAATGAGCCCACCAGGCTGAACTTTCAAGCCTGAGTGTGTGGTAGTACCAGTCCCACGTGGGGAGGATGGAGATGGAAGATACTGTGGACCACTTCTAGGTGGCTGTGCATCCACAAGAAGCTGGGAGTTCCCCCAGGGAGAATCAAGGGGGGACAGGGCCTTGCTGGACAGTGCCCTTCCACTCTGTCCCCCTGACCCTCACCAGTACCCAGCTACTCCTCACAGAACCTATCTAGTGGATTGGTGGCCTGGGAATCCTGTGGCTTTATAAGGAGAGGTGTCATTACTTTCTTTCAAGCTGAGACTCAGGATAAGGACACCCAACAAGTGTGCCTGGTGGGAAGAGAAGGAAATGACAGGAATTGCCAGAATTCCCCAACACCACACCAAAATGCAACCATGGTTACCAGTTCTGCTGATTTTGCAAGAAAAGGGGGAGGGGGAATGTGTTGACCACTGAACCCGATAAAAATAATATCTGGGGCCATATTTGGCTTGTAGACATGGGTTTGTGATCTCTGATTAGAAGCACCAGTGTTCATTATTTTTTCTTTTCTTTTCTCCTCCCCACCACCTGAAGAACTAAGTCATGTAGCCCAGGCCTCTAAAATCACATCAGTACATCTAGAAAAAAGGGGGGAGTCATCTTTATTTGAACTTTGGAGCTTGATACAATCTTTTCAATGCATTTTAACTTAATTACATCTTAAACCAGCCCCCAAAATGCTGTCACTGGGAAATACAAGCTCTAAGAGATGAAAATTACTTTATCTTTTTAAAAATAACTTTTGGGGGAACAAGTGATATTTGTCTGAAAGCAATTCAAATAAAGAGTCTTTTGTGTTCAAATTTTTTGTAACCCATACAGTTTACCAGCCCTCAATAGAAAAAGCTGTATTCTGCACTTCTTTGGACTTTTTTTTTTAACTTCTATGTCCCATAAAAGTTCCATAAGAGGCAAAACACTCAATGAGAGACTGCATGTTGCTTCTGCCTGATTGTCCTCTCCTGGCAGTGAGGCTGGAAGTAAAGGGTGTCCACTGTTTCCTGGAAAAGGAGTAGGAAAGATGCCCTTCCCAGAGCTGGCATCAAAAACGATTCTGAGGAAAAGAGACAGAGGTGGAGACAGCTACCCAATGGACCAGCAAGATAGAGAGACCTATAATAGTGAGATGTCATTGGGGGAGGGAGAGTAGTGTTGGTTATGGGGATTAGAGAAGAGGCAGGGACTAAAGCTGGGAGTGGACTAAGTGCTAAGTTGGGAACATAAATACAGTAGAGGAAAGGGATTTGCTTGTCAAGATCAGTTCTATTTGAAGCGGGGGCAAGCAAGGGTCATCCTCGATGTAGAGGTTAAGAGTCTTTCTGTTGTAAGTGATAGGAAAGCAACTGAAACGGACTTAAGATACAAGAGAATTCATTGGCTAATGCGACTGAAATTTTAAGGGGTATGTGGGCATCAAGCATGGCTGGATCTGGGCATAAATGATGTCACTAAGAACCTCTCTCCATACTTTGTCTCAGGTTTCCTCTGAAGTTGCTTCATAGCAGGACGGTTCTGGAAACAGACTGTTAGAGATATGTCTGAGTAGCACTTTCGTCCTACCGTCTTAACCATACCAGGCGAGAAGAGCACCTCTTCCCCAGTAATTCCAAGAAAGACTTTGGGAACCAGGATTCTCCAAACATGGGTTGCATGCCCACCTCTAACCCAATTTATTTGGCGTAGGGATTTCAGTACTCCAAGTGGTCATGCCTGGGTCATGTGTCCACTTCTGCGGCTGGGGAAGGAGGTTCTGTTTATTGATAAAGGTGACCAGGAAAGAGGATGGTTCTGCAAAGGAAAATTGGGATGTTCCTTCCAGAAAAAAAGATAATCACTGGGCAGCAAAAGTGGCATAGAAGCTTGGTGAAGACAAGGATTTTTGCTGTTTTGTTGACTACCATGTCACAGGCACCACGTGGTCGAATGTGTGTGCACTCTGTTGACAGTACACTTGACCGGAAGCAGGACCACTGTTGATCTGGTCATTGCTATATCAAGTTCTCATAAGTGATCTAGATAAAACCATTATACATAACTGGGCCTCTGTGTTCCCTTTAAACCCTGAGCATTTTAATCATGTTTCTTTTTATTTCTTATTGAGTTGGAGTCCCACTCCATCACCCAGGCTGGAGTGCAGTGGCATGCTTCATGGCCACCTCAGTGTCGACCTGCTGGGCTCCAAGGATCCTTCCACCTCAGCCTTCCAAGTAGCCAGAACCACAGGCACATGCTACCACGCCCGGCTAATTTTTTGATTTATTGTAGAGACGAGATTTTGTCAATTTGCCAGGGCTGGTCTTGAACCCGCGGGCTCAGGCAATCCAGTCGTCTTGGCCTCCCAAAGTACTGGGATTATAGACTGAGCCACCGAGCCCGGCCATGTTTTAATCTTAATAACATTTTACATGTCCCACAAGGAAATGTGTCTCCCTGCCTGAGGGGTACATTCCATGCCTGTACCCCACATGTATGTGGTGGGGATGGGGGTATCTGTACTGATCCTCCAAGTTAGCTACACTCCCTAAAATAGAATAGCCCCTGTGTTGCACTTATAGGCAGATGGCCCCCCTTCCTTTTATCTCTGCTGGCCTCCTTGTCACCTAGGGAAGATCCTTTTTCTCTTTGACATTTAATGACCTGCTGGAAGCTGTAACCCCTAAAGATGCAAAATGGAGGTTACCCGAAAATGGGGAAAACGCTGACTGGGAGCAGAGCCCCAGTGGGAAGTGGCCATGCTGGAGGCAGAGCCCCATGGATCCTATTGAAGGACTCCTTTTGGCCTTAAAGGAATGCGTGCTTAGGCTTGAAAAACACTTCCCTTGATAAATAAATAAAAGAATTAGCTAGAAGGTGCAAGGATGTGGAATTAGTAGTAAACCTATGTATAGAAACGTAAAAAAGGTTCAACAGCAAAAATTTCCCCCCTGAAGGGACAAGGGAATGTTTTTACTACCCCCTTTCCCATGAAATTTTGCAACTTTTAGCTAAAAAAGGAAAAACAAGTACTTCCTCATACCCTTTATAAGTAACAACATTGACAGTTGTGATTGTTGAGGAAGTGAGAGACTGAGACAGAGTATCTCCAAAAACAGGTGTTTTCGGGAAAAACAAGTCACAGACATGCCTTTTGATTTAAGAAATATTATAGTTTAATTAGAAAGAAGGTTAAAATTAAAGTAAGGATTAGAATTAAATAAATAACAGTTATAATTAAAAGATAAATGTTTATTATAGATGTAGGTATAGTTAAATATAAGTAATAGAAGGAATAGGAAATAATTAAGTTTTAAGGTAAACTTAAAATTATACACAATTAATGTAAGTTTAAAATTAAATACATTTAGGATTAGACGTAAGATTAATTTCATATATAAGGGTAGAATTAAGAAGATAGATTAGTAAAGGAAAAGAAATAGAATAGTGAAGGGAAGAGATTCAGTTGACCTAGAGGTCACAGGATATAGCTGATAAATTCTTGGCAGCTGGTATTTTGTTACACCACCTGGTAGCAGGAAGAAACAAAATGAAACTTGTAAAGGTCAACCTCCCCATAAACAAAAGAAAAAACACGATGTAAACATTTAATGTGTAACATGGGATACCTTTTGTGGGTGGGGGGTCAGTAAAAAAACTATATAAGCTTGCAAGAGTTGAATAAAAATTGGCAGTGTCTTAAGCTCTCCCCAGGAAGAGGATTCCTGTCATTTTCGTCTTTTCTTTTTCGCTGCTTCCCGATTCCTCCGTCTCAAGCCCTGACTCTCTCCTGGAGCTGGATTCCAGCAATGACCCTATAGAAAATGCTGAGAGAAGAGGGTAACAGGAGCTTGGGGACTGCTGGATGTGAGAGGACCAAGCTCAGGTGAGACATTTCTTTGGTTTTGGTCTCATTTATGACTTTAGCTCAGAGATGCACCTTATTTACCTGTATTTTCTAAACCCCAACCATCTGCTCATGAGCCTTTCATTGCTGATTGAGTATCCTTCCTGAGTCTGTGTCTAAGAACAGCAGTTCCCACCCTTTCTGTCATCAAGGACCAGTTTCATGGAAGACAATTTTTCTACGGACTGGCTGGATGCCATGCTTATTTTCAACAAAGAGCCAGGTTTCAGGATGATTCAAGTGCATCACATGTATTGTGCACTTTATTTCTATTATTATTATATTGTAATTTTTAATAAAATGATTCTACAACTCACTATTTCAAAAGAAGAGGTGTGAATGGAAATGGCAAATAAAATAATGGGTGAGCCACGTGCAGACTAAAGTATCGGATTCTGACTTAAAGCCTGCGAGCAATTGATTTGTTATGGTTTCTGTGAAGTCAAATCTCACTGCTAATGTTAATCTGTATTTGCAGATGCTCCCCAGCAATAGCATCACTACCTCAGCTCCACATCAGTTCATTAGGTTATTAGATTCTCAAAAGGTATTTGCAACCTCGATCCCTCGAATGCATAGTTTACAATAGGGTTCGCACTCCTATGAGAATCTAGTGCTGCCACTGATCTGACAGGAGGCGGAGTTCAGGCTGTAATGCAAGTGATGGGAAGCAGCAATAAATACAGATGAAGCTTTGCTCACTCTCCTGCCACTCACCTTCTGCTGTGTGCCCCAGGTCTTAACAGGCCTTGGACCAATACTGGGGTTTGGGGATCCTTGTGTGAGAACATGAGAAGAGGAGAAGAAATCCTTGAATATGTAATAGCACAGTTCTGCCATCAAAATTCAGGTGGTGGGTTTTCTTTTTTAATTAAGAATTTTTAGGTAAAGCTGTGCGTTGAATGTTAAGATGACTCTAGCTCTGGGTTGGGTTATAGGAGGTTCTGATCAAGGACTTTGCTTGAGAATCTAAAGAAAGATAGAAGCACAGTCATGGATCAAAGGCAGGCCATTCTGTCTTCCTCTGTTCACCTGCTGATTTGTCTTCTTATCACCTGACCCTGAACTTGACAAAAGGTAGATCCAGGTTTAGCCCTAGAGACTTAGCCTTTCATGATCCCCATGAACATGTCTGGGCCATGTTCAGAGATGCCTGCAGTGAGCCAGCTGGTTCCAGAGGAGAAAGGGGCTCTGGTAGTTTTTGGTGATGGAAGACAACCTAGATGCCATGCTTATTTTCAACGAAGAGCCAAGGTCCAGGAAGACCAGAGAAGGATTGCCCGAAGTATCAGTGTGCTGGGCCAGACTTCCCAGGAGTGAATGACCTAACTCTCCCAAGCAGGAGAACCTGACGCCTGCTGAGCACCAAAGGTTACCCCATGCCCCAGACTGGCTTGGAGGGTCTACAGGAGTGAGTCAACCCAAAGCCAAAGCTCCATATCATCAGTCCTTCATGCCAGGGGCTGGCAGCATGACCAGAGACCTCGGCACACTTTCACATACCCCAAACCCGTTTCCTTTTTCCTGCAAAAGCACCTGCACCCACTCTCAACCACCACTTCCTTGTATCCTCTGTCCTGCCTGTCTCCCTTCTGTGGGCTCCCCCACAGTCGGTTATCTCTTGTTTCAGTGTTAATTAGGGCTGGGTCTGCATGGCCACCAGGGAGCCTTCAATTTATACCAGTGATTTTTATCCCACTTGATGACAGAAATCTCCCGGAGGGACAAAAGAATGGTTGAATATGAATCTAAAACTTAGTTAAGTCTGAGGTCCTAAACTCTATGAACCTAAATAGTTTCATCTCTTAAATAGAGTTGATCATACTCAGTGATTTATCATAGAAACAGAACAGAGTTTCATATGTTCTCACTCATAAGAGGACCTTGAACAATTATAATGCTATAAGAAAGCGATTGGCAGTAATGGGAAACTGTTGGTGGGGGTGAGGTTGGACTGGCAGTTGAGGGAAACTGCTGGGGGAGGGAGGGGCATACCTCATTAACAGGGGTAACTGCATGATCAATGTTTGTATACCTAACCCTGAATTGTATCCCACATCTTTGCAATAAAAATTTTTTAAAAATAGAAGCTAGCATTTCAACCTTAAAAAAAATAAATGGGTGTAATAATACCAACATCTCAAGGCTGTTAAAAGATTACATACAATAGTGTTTCTAAAGTGTTTGACTTACAAAACACTTATTAACTGCTCTAAATTCTTCCCTGAGAAAAATATATTTACAGAAAGTTCACCAATACTGGTGAAATTGATTGAAATGCTAGTGTCCATAAAGGCAGGGGGCTTATACATGATGGCTCCTTACTCCCACCAACCCCTATTGTACTTGTGTTTGTCCACTGATCTTTCTTGAGGTTTCCTGATTAAGGGTACTGTTGACATTTTTCTTCCCTTCCACCAGCTTCTTTCACGAGCTTCCCAGCTGTGTTCTTTTCTTCCCTTTCAGAATTGCCTTTGGTGTGGGTTTTAATCTTGCTTCTTCTGTGCAGGAGCTGAGTGGAGAGGACTGCAGGTGAGCACACAAGGATTTGTTTCTTTGTCCTGGCCTATATCCCCATGGGCCAACCCTGGCAGACTTAGAATGTGTCTCAAGAGGTATAGTGGGGACTGCACACACACAGTAAGACCAAGCTTTGTTGTGAGGAATTAGAAGTGAAGTTGGGAAGGGAGAAGAGAGGTAGATTCCTCCTAACGTCCATCTAAGGGACTTGCTGTTGATACCATCAGGGGGTTGGCAAACTTTATCCAGCCAAATCTTGCTTGGCAGTTTTTTATGGACCAGGCTCAGAACTTTGGTCATCTCCACCAGCAAACATAGTGGAGATCTGAGGGACTGTGGAGGAATCCCTCCCTGCTTTGGGAGGGCTTGGCTGAAAACCAGTTCTTTAAAGTAGACCTCACCATTTCTCCTAAGAGGTTGAAGGGGCTATCATTTCATAGAATTTTTTAAAAACCCTAGAAATGCTGTGTTGCTCAGCCTGAACTCGAACTTCTAGGCTCAAGTGATCCTCCTGCCTCAGTCTCCCAAGTAGCTGGGACTATAGGCATGTGCCACCACTACACCCAGCTCATAGACTTTTGACGGTCTTTTCTGAGCATGCAAGGTGTGTGTGTTTCTCCTAAAAATGTGTCTCCTGCCGGGCTCGGTGGCTCAGCCTGTAATCCCGCACCTTTGGGAGGCTGAGGTGAGTGGATTGCCTGAGCCCGCGGGTTCGAGACCCGCCTGGGCAGGCGAGACCTCATCTCTACAATAAATCAAAAAATTAGCCGGGCATGGTAGCGCATGCCTGTAATTCTGGCTACTCGGAAGGCTGAGGTGGAAGGATCGCCGGAGCCCAACAGGTCGAGGCTGCGGTGGCTGGGAACGGCCACTGCACTCTAGTGTGGGCGACAGAGTGAGACTCCAACTCAAAAAAAAAAAAAAAAGTGTCTCCTTTTTTTTTCTCCTTTTGAATTTTGGAAACATTTTAGAGTGTTTCACTCTCTCTGAGTTACTAGGAAGTGCTTTAAAGAGCTGCTTCTATTTTGTAAATGGGAAATGGAGGCCTTAGTAATTCTCAGGAAATACTAGAGGACAACTGTTTAAGAGCATGTAATATGAAAAGACTCAGACCCAGACCAAGGCCTGGGGGCTCACTTCCCACATGAGCTAGGCAACTCACTGAGCCTTTATGAGATCCAATATACCCATCTATAAAATAAAATACAAATAGTGTTAACTTTTTATTCTCTTAAAACTGTCCTCTGAGGAAAAGTTTGATTAATTTTGATGAAGTCCGATTTATTAATGTGTTGTTTGATTGTGTCTTTTGTATCTAAAAAATATTTGCCTAACCGAGATCACAAATATTTTCTCTTCTGCCTTTTTACACAATTCTTATAGTTTTAGAGTTTCCATTTAGGTCTATGATCCACTTCTGGGAGAAAATCTTGGCAGAGAATATATCTGATTAAAAAAATTACAGAACTCTCAAATCTCAATAATAAGAACTAGAACAACCCAATTAAAGAGGACAATAAATGAATTAATTATTGATATACACAACAACCTGGGCAGACTTCAAGGCCATTTTGTGAGTGAAAAATGCAAAACGCAAAAAGTTATGTACTGATTTCATTTATATGCTGTTCTTCCCACACTGGGGCTTGTCCTTTTGTAACGTGTGGTCTTGGAGCTCACTAGCCAAACTGTGAAGCCCAAGCTACATGGAGAGGCCACATAGAGAATGGAGACACTCTGGTTAGCAGTTTCTCTTGAGCTCCCGGCCAATAGCCAGCATCAACCACTATATGCATGTTCCACCACAGTGGAGCACACCCTCCTCCCTCCCCCCACTCTGGCGCCCCCCATGGCTGCAGCCCAATCTTCATAACATGGGGCAGATGAACCTCCCTGCTGATCCCTGCCAAGCCAAAATCATGAGAGGTAATAATATAATTGTTGCTTTAAGCTACTCAGTTTTGTGGTGGCTTGTTATAGAGCGATAAATAGCTCAAATAAATTTCTAGCAGTTCCAAACCTACATCATACTAGCTTAGTGACTCTGGTATTTTTTTTTAAAACCCTGTTCATAAGCATTTCCTGCAAATACCCTGGGATCATTCTTTACAGGCTTATCTTGGGCCAAGGGCCCATCTGTGAACTGGTATGATCCACAGTCAAGGAAGGTAACAGTCTGCCAGACTGGTCATATGTTTTGCCCTGGAGCTGGGATAGAGTCAACTCTGAAAACACCACCCAGGGAGTGGGTAAGAGCAGTTCCCAAAGGAAAATCAAAGTGCAGTTACCAGAAGAAGGGCAAATGGGTGCAGGGCAGAGACCAAAGCAGCAGTCCCAGAACAACTGGACCACAGAGCACTTTCAGCAAAGATAAGTAATGAGTGGCTCCAGGAATGTAAGGATGTTTACATAGCTACAGAAAGATTAATAGTATGTATACATTGTAGGGGATAATTTGAGTTAAAGCCACTCATCCAGTGCTTGACACATAGTAAGTGCTCAATTATTGTTAGCTATTAATATTACCAAAGAGCGGCTATATACTATTAATAGATATTCTAACCTCTGCAGACATTAGCCTATATTTAGTTCCAGCAATGGCTAAATTTCCATATAAGCACATTTGATTCTATGTGAAGGGACTGTGTTTAGTCTATGTGGCCCCAGTATTCAAAGGAAGAGAAGGGTTGTGCATGTCTATGAGAAGTTGTCGTCTTATTAACTCATAGCCCCAGGGACTGGACTCTGTTGTAACTCCTTATTTAGCCTAGTCCTGTCTGGTTTCAGGGTTTCCATGGAGACTAGGACAGAGACTGACTTATCTTCTAAAGTCTTGACACATTCCCTTTGCAGTCAGGGGACAGTCAGGGACTCTTCTGTGAGATCACAGATAGGTGGTATGGTGGTATATGTATGTGTAAGTCTTGACACTCGATACATACATGTGCACAGATGGTGCTCTCTTATGAGAAGCAAGACTCTAGGAAATCACAGTGAAAAGCAGCCACATGTGCCCAGGGTTAATGCATGAAAAATCTCCCAGACAGCCTAGGCTCTGCCAGACTGGCTGAACACAAATTCTCCTATGCACAGGACTTCACTGTTGAAGGCTGGCTGGGGCTACTTTCTGTCTGGCATTGGTTAACCTTAAGCTTAGAGGCTAGACTGCATCGCAGCTTTTGTTCAGTGAATGCAAATGGTTCGGGTGAAAGTACTTGACTTGTTGCAGGGGCAAAGGTGGGAGTTGTGACCCTGATCTCCTGGAACTCGGGCTTAGTGCTGTCACAGGTGGGGAGGCATTCCTCAGGATGCTGGAATCCCTCTTGCTTGTGGCTTGGAAGAGGAGGCTAAAATGAGGAGTATCTGTGTGTCTCCAGCACAAAGGTCTCCAGCATACATTCTCTGTCTAGGAACCTGTTTCTGCTGTTTCACTGTAAACCTCTATACTGAGCACCTATTTCTTGCCAGTCCACATGCTGCTAACTAAGATGCAGCCCTTTTTTGTAAGATGTTACCAGTCTACGTGGGGAGGCGGATGAGAAAACCAGGAACATGGCACGTGGCGGTAACTGCTGCAGAGTGTTGTAGAGCCCAGAGAACAGAGCCATCATTGCGCCCCAGGGGTCAGGAAAGTCTTGTACTGTTTGGAGAGAGCAGCTTAGCTCCCTTTCGGCCAAGGTCAGCTCCTTCAAACCACGCAGGGAATGGAACTTCTGTCTACCCAGAGTGTCCACCTCCGGTCAGAGTTCCTGGCCATGTGATCAGTTCCCTGGCCTGACATTCCTATTCTTCTCCTCACCCTCCCCCACCTCATGATTTTGTTACTTACTTAAACCAATAACACCTGCCTCCCACTTTTATCCTAACCTGGGTTGAGTTTGTCTACTGATATCTGTAGCCCCTACAATTCAACGAATGCAAGAGGCACCCTGTGACCCTGTTTCTAAACAATGCGGCACTTGCCAGTTGGTGAAATGGGAACAATCTCTTTCAGGAGAGAGACTGTATTGAGAGAAATGTGTGGGGATGGCCTGATCAGAAGCAACCAGAAATCAGCTTGGCTAGGGTGGCCCCAGGTGGGACCAGGGAGGTGGTTAGGACTGGTTTATGGAGCTTTTTATAATAAGCCACACAAGAGGTATTCATCTGGTGTCTGCCAAAATAGTAGCTATGAAGGATATTTGAATTATTTTAAAAGACTGGACCAATGTCCAGGCACTCGAAGCTCTTATTGTTGCAAGAGAGTGGTAGGGATGGGGGAGGGAGGTCAGGACTCAGATCTTAAACCCCTTCCCCCCTCTCTAGCTACACTCCGTCTTACTACATTGATGACTCCAAAATTTGTACCTGTGCCCAGACCTCTCTCTCGACCTCAGGATTGCCCACCCATCTGCCAACTGGACACACCCGCTTAGACATCCTTGCAGTATCTCAGACTCAACAAGCTGAGCCCTGATCTCTCCTCACACATTCTGTTCCTCCTACAGTTTCTCCATGTGATGCGAATAGATAGTCCGTCCTTCTGCTGCTCTGGCTAAAAACTCCAGAGCTGATCTACTTGCCTCCCTGCTTTCTCCCATACCTCCAGCCCATTCCTCAGCTCTTCTCGTTGGTGCTACTTCCCAAATATATCCAGAATCTGACAGAAAATACCACCTTGCTTTGAGCCTTTATCATCATTAGTCCAAACTGTGGCTTCCACCTGCTTCCACCTTCAGTGGATTCCCAACCTCACCGACAGAAGAATTCTGTTAAGTCTAAGTCTTACCTTGTCACACCTCTGCTCCAAATCCTCCAGTGGTTTCCATCACATGCAGAGGAAAAGCTGAGTGCTTAGCATGGACCACAGGTGTTTCAAAGTCTGGCGTCCTGTGACCTCCCCAGCTTCCTGCCTTATTCAACATTCCCTCACTCCTCTGCTCAGCCTCAAGGATGCACATACTAATACCTCTTTGCACATATCAGCATGGCCCATTGCCTCACCAATTTTTTGCTTAAATGACATCTTTTTTAGTGAGGTCTTTCCTAAACACTTAATGAAACATGTGCCCTCCCCCAAGGACTCTCAAATCCCTTCCCTGCTTTAGCTTTTTTCCTAAAGTGTTTCTTATCTTATCACCTCCTAGGTGATTTCTCTATTTGTTTTGACTTTCTGCTCCTTCTAGAAAGTATGCCCTATAAGAATAGGAATTTTTGTCAGGTTTGTTCATAGATGGATTCATCTGAGTCTTGAACATATGACTGTATATCACAGTACTTAATAGATTCCTATGGCCTAAATGAATTGTGCTCAGAGAAGCAGCCACAGTTGGTACATTAGCTTTTATATAGGACCTAAGTCCGTTTCAAAGTTCTTGAACATTTTGTGGCAGCAAAGAGCACATAGAGTGGCTCTTCTGTCAGCTAGATGCTCTTTAACAAGGTGCAAGAGATGATAAAAATGACCAAAAGCCAGTATAAGTTTTGAAAATATAGTAATAGAAGTGAAGATCATAATGGAGGGTTTAAGACCAGGATTGGCATAGCAGAAGGTAGCATTGTGAATTGGAGATAGATCTAAAGAATTCACCCAGAAACCCTCACAGACACACAAATAGGTGAAAAACATGACGGAGAAATTTAGATACATGCAAGCAAAGTAAGTCCGGTCAACAGATGTGCTTTGAGTTCCAGAAGAGATAATGGACTGGAAAAAGATGATATTCAGAGAGATAACCACTGAGCTTTTTACACAGATGATGGAAGGAAAAACTCTTCAGATTCAGTAAATCCTTTAAAACTGAACTGGTCCACTAAAAAGAATTCACATCTAGACACGTGGCAGCTAAATAGCAACACCAAAGACAGATAGAATGGCTTAAAGCAACCTGCAAGAATAGACAACTTACTTACAAAAGACAGATTATGCCCAGAGCAGATTTCTCAATAGCAACAACAAAAAACCAGACAACAGTGGCATGTCTTTGGGTAAATAAAATAAAACAGTTGTTAATCTTGTGTGACCAGTGATAACACCTTTCAAGAGTAAGAGTGAAATATGTGCATTTAGATAAATAAAAATGGAAAATTTACCACCCAGGGCTGGGTCTAAGTGAGACTAGTGAGGTATGTGGAACAAAATTTAAGAAGGCATTCACTGCCAGGGACATGAAATTTCGGGTTGGTGCCCGAGAAGCAGAGTTAGTACATCGCCTAAAATTTTCCCCCCTGGGTGCCTCACCCTAGTTCCAGTCCTATTACCACCAAAAGATCTCTACGGGGGAAATTCCAAGGAAGTATTTCAAGAAGAAAGAGAACAACCCCCGAAGAAAAATGTGAGGTATAATAAGAAATGATGAGTCAACGAAATACAAAAAGTCAAGCTATTTTGAATGTATAAAAATTAAGAAGCCAGGCTCCGTGGCTCAGCCTGTCATCCCGCGCCTTTGGGAGGCTGAGGTGAGTGGATTGTCTGAGCCCGCAGGTTCGAGACCCACCTGGGCAGCGAGACCTCGTCTCTACAATAAATCAAAAAATCAGCCGGGAGTGGTAGCGCATGCCTGTAATTCCAGCTACTCGGAAGGCTGAGGCGGAAGCATTGCCGGAGCCCAGCAGGTCGAGGCTGCGGTGGCCGGAAGCGGCCACTGCACTCCAGTCTGGGCGACAGAGTGAGACTCCAACTCAAAAAAAAAAAAAAAAAAAAACCAAAAAAAAAAAAATTAAGAAATGTTTAATATGTGGGCTTAGATTGTTCACAATAGCAAGAACCTGGAACCAACCACGCTGTCCATCAAAAGAGGACTGGATTAAAAAAATGTGGTACATATACATGATGGAATACTACGCAGCCATAAAAAAGAACAAAATCATGAATTTTGCAGCAACCTGGATGGAACTAGAGTCTATAATACCGAGTGACCTCTCACAGAAACAAAGATCTGAGTATCACATGTTCTTACTCAAATAGTGGATTTTGAACATCTACCATAATACTATAAGAAAAGGACTGACATTGGTGAGGAACTGTGAGGGGGGTAGGGAGGGGAAGGGAGGTGGGATAACAGTAGCCAATATCTGTCTGGGGACCTTATTAACAAGGATGCCTGAACGATGCACATTTGTATACCTAACCCTTAACTGTACCCCACAATTTTATAATAAAAAATATGTTTAAAAAAATGTGGGCTTAGAACAGCAATGGAGCTTGATAGCCAGATGACCGTAGCATCTGAGCTAGGAGGGGTATGATTGCTGTTAAAGCAGTCAATGATTTTTTTTTTTTTTTTTTTTGAGCTGGAGTCTCACTCTGTCACCCAGACTGGAGTGCAGTGGCCACTCCCGGCCACCGCAGCCTCGATCTGCTGGACTCCGGCGATCCTTCCGCCTCAGCCTTCCAAGTAGCTGGAACTACAGGCGCGTGCTACCACGTCCGGCTAATTTTTGATTTATTATAGAGATGAGGTCTTGCCAAGTTGCCCAGGCAGGTCTCGAACCCGCGGGCTCAGGCAACTCACTCACCTCAGCCTCCCAAGGTGCGGGATTACAGGCTGAGCCACCGAGCCCGGCTGCAGTCAATGATTAGTATTGTTCTAGAAGGTTGTGATTAACCTCAGACACATGCTTGCTGGAATTTCTCTGATAAGCACTGAATGCTGTTTCCTGCTGGATGTCCTTCCTGGCTCTTGGCACATTCTGGCCTTGTGGAAACCAGTTGCTCTCCCACCAGGGTCCACTGGGCTCTCCATGGAAGAGGCCACATGAACTGCATCTTAAGTCCTCCTCAGCGTCTTTGCAAACTGTTTAACACCTTAGACTCACACTTTTTTCTAGCCAAAACAAAACAAATTTATTCATTCTGCTAGACTAAAATCTTCATGAGGGTGCACTGTGTCTGTCTACTACTAAAATTCCATTGCCGGGCACATCCTCCAGCCCATGGTAAGTACTCAAAAATATTTCCTGAATGACCCTACAAGCATTCTTGATGGAGATGTGTATCATATGGTTCTTACCCTTTGGTTTTTTTTCATTTCTCCATCCTACGGATATTTGATGAGTACCTATGGTGATGGTTAATTGTGGGTGCCAACCTGACTGGATTAAGGAACAGCTAAAAAACTGGTAAAGCATTACTTCTGGGTGTGTCTGTGAGGGTGTTTCAGCGAGTCAATGGGCTGAGTGGGGAAAATCCACCCTCAGTGTGGGTAGGAGCCATCCAACCTACTGGGGGGCCTCATAGAACAAAAACGCAGAGGAAAGGAGAATTCTTTCTCTCTCTCTCCTGGAGTGGAGATACCCTTTTCCCCTTGCCCTTGGACATCAGAACTACAGGCTTTCTGGTCTATGAACTCTGGACTTGCACCAGTAGCCTCCCCGGGTTCTCAGGCCTTGGGCTTTTGACCGAGTGTTACACTGTTGGCTTCTCTAGTTCTGAGGCCTTTGGACTTGGCTGAGCCACGCTACCAGCATCTCAGGGACTCCAGCTTGTAGACTGCTTATTGTGGGACATTTCAGCCTCCACGATCACACGAGTCAATTTCCCTAATAAATTTCCTCGCATGTGTCCATATCCATATGTCTCTGTTTCTATCTCTGTCTCTATCTCTCTCTGTCTTTATCTCTATCACTATCTCTAATCTCTCATTTTCTATTAGTTCTATCTTTCTGGAGAAGCCTGACTCACACACAGACTAACTCGAAGCATTGCCCTAAGTACCAGAGAAAGAAATAATGCTGAGCAGACTATAGACACAACCCCTGTCCTCTGAGCCTTGCCGTCTAAGCCCATAATTTTAAACATTTCAACCAGTACACACTTGCCACACAATAACAACAGTCTGGTGTATCTTTAGTACACATAATGCACTCTGATATTTTCTATTTTATTCGTCTCTTCTTAAAGAAAAACGGCAGTCACAACCCCCTAAATTGATTTGATGACCCATAACTGCCTGGATTATTTCTGCAGTTTGAAAGACATTGATCCAGTGCAAAGCTTTGGCATCTCTCCTCTGCCATGGATTTCTCAGAATCACATTTTTTCAATACACAAAGCAATGCACATAGGATTACAAAGGAAACCTATTACGTTAAAATGCAATTATTAAAACATTTTAATAAACAGATGTGTGACATAGTAATATGAGTGCTTTATTATTAATGTGTTGAATACCAGATCTGGCAGTCAGCTGTTATTGGTTATAATTCTGAAGTAGTGATGAGTAGGCATGCTATTTTTAGAATTAGAATTCTATTTACAGAAGTCTATTTAGAATGCTATTTACAGAATGCAACTGTAATGTGATGTGAAAATTTTCAGGATTATTATTGGTGACAAAGTCATAGGTGCTGTTAGTACTAATGTTGAGTGTCATCTGCATTCATAATTAAAGGAATGTTAAATTTCAAAATTAGTAAAAACAAGGAGGCTTTTTTTTTTCTCCATCTAAATTTATAGAACCCAAAATGTCCGTGAATCTCCAGATGGGAATTCTGGTCTAGTGGGTCCACGTCTTGTCTCAATAACCTCAAATTTTTTGTTGCAGCAGCATCAAAGGTACTGTCCTTTTATCTTAACATTGAGATGAGAGTACCAAAATGGAAAATGTAGGTAATTTACATTGCTTGGCCACTGTCAAAATCAGCCAGGAGCCGGACTCGGTGGCTCAGCCTGTAATCCCACGCTTTGGTAGGTTGAGGTGAGTGAATTGCCTGAGCCCGCGGGTTCGAGACCCGCCTGGGCAACTTGGCGAGACCTCATCTCCACAATAAATAAAAAATTAGCCGGGCGTGGTAGCACGCGCCTGTAGTTCCAGCTACTTGGAAGGCTGAGGCGGAAGGATCTCTAGAGCCCAGCAGGTTGAGGCTGTGGTGGCCAGGAGCGGCCACTGCACTCCAGTCTGGGTGACAGAGTAAGACTCAAACTCAAAAAAATAAAACAAAACAAAACAAATCAAAAATCAGCCAGGATGGCCCTCAACTGCCCTGGGTTAATCTTTTCCCCACAATCTACTGAGTCTTATTGGTCAGATTGAGACATGTGGATTCACATCCCAGGCAGACTAACAACCACACCTTTGTGAGTGCTGGTCATTGTGAATCTGCTGATTTTAAAAGCCAGGAAAGGAATAACAGCTGCAGAGAGATAAAGGCAGCAAGCTCACTGGCTTGGGGAGGGGAAGCAAGCAGGATTCCCATGTAGTCCCTCCACCCTCTTTGACCTAGTCTAGGGAGAGTGACTGTACCATGGGGAGCCAGTCCAGCAGTCTGGTCCATTTTCAGTTGACTGTATCAGCTGGGAGGAAGAGCATCTTTCTAAGGTGGCTGTGTAGGCGTCTCAGCACAGATGCGTGGCCCTCAAGAAACATCCATCCATTCATGCTGCTAATAATTTGACATTAAAAGAAGGGGAAATACTAACAAGCACACTGGACCAATTTAGTATTGTTAAATGCAACATAACCAAGTGTGGGAGGGAGCATTTTATCAGCTCCCTGACTGTTTGTCATTAAGAAGGTGCCTGCTTGCTAACACATCATGGAGAAAGTCACTCTGATACTATGATTGTTGGATAAATAAGAGGTTTGCTTGTGTTCTTCTGAGCCAAGTGAGGTGAATTCTAAAGGAACTGGAAATTGAGAAAGTGGGGTTGCTGCAGCCTCTTCTGCTTTCTCATGACTTATTGAGGGGCCATCAGAGGACCCCACGCCCTTCCATTTTCTAGGGTCTTATGAAATGGAAATGATGCCCTGTCAATGATATAGCTCAGGGTGGAAACTAGCAGTTTGCATGATTTAGGTTGTGGAGTGATTAGTTTTATGTGTCAACTGAGATAGGTGATAGCAACTAGATATTTTACCAAACACCAATCTGAGTGTTGCTGTGAAGGTATTTGTAGATGTAGTTAATATCTACTGTCAGTTAACTTTAAATCAATGAGATCATCATTCTCAATAATGGGGTATGCCTCATACAATCAGTTGAAGGCCTGAAGAGCAAAACAGATTTCCTGGAGAAGAAGAAATTCTGCCTCAAGACTGCATCAACTCCTGCCTGGGTTTCTAGCCTAAATTTCACACTTGCCACCCCCACAATCAAATAAGCCAATTCCTCTAAATAAATTTCTTAATATAGATAGGTTTCATTTTTCTGGAAAATCCTGAAAATAATACAGAATGCATCAATTCTTTTTGTTTGTTTTAAATCATTTTAAGGCAAGAATCTGAAAGCAATGTGACTTGAATGCAACACAACACATACAATAAATGAAGCTGCAAGAAGAGCCTTCTAGACTCATGAGGAGTTAGGCACTATAGGGACATTTGTCTTTCTTTGTCTTTTTCATTTTGTTTAGTATGGAGAGAGGAGCAGCTCATTCTCATGAAGCTGGCAAGGCTCTTTCTTGTCTCCCGTTCATGTCTCCATCTTCTGAGCTGTGACTTTCACAGCCATTCTGCTGCCCAAACCACACCTGGCACAACCCTCACTGACTTCATTCCTCTGGCTAGTGTCATCAAGGTGGCCTCATCTTCTCGGTCCTTTCTGTGACATTTTCTCTTTCTTGGATCTTCTCGCTTCCTGGGTTCCAGTGGCACTGCATTTTCTAGTCTTCCCTGTATGTCTGTCTGCACCTTCTCTGTCTCCATTTGCCCCCTCAGCTCTGGGGTTCTCTGAGTCTCTCTCAATGAGCCCACAATTGCTGGGTAGTCTCTTCTTTAAGATCCTTTTGGCCACTACCTAAATTGTAATGATTCCCAAATCCACGTCTCTAGCCTGTAACTTCCCTTCCTTTTTCAAAACCATCAATCAATTGTCCATTGCACTTCCCCACCTAAATACCCCATGGCATCTCAGACTAGGCATATTCCCAAAGAGACCCATCCATCTCATCCCCTGTTCTTAAGCTCAGCAGGTAGAATTTCCATCTACTAACTGCCCAAGCTAGAATATCCCCTAATAACAAGTCAGTCATGATTTTTCATGCCTGAGCTTAAGAGAAATATATAAGGGGAGAACTCCTGCCAGGGAGGGTGGACCCCTTGTAGTACAAGCTTCCCCTGCTAGGTAAGTGTTCTAGAAACCCACGGGCATCAGTGTACCAGCCAGCTGTGAGAGGCTACATTCAACTTCAAATAATTCTTTTTTAAAGATTCTTTTAGTGTGTTTGCCCATTCCATGAAGGGTGATTTACAAATGTTCCTGTCCACACGGTACTCAGTGTTCAGCAGTTTTTTTGATCAAAACAGCATGACACTCGTGCCCTACCATCCCTGTTCATGTGATCTCACCCCAAGAAATTTTGTTGTGTATCCCTGGATGAACAAAGTCTTCAAAAGGAAACTTTTGCCAATGTGGAAGAGGTGAGACAAAAAACAGCAGAAGCACTAAAAGACATCAAAATTGACAAGTTCCAAAAGTGTTTTGAGAAATGAAAAAGCATTTTGATAAGTGTATTGCATCAAATGAAGAATACTTTGAAGGTGACTGAGGTTTAAACACGTAAGAAAAAACACAATTTTTTATTTATAATTTCCATATTTGGGGGGGTTGTTCCTTGTATATAATTTTACTTTATGCAGGTGAGTGAAATTGGATTACTCTGAAGCATAATCATTATTCCAAGTATACAAGTGTTTTTTTTTCTTTCTTTCTTTTTTTTTTTAGTTAGAGTCTCAGTATGTTACCCAGGCTGGAGTGCGGTGACACGCTCATGGCTACTGCACCCTCAACCTGCTGGGCTCAGGCAATCCTTCTGCCTCAGCCTTCCAAGTAGTTGGAACCACAGGCATACGCCACCATGCCTGACTAATTTTTTGATTTATTGTAGAGACGAGGTCTTGCCAAGTTGCCTAGGCTGGGCTCAAACTCCTGGACTCAGGCTATTCTCTCTCTTCTGCCTCCCAAAAATTGCAGGCATGGACCACTATGCCTGGCCCATACGTGATTTCCGTAATGGTATAATTGGTTGTCTCTGGCTCTAGCAATATGTGTACCTGTGTTTTTTATCAAAGTAAAAAATAATAGCCAGAGCTAGTCAAAAGGCACAGTAAATGTGTTGGTGGTACTTCTGATCAATCTGTGGCACTAAGCAGTTGAAGTGTGTCTTAGTCCATTCAGGCTTCTATAATGAAATATCAAAACGGGTGGCTTATAAATAATAGAAATGTATTTCTCATAGTCCTGGAGGCTAGAAAGTCCCAGATCAAGGCAATGGCAGATTTGGTGTCTGGTGACGGCCTGATTCCTGGTTCATAAACTACCATCTTGCTGTTTCCACATATGGTATGAGGGTGCAAGGAAACTCTCTGGTGTCTCTTTCACATAGGCACTAATGCCTTTCATGAAGGTTTCACCCTCATGATCTAATCAGCTACCAAAGGACCCACCTCCTAATAACATCACATTGGGGGGTGAGGATTTTAACATACGAATTTGAGGGTGACATAAACATCCCATCAATACAGAATGCAACCTGGTGAGTGAGATAGATGAGATGCAGTTGAGGAACCTGGTAGAGAACAGACCATGGGGGGCAGCTTGCAGCCTTGGTAAAGATCTAGTCTTTGACCTAGTACAATGGGAAACCACTGGCAGATTCTGAAGGGGATTGTGAGATGATCAGATCAATGTTTTAAATGTCATTCTGAGCCCCCTTTGGGGCACAATTAGATGGGGCGAGAATAGAGCTCATATTTCTTATTCTGATTCAGTTGGTCAAGGGTGAGATGTATAAGTTCTCCACATGGTTCTAACATGCTGCCAGGGTGAGACTTTCTGCACAACACTAGATCTCCTGTAACTTGAGACCTTGTCATCCGAGAGTCATCCAAGCTCTGCCACAAGGACTCAGCAGCCACTGAGAACTCACTCCTCACTGGGGCAGTCTGATTCCTCTTTGGTAGCTCTGATGGTCAGAAAAGTCTCACCTATGTAAGGATCAAATCTTCTCCATTGGTTCTGTCCTCTGCCCAGAGGTAGCAGTTCTGTTAATAGCCCACACATAAACTGGATTCTAGGAACTTCATATCCTTCCTTTTTATCTTTATTTTCTTTAATATATGAGGGAGGACCCCCACAAAGCTGAAATTATTTTTTGGAGGGCAGATCCCTTTGTGATACAGCCTTCTCCCACTAGATCAGTTGTTCTAGGAACCCACAAGCATCAGTGTACCAGCTAGCGCTGTTGTGAGAGGCTGTGTTCAACTTCAGTGAATTTTTTTTTTGTGGAGATTCTTTCAACGTGTTTGCCCATTTCATTATGGGTGATTTACAAGTACACCTGCTCACACTGTGCTGAGTGTTCAGCAGTTTTTGACCCAAAACAACATGACCCCCGTGCCCGACACTCCCTATTCACCTGATCTCACCCCCGAGAGATTTTTTGTTTCCCCAGATGAAAAAAAAAAGTTCTCAAGGGGAAATATTTCACTTACATGGAAGAGGTGAAACAAAAATTTCAGAAGCACTCAAGGCATCAAAATTGACGAATTCCAAAAATCATTCTGAGTAGTGGAAAAAACGTCTTGATCGGTGTATTGCATCAGATAGAGAACACTTTGAAGGTGAATGAAGTTTAAACATGTAAGAATAAACTCATATTTATCATAAATAAATGCCAGTATTTTTTGTGCCACGCCCCCCCCCGATATAATGCAGATGCATGGAAGGAGAAAGTACAGAAGGTTGCAAGGTGACCAAAAAATGACACATTTTAGAAAAAAATACTATACACACTATATTCCGCACCCTGCTTTAACAAAACTAATAATAGCATTTGAAGATTACTCTATATAAGTATATAAAACCCCCTTGACTCCTTAAAAATCTCCACCGCATACCTGCCTTTATTAAACCAGTCCCCTGTTGAAAGGCATTAGGTAGTTTCCAGTCTTTTACTACTACAGACAAGGCAGTTTTCAGTTCCTTGCATTGTATATACTTCATCATAGAGGTTATCTGTGTGATCAATTTAGAGCAATGCAATTGATAAATCAAACAGTATGTACATATTGCCAAATTGCTATCCAACAAGATGGTACCGATTTGTTCTCCTCCAAAAAAGTATCAGTGTTGCAGCAGTCTCATTGTTCTTAGATGTGCCTATTTGTAAATGCCCTACTGGAATTATTTTCCTTGAATTGAGCCCACTATTTCTGTGTGACTTCAGTGAGTGTGGGCCACACTCACTCTTATTCGTGTTGATTCTCATAAAAATCCCAATGCTTTTTGCCACACCCTCTCCAGCAACTGTTATTTTTTGAATTATTGATAATTGCCATTCTGACTAGAGTTAGGTGGTATCTCAGTGTGGTTTTGATTTGCATCTTCCTGATGATTAGTGAGGTTGAACATGTTTTCATGTGTCTGTTGACTGCTTGGATGTCTTCCTTTGAGAAGTGTCTGTTCATATCTTTTGCCCATTTTATAATGGGGTTGTTTTTTCCTTTTCAGCAAGTTTGAGTTCCTTGTAGATCCAAGATGTTAAGCCTTTGTCAGACCTGGAGTTGGCAAATACTTTTTCCCAGTCTGTAGGTTGTCTCCCTGCTCTCTTGATGGTTTCTTTGGCTTTGCAGAAGCTTGTCAGTTTAATGAGGTCCCACTTGTCTATCTTATCTCTTATGACCTGTGGGTTTCGAGTTTCGTTCAGGAATTGGATGCCAGTTCCAATTTCCATGAGGATATGTCCTTCATTTTCTAAGGTTCTTATGGTTTGAGGTTTTACATTTAGGTCTCTGATCCATTTAGAGTTAATTTTTGTGTATGGGAATAGATAGGGGTCCTGTTTCAATCTTCTGCATGTAGTCAGTGACGGTTGGTGGGAGTGCAAACTAGTGCCACCTCTGTGGAAAGCAGTGTGGCGATTCCTAAAAGCTCTAAATATTGACCTCCCATATGACCCCACAATCCCCCTACTAGGAATATACCCTGAAGAACTCAAATCACTCTATAGAAAAGATACCTGCACACGTACATTTATTGCAGCATTGTTCACAATAGCAAGAACCTGGAAGCAACCATGCTGTCCATCAAAAGAGGACTGGATTAAAAAAATGTGGTACATATACACGATAGAATACTATGCAGCCATAAAAAAGAACAAAATCATGAATTTCGCAGTAACCTGGATGGAACTAGAGTCTATAATACTGAGTGACCTCTCACAGAAACAAAGATCTGAGTATCACATGTTCTCACTCATATAGTGGACCTTGAACATCCAATGTAATACTATAAGAAAATGACTGACAGTGGTGGGAAACTATGGGGGGTAGGGGAAGGGAGATGGGATTAACGGTATTAAATATCTGTCTGGGGACGGGGAGACACCACTTATCAACAAGGGTGCCTGAACGAAGCATATTTGTATCCCTAACCCTTAACTGTACCCCACAATATCATAATAAAAAATATTGATTAAATACAAAAGAAAAAAAATCCCAATGCTGAGTCTGCCATTGTGACCACGATCTCATCAGGGACACAACCAGTCCCTGTTTCAAAGTACAGCTGCTAAACCAGTTCTCACCCATTTCATACCTGGGCTGTTGGATTTCTGCACACAAGTTGCAGACGTTTTTCTTTATCTGTGTATGAATTTCCTTTTGCTGCTGTAACAAATTACCACAAATACGGGGCCCGAAAATAGCACAGATTTGTTATCTTACCGTTCTGTTTGTTCAGAAGTTCAAAATGAATGTCACTGGGCAAAAATCAAGGTATCACAGGACCGTGTTCCCTTTGCAGGCTCCAGGGGGAATTCATTCCCTTGCCTCTTCCAGCTTCTAAAGGAACCTGCATTTCTTGGTCCATGGCCCCTTCTTCCATCTCAGGGCCATCAATGCAGCATCTTCAAATCTTTCTCTGACTCTTACTCTGCTTCCATGTTCACATCTCACTCTCTTGCCTCCCTCTACCATCCTTTAAGGACTCTGAGATTGCATTATCCACCTAGATAATGCAGGTGATACCTCAACTGTAAGCTGCTTAACTTAATCATATCTGACTGTAAGGTAACATTCACAGATTCTGGTAAGTAAGATACAGACATGTTTTGCGAGCCATTTTTCTGTCTGGCAAAATCTTCATGAACTATTATCTTGTTAAAACTAACTGCTTTAAATGATACTTGCTACATAAATGGTCTTCCAGTGAGGGTCTGGGTATCTTCCCTTCTATGAAGATTTTAAACTAAGCACTAATTGGTGCATGATGTTATGCTGAGCATCTTTGGGGTTAGACCGAAGAGTTACAAGAACAAATAACATGTGGACATGTGTGTTACAGTTTATAAAGAACACTTACATTCATTGTCACGATATAATCTCCACTACTGAGTGAGAAAACAGGTTCATGGGTTTGGGGCACAGCCAAAGCCCCACAGTGGGTCAGTGCCGGCAAACTTTTCCGGTTCCAAAGCTGCCACTCTTCCCGCTGCATCAGCTGCATGAAAGTCATGCTACCAACCCACGGGGAGACCCCAGTAAAAGTCCTTGAGAACTCTTTCCCTTTGTGGGTTTGGAACTGCTTTAAGCTACCAGTTTGGGTTGGAATAAGGACTCCCTGTTAACAGTTGATGGGACTTGTCTTCATACTTTCACCACCCAGAACTCACAACAGCCTCATCAGCTGAGCTGGGCAGGCCTGGGACAGTGTTTCCACATTCCTGATGACCCAGGGCAGATGTCGGCCCAGAAAAATTGAGACCACAACCAAGGTCACACCCACGGGACTCCTCTCACTGAGCCACACTGTCTCTTCCAGAGAGACTGCCCTGGAAGTGCTAGAAGTGAACTGGCATGGATGCAGTGCCTACTACGCATGTCAGTGCTTTCCAGGATAGCTCATCAGTCCTTCTAAGAGTTTAGCTACCATTATCATGATTTTGGCGACTCTGAGAGGTTAAGGTCACAAAGATGGCGAACAATGGACTCCATTCTAGGTCCTTCCGATTCCAAAGCTCAAGACTTTTCTTGCTCACCCATGCAGGAGTTGCCACTAAGCATGAGTCCAGGTTAGAAACAAAACGAGCACCTGCTAGCACAGGTGAGGAGTCCCCACACGCCCTGGTTTGGTGTGCAGCTGGTTGGTTTAAAATGCACGCAGCTGGTGGGAGAGAAAGGGAGGGAAAGTGGAGGAGAACTGTCCCCTCGCTGATGTGCAGTGACCAGCAGCCCCGGGAGCAGTTGCCAGACTCTTCCCCTCACCAAGAGGACAGAGAGGAGGTGCAGCTGAGTGTCATCGAGGTGGGAAGCCAATTACCAGGTAAAGCCACTAAACAAGTAACTAGCTGGAAGCTTGTCCAGAAATATCCTGGTGGCTTGCTTTGATGATCATTGGTCTGTGTGGCGCCTCATTTTCATTTTTCCTTCAGTTTAAATCCCATCTGCTGCTCTGTGTGCCTGAGCCCACCGCTAGAGACACAGGCATGCAATTATCCTGCTGCCACGCATTTCCTTGTTCTCTTTCTCTTCGGGTTTAATTTTCCTGAGAGGCTCTACCTTGAGCTTGCTTTAAAACCTGCAATTACGAGGAGATACCTAATGAGGCCGGGAGCAAACTTCTGCACGACACAGCTATTTTTCTGATGGGATAAACAGGGAAATGTCAAACAGAGGAATCTCCATGTTGCTCAACATATAAAAGTGTACCAGCGTTTCCAACAGAGGTGCTGCGGTCAGCGCGTGTCTGTCCTGTGAGTTGCCATTCCTGGGGGCCTTGGACTGTTTGACCTTGTCTGAGGTGTGTCACTGGATCTCATCTGGCTGGCGGTCCTCTGGCCAAGCCTAGAATGCTTCCTGGTCATGGTCAGCAGAAAAGTGCCCTTGGAAAGGCTACAGAATGTGGAGGCAGAGCTCTGACCTGAGCCGCGGCTGCACGGTGGCATTTCTGAGACGTTTGTTTTCCTCCCCAGACACATTATGGGGTAATGACTTGGATTGTGGAAACTGCAAACAGCGTGTGTCATAATGAATATTTTGATTTGGAACACGACATTCTCAGCGACTCCTAATGTCTGCAGAAACTCTGGGGGTGACAGAAAGATCTAGCATGAAAGCGCCATTCACACCGTGTAGCTATTAACGGAATTCAATTAAAGAAGCATTTATTTAGTGCCTGCTGCGTACCTAGCACTGTGCTGAGCACTTAGGTTGTGAGGAGGAAGATGGGGGTGGGAGAGGAGACAGAAAGAATCAATATGTAAGTATATACGTAAATGAAGGTGCTTGTGCCAGTGTAGAATAATGATCTATGTGTAAGAAGCAGATTGGGACACAGGCCCCAGCATTTCCAAGATGAATCAGCAAACTCCCTGATCCGGCGTCATGTTGCTAATCAGTCTGTCTTCATTAATGACAATCCCCAAGGCTCACTCTTTTCCCAGGCTGAAGCAGACCACCAAGAGTGTGAATCACTGTGCTCCCTCACTTCTGGACGGCAAAAGAAGACGAGGCCATGTAGGGCCCACCTAATGCTCAGCTATTTGGAAGCCAAGGAAAAAATTTGAAATGTATCTTCCAATAAAAGGGTAGAGGTGGGAGAAGGGACAGAAAGAATCAATTGATGAGTATGACGGAAGATAAACGTATTTTAATGCTACGGAGCTTCTCACAAACAACCATGCAAAGTAGGTATCACCATTTCTTTCTTTTTTTTTTTTTGAGTTGGAGTCTCACTCTGTCGCCCAGACTGGAGTGCAGTGGCCGCTCCCGGCCACCGCAGCCTCGACCTCCTGGGCTCCGGCGATCCTTCCGCCTCAGCCTTCCTAGTAGTTGGAACTACAGGCGCGCGCTCCCACGCCCGGCTAATTTTTGATTTATTGTAAAGATGAGGTCTTGCCAAGTTGCCCAGGCGGGTCTCGAACCCGCGGGCTCAGGCAATCCACCATTTCTTTTGTACAGTTGAGGAAACCGACATTCAGAGGGGTGGAATAAGTTCAGGTTCGCACAGCCAGCAAACCCCCATGCAGGGCTGGACCAGGCTTTTCTTGCTGCATACTTGTGGGTGGCATGCCTCTGGGAGAGCTCTATGGACCGCCATGGCTCCCAGTGTCCTCCCCATTCCCACCTGCCCAGGACCCTTCCTCTTTTCTGGAGAGAGCTTACTGCAAAGCCAGTGTTGCCTTGCGTTTTGAGAGAGCAAATGCCCTTCTCTTTGACCATCAAACACGAAGAGCACTTGTTTGTGATCCGGTAACTGAGTTGGCTCCCATTCCTTCATTTTGATCGCCCCTGCGCCTGCTGCCTGGAAAGCAGACACAACGTCAAGGACTTAGACAGGACACAGGAGGCTTGGCATTTTACAGAAACGCCTTTCACACTGAAAGCACCGTGCTTGCAAGAAAGCCCAGTGAATGGGGGAATTAATACCCTGTTCACATTCCTCCTTCAATTTCTGTGCTAGTCACTAGAGTTTTATGGAGTTCATTTAAGATGCACACCCTGCATTCCTTCAAAAGACTTGAAGCAGCAAGTTTGGACACATGACAAATTGGCCCTCAAGGATAAAACAGATTAGATACCACCTGTAGCAAGGAGGCCATGAGCAGATTTCTACTACCTAATGCTAAGGTATTTGGAAGTCAAGGAAAAATTTTGAAATATATCTTCCAATAAAAGAAAAATTGCAAACTCATCTCTTGAAATAGGGTCTAAGCTTGAGCCTGAACTCATCACAAGGGTCTTTGGATAAAAGCTGATCTTTAACACAAGGGACCACAACTTGGAGTGCAGGGATACCATATCCCATTCCCCCATGGTGCCTCTCTGCTCCACAGACAGTCACACTGTGGGAAGGAATTTCTTACCGAGACCTCGGCCACTCCAGCACCATGAAAGAAAACAGAACCCGGGGCAGAGCAAGGAGCTGGGTCCAAGTAGGTGATCCAAGGAAGAGACGGAAGGAGATTGCGTCCTAGAAGATGAGAGGCGGGGACCTGGAAGCAGAAGCTGTTGATGAGGAATGCACATGGGGTAAGGTGGAAAGACCAAGCTGCAGGATGCATCAGAGTCCACGGGCCACTGCTGTGACATGACGAACTGGAAGCTAAACTGAAATTCAGAGATGCCTCTCTGCAAAGACTGGGGAGCAGAATCCTTGAGTGATTGAGTCAGAGCAAAGGCAGATTTGGGGGAATACAAATTCACCCCACTTACATGTAGGCTGAATCCTGGGGCCATGGATCCAGGGGCCCAGCCTAGTTTTGCCTCTTGGGGCTCCATGCCACAAAGTTCCACTCTAAGATCTGGTCACCATCTCCCATCACCACTATTTCCCATTGCCATGGAAAGAATGGATAAGGTGGGGGTGAGAAGTCCTGCCCACACGCAGGACCCTGTCCTGCCATCACAAGTAGCCTGCCTGGAGCACTGGGACTGTGTGAGTGGGAGATGGAGGGTCAGTTCTGTGCCCAGGCCCATCCTAGGACACCTAGACCACTCGCAGATGGGGTTGTCTAAAGTCTAGGCACAAGCATGTGCCCACTCCTGGCCCTGGTCCTCTATCCGAACTCTAGTTCCTCAGTCAGGGCCCGTGGGGCCTGGGCACTCCAGACTCTGGGAACCCATGGACAGTTCTTCCTTGTGTTCTGTGTCCCTAGAGCTGTCAGGAGGAGGAGAGAGGCTAAAGCAGCCCTCCATGAAACCTCAAGGTGGCTCCTTCCCATCCCCGGTCTTCAGCACTCTCCTGGTCCTCCTACCTGGAGGTCTAAGCTTCCATCTCCATTTTCCTCACCTTCATGTGGGTGAGGAGCTGGTCTTGGGGTCCACTGAAAGAAATCTGATTAAAAATTTCACACTATAAATGACAAGGATCACTCCCTAAACTAGGGCTTCTCAAACTGGATTTTTTCCTCAGATTACATCTTTGTTTTCACTGCCACTAACTAATGTGTAGCACGATGTCAATTGTAATTTTTTTCCTCAGATTACATCTTTGTTTTCATTGTCACTAACTAATGTCCCGATGAAGTCAACTGTAAATGAGTTGTAGACTATAGAGATGTTAGCTGACCTGTGATTTTGTCACCAACAGAAATCACAGGTGTCTTCATATCACTTTATAATTGTTGTGATATTTGAAATATTGTTTAGACTCATTTTTTGAAATGACGGTGACTTTTATACTGCTACTAGATCTTGTAATATGTTAATAACAAAGTGCATACATTGCTATATTGCAAATATTTAGAAATTATTTTGATAACTATTTTTTTAATGATGTTTAAATGATTTATGAATGGTTAGCTTTTTTTAGAGAAATTAATCCTCTAGATAATTTAACTCTATACGAATTCTATACATACAAAGTACAGATTCTTCATTTAGCTTTGATTTACTTCTTAGTAGTTTTCATCTTTCTGACCATCCGCCGTCTTTTAAACCTTTTGGCATTTTGTTTTTTCTGGGTTCCCCAAGCATTATTCAAAAACTGGACTGCAGCCTTTTTCGCTGGTAACCTCTTGTTAGCAAGAGGCAAGATCTTATTTACAGTAGTTCTGTTGGTTCCTGGACCATACAAAGAATCATGTATGAAGGCCTGGGCCGCCTGTTGCCTCGAATCTCTCAGATCTTGGTCTTTTAGTCTGACAGCCAAGTAGCTTCTATTCTTGCTGACAGACTGTACTTTGTGAACTTTAACTTTCTTGGAGTCACTTCCTTTTTCACATTCTTCATTTTTCTTTTGCAAATTAACTTCTCTCGACTTTGCTGGTGATTTCTTTATGTTAGTCTGTGCAGCTGCAGTTAACTTCTCTAAAATAGTGTCTGGAAGAAGTTTTCTTTTCTTTTGCTCGATGAACAGCTCTTCACGTCGCTTCCTCTTCTCCAGAAGCGTTTTATCCCTGCGGAAGGTCTCCCGCACTCGCTGCTCCTCTTCTTTCGCTTCCACCTGGGCGCTGGCCAAAGTCAGCGCCTCCGGGCCTCATCAAACTCATCATCCCCTTCCTCGTCTTCCTCCAGCGGCTCGGCGGCCGCGCCGCTGCTAGGCTGTCTGAGCAACAGACCGTGCTCCGCGTCCTCTTCCGAAGCCGGCTGGCCCTCGTCCACCATTGCCTCCGCCGACGCCGGGGTGAGGGACGCGCGGCCGGAGCCACACCATGGCCCACGCAGACCCAGACCGTCTGACCTCTGACCCGGAAACACTCGCAAGCGGCGCGCAACGTGAAGGAGCAAGTGACGCGAGCTTTCGCCGCTCCCTGTCCTGTATTTTCATATAATTTGTTTCCTTTGAGCGGCCACTGCACCCCAGACTGGGCGACAGAGTGGGACTCCAACACAAGAAAAAAAAAAAAAGAAATCTTATATATAGGAGCTCATTCTGTTTTTTTTGAGTTGGAGTCTCACTCTGTCACCCAGACTGGAGTGCAGTGGCCGCTCCCGGCCACTGCAGCCTCCATAGGAGCTCATTCTTTAACAAATATTTGGAGGAGTCCATAGTTTTCACAGGCTGGAAACAGACTCATGGCCCTAAAAGGTTAAATACCCCTGATCTAAAGGAAGACTTGTCTTTATTGGGAAAATTTCAGGCAGTGTGAAAAAGTGAAGAATTTCAATCATGTGGAGAAGGTAGTTCTGCATATTTGTCAGGATTTCCAGGAGCTAGAAAGGAACTTATCTCTTAGAGACAAATTTCCTTGTTGTCAAATCAATTTTATTTAGCTATAACTTGTATACAATAAAATACACCCATTTTTCTGCTTTCTGTTACTATAGATTAGTGTGTGTTGTTTGTTTTGTTTTGTCATTCTATACAAGTGGAATAAAACAGAATACACCACAATAGTTTATTCACTTTGTTGATGGACTTTTGGGTTGTTTCCAATTTGGGGTTATTACAAATAAAGCTACAATGAGCATTCATGTACAATTCTTCCTATTGACTTGTTTTCCTTTCTCCTGGGAAAAAACCCATTAGCGAAATTGTTGGGTCATATGGTAAGTATGTGTTTACCTTTATAAGAAACTATCAAACTCTTTTCTAAAATGGTTGTGTCATTTTGTATTCCCAATAGCAATGTGTAGGAGTTTCTGTCATTCCCCATTCTTCCCAGCACTTGGTATGGTTGACAATTAATTTTAGTCATCCCAGTGGGTATGGAGTGGTAGCTCATTGTCATTTTAATGTGCACTTTCCTGATGGCTAATAATGTTTAGAGCTTTGCATGTGCTTGTTGATCATTTGGGTATCTTCTTTTAATAGTGTCTGTCTAAATATTCTGCCCATTTTAATTGGGTTATTTTTCTTATGCATTCTGGATACAATTCTCTTTTGCCAGACATATGTATTGCAAATATTATCACCATTCCATAGCTTGTCTTTTCGTTTTCTTGATGGTGTTTCAAGAGCAGAAGTTCTTAATTTCAATGAAGTCCAATTTACTAGTTTTGGATTTTATGGTCATGCTTTTTTGCATTCTATCAAAGACATCTTTGCATATGCCAAAGCTGCAAGGTTTTCTCTTATGTTTTCTTCTGGAAGTTTTATATTTTGAGCATTTACATTTGGGTCTTGAGACATTTCAAAGCTATGTTTAGTGTATGGGTGAGGGATGGATCGAGTTCTATTTATTTTTGTATGTGGCTCTCCAGATAGTCCAGCACCATTTGATGAAAGACTTTCCCCACTGAATTGTCTTAGCACCTTTGTTGGAGTCAATTGTTTGTAAATGTGTCAGTCTATTCCTAGACTCTATTCTATTGATTTCTATGTCTAACCTTACACCACAGTTTTATTTTTAAAGTTGAGAAAACTGGCTGAGAGAGTGAAGCGCCTTGTATAAGGCCAATTCAAACAAATTAGAAGCCAGAAGGACTGTGACTCTGTAAATATTCATCCTAAACTCTTGCTGGAAGTCAGGAAAGAGAGCAATACTAAATATTCATGTGGATGTTGATGTGGAAGATGGTGCTTTCCCAGAAGCCCACCAGCCTGCCAGTAGGGTCCCAGCATAAGACAGAGGCCAGTAGGAGTCAGAGAGATGGAGCTGGCTCTTCAGGTGGCAGTTGTGTGATCTTCCACAAGTTGCTCCATCCCTGAAGGCTCTTCAACTGTAAAATGGGGATAAGAATAACACCAACCTCATAGGAGTATTGAGAGGTTAAATGAGATCATGCTTGGATGGTATTTAGTGCAGCATCTGGGACATGGTAGGTGCTCAGTGGACTGTAGCGATTCACACCCTTGGTCAGCATAAGAGTCTTCTCCCCTGGAGTTGACCCCAGAGATATTCCCTGGTGGGGAAAGTGGCCCTGTAGACTAAAGCATCCCATTCCCAGGTACAGAAGTTTTCCTGGGGACTGGGCTATGACCTACAAGGAGACTACCATGTGATTCCTTTGAGGTCGCCCAGCCTTCTCGAGGAAGCTGAGAGCTCAGGTCTGTTCTGGAAGAAACAGAGTCGGAGGAACCTGGGAAGAAGCCCCAGACTTGTCGGTTGCCCTCTGTGTTTTGGCATGTGCTGGGATCTCAGCCAGTTTTTCATTGAAGAGCTCTAGAGGTGCATCTTTTTCTGGGCACTGCTCAGAGCAGTGGCCCGGATCTCACTCTAAGAGAATGTCTGTGGGGCTCCCTGCCAGCCTGCCCCAGAGTGAAGCCCAACATCCACTCTCTATGGGCCCAACAAGGTCAGGGTCAGCTACATTAGCCCCACAGGGTGCTGGGTTATCGAGTACCACATGACACCTGGCTATATCCTGTTTGGGTTTTCTTGCTAAGATACCTGTCCCCAGTGTCAGGCTTGAGACTACTATGCAAACTTGCTCAGAAATGGATCAAGCTATGATGGTGTGGGCGTCCCGCTATCCATGATACCTCCCATGCCTGTCTTTACACCCCCTCTACAGTGATGGTATACTATCTGGAAAGATAGCCCTCATGTTAACTGCCAACGTTGACTGCAACGTCAAGGGCTGTTCTGAGCACTTGGAACATGGTGGCTCCGCAGTGCTGCCAGCCAGGTGTTACTATCACCTTCAATTTACCTATGAGGTAACTGAGGTGTAGAGAGTTTAAGTCACTTGTTCTAGGTCATATAGTAAGTTAGTGACAAAGCTGGTATTTGAACACTTGCTCTGGCTCCTAGTCACCGCTGGTATTAAGATATTAACTGTTTAAGTTAATTCTTGGATTGGGCAGGGGGTACAGACCTAAGGAAGCAGCAGCTGAGGCCTGCTCTGCCCACCCCTGCCCTCTGCAAACCAGGAGTTACCATCATGGGGCTGGGTGTCTGCAGAGGTGAGGCACTGTGTTATATGATTTTCATTTGAGACCTTAAGGAGCAAAGCATCCTTCTCCCCTTTCGGGGAGGAAGAAATGGTGATACAGAAAAGGGAATGTGCTCAACATGCTCAGCTAGAAAGAGCCCAATCTGATATCTGAGCCAGAAAATAGTAGTGAATTTTGAGAGAATAAAGGAAGTAACTTGCCCAAGATCCCAGGAGACTGACTGAGTTTTCAGGTTTGACACTGAGCAAGCACTTCCTTCTCTACTGGTCTGTCTTCCCAGGCTGTAAAGAGAGAGCTTTGCTCAGTCACCTCTAAGTTTGGATTTCATGAACTTGGTAAAAATTGGAGTTTGGTAGCAGTGACATCTGGGTTCAGATCTCAAAGTCCCGTTTACCAGTTGTGTGATCCTGGACACATCAACCTCTCTGAGCTCAGTCCCGGCAGGTGCTCACTGAAAAAGATGCACCTCTAGAGCTCTTCATTGAAAAACTGTGGCTGAGATCCCAGCACATGCCAAGCACACAGAGGGCGACCGACAAGTGTGGGGCTGCTTCCCCTCCCAGGTTCCTCCCACTCTGTTTCTGAAATTCGAGCAGCTAATTGGTCATCTAGCAAGGCCTAAGGAATGGGGACAAAGTGGCAGAATTTGCAGGGTCTTTAGGAGGGTGGAGAACAAGCCTCCTCCCAGGCAGGGGTGTTTGAGAAGGGGATGGCAGCTACAGGTTTGGGAAAGTTGAGAGATGATCCCAAAAGGATGAATACCTACCACTCAGAAGGCTGTGTGAAGCCAGGAATACCTGGGGCAGTGGACATGGGAGAGAAAAGGGACAATATCAGAAGACAAGAAAGAAAAGAAATAGAAATAGTGGTGCCACCATGAAATTATGGAAAACTAACATTTCCGACAATTAACCTGTACATAAAAATGTGTTCCCACCAACTCATCAAAAATGTGCATGAGATTTTATAACAGGAGGCTTTATTGGACAGAATCACAATATATACTTTTGTCCCTGTATTAACCAGCAATTCCATCATAAAAATATATTACAACATTTGATATGTATTCACAAAACACAAGCCATTGTAAACAGAGCAGGCAGCACTGGCCTTGGATTCAAAATTCTTGAGTCTCATTTCAACAGAAAACAGCTGTTGGCAAGTGTATTATGCGGAAGGTGATATTGCCACATTGAGAGGGCTTCTGCTAATATTTTAAAAAAATAAATAGAGCCATACTTCCGTTAAATAAATTAGGAGAAAGCAAAGTTAAAGCTACAGTGTTAACAAACATCAGAGGATGCTAAACTCTTGCTTTATTTATTTTATACTTGGTGCGCTACTGTTTTTGCTTATGAAAACTCACAGGTGCACAGAGTCATGGGCGCACAGAGTCATGGGCACATTTTCTCCAATACAAACACACAGATGTTCCACTCATTTTCCTATGAGTCTGACATTAAAAGATTGCAACATCGTACAGAAGCCAATTGTTTGAAGATCACTTTGTCCCCGGGAATGAAATATCTTTTATTTTTCAAGATTCTGGTTTCCAAAAGTTTTCCTGAAGTGAATTTAATATAAAGTGCATTTCCATATGGAATGCTAACCAAGCTGGCATGTGCCTTAGATTTCCTGAAGGTGGGTTCCCTCCTTTTGTCTCCTGGCCACTCTCTGGATGCCCCAGGCTATGGGGGATGTGAGTTCCCCCCACCCCCACTTTGCACAGACACCAAAATACAATAAAGTCTACAAAAATGAAAGGAATGCAGAGACTTGGACTTCAGAGTGCTCATTACTTGGAGACTCCAGGAGCTCTGAGGAGTAGCATTTAGCCAAGTCTCCTGTCACTTAAGGGAAGTGATGTTTCTCCCGTTGGATACTGGTCACAGTAAGGGCCCTGCGTGGGGAGATGGGCCTGCTCCATGAGGAGGGAGAACAGAAGTAACTGAACTGGTCTACTGGCATCTGCTCTGCATGACACCACAGCAGAAGGATAGACGCATTCCCTTCTAGGAGATTCCTCACCAAAATAAATAATGAACATCCAGATGGCAGGGACTGGAATTTCTTTTCCCAGATGAGCCTGGGAAAGTAAAGACTAGCCTATTCCAATTCTAGAAAAACCACCCCAGGTGGTAACAAGGGTAAGGCAAGCCACCTTTTTGATTTGTCACTGGACTTCCAAGGCTGGTTGTGAATTATAGCTAGCCAACTTTCCCCTGGGGAAATCCTGATGAGGTTGGCCAGACACCAGACTCCGCAAATGTCCCTACACTCCAGAGGAGGTTGTAGTTACACATTTGTTGTAAAGCAGGATTGTTGAGGTTTGGAACAATTTCAGTTTGCGAGGAAACTTGGCATTCGAAGGTTGTTAGAGCAGGGGGGTTGTTTACTATTAATAATTCAAGCAAAGATTTGATAATAAGTGAGTCGAATGTGAGGCAGTGGCAGGCTGAGTCTTTGGGGGCTGGGTGTTTGGTATTTTAGTCAAGGCATGAGTAAGCAACTATGATCTGGTCCTTAGGAAATTGACCATCTCAGGTCACCCAATCAATTGAGTGTCAATGTGATGGCATCTGATGCTTCCTACACCTCAAACCCATTCCTTAAGGATCCTCCAGGGTATGACTGAGACCCGGGCCTTGATGGTGACACCACCATTCAAAGGAAACTCCCTATCTCCAAATACAGATTTAGGCTTTTTGAAACCATCAAATCATGGGCTTTGGATTCCATTAAACATGTGCAACAATTCTGTGCTAGGAAATACGTACGGCATTGACTACACAGAGTCACTGGGCATGCGTGAGAGGACACAGGAAATGCCACACAATGGTGTTTCAAAGAGCACACACATAGTCTTTGAGTCAGAAATCCAAATTACTTTAAAAGTCCTTAAATATGGGTATACATGATAAACTACAGCACTGCTAAGATTGATTCGAGTCATACAGTTTGACCTTTAAATGCTAGATACATATTTACATGACACACCGTGTTAGTGGCGAATTGTACAACGACCAGAGACAGGTGTGAGAGTGAAGGGAGGGTGGCTGAATTGCTAAATAGAACGAGAACACCTCTTACCAGCAGGTTGTCTCTGCTGTGTGAATTTTTCCATTTGTCCCCAGGGATATGATGCAGTGCCCATTAGGACTTTACACTGATATTAAATGTGTAGCACTCCCTACCGAAGATATACATGTGTTCCCCTCAGGATATTGTCAGAGGCTGTGCCCTGATCAATGTGGTTAGTTCTTGAGAATGAATTATGCCCCCCTCCCCCTCACTGTATAATGTAGATGCTCCTCAAAATGAATGCTATTCCTCTCCTTCCCCCTTCCTTCCTTCCTTCTTCCCTCCCTCCTCCTCCCTTCCTTCCTTCCTTCCTTCCCCCTTCCTTCCTTCCTTCCTTCCTCCCTCCTCTTTCCTTCCTTCCCTCCTTCTCTCTCTCCCTCCCTCTAGGACCTGGGCTTGCTCCCTTCATCCCTCCCTCCCTCTCTCCTTCCCTTCCTCCCTCCTTCCCCCCTTACTTCCTCCCTTCTTTTATTTTCTTGCGTCTCTACTTTTCTTTCCTTCTTTTTTTTTTTGGTAGGTAAATATAAGGTCTGACAATTAAGTTTGCAAACTTTCCACCATGTGCTGACATTGGCAGTACTGTACAAAACAACTCGGTAAGGCCTCATAATCTTGGTATAACAGTGTCTCACAGCTGTGTTCATATTAACATGTGACGGCATCTTGCTAAGTGGCATTCATTATTGTTGTACATGTTTTCGTGTGCTGTCATGAGAATGTTGGAACTTGAATTAGAACAATAAACAAATATTAAATTTCTTGTTAAACTTGGCAAGAGTGGAAGTGAAATCAGGGACACGTTAGTCCAAGTTTATGGGCATAATACCATGGACAAAACAGCAGTATATAATGGATTAAACATATTTCTGAGAGGAAAACATTACAAAAATTCATTCATGACACACAAGGTTGTGTGTCAAAATCATCAGCTAACTGTGAGAAGCATAGCAGACCAAATAAACATCAATAGAGAAACAGGAAAATCTTAGTTGAAAATCTTGGCATGAGAAAGCTGTGTGCAAAAATGGTCCTGAAGGAGCTCTTGCATCATAACAATATATCAGCTCACACAGCACTGTCTGTGAGGGAGTTTTTAGCCAGTAAACAAATAACTGTATTGGATTACCCTCCCTGCTCACTTGATGTGGCCCCCAATGAATTTTTTCTTTGCTTGAAGATAAAGGAAATATTGAAAGGAAGACATTTGGGTGACATTCAGGACATCAAGTGTAATACAATGACAGCTCTGATAGCCATTCCAGAAAAAGAGTTCCAAAATTGCTTTGATGGGTGAACTAGGCACTGGCGTCAGTGCATAGCTTCCCAAGGGGAGTACTTCACAGGTGACCATAGTGACATTCAGCAATGAGGTACGTAGCACTTTTTCTGGGATGAGTTCATGAACTTGATTGTCAGACCTCATACATATGGATTTTCTCTGTGCTCTTTTAAAAAGAGATCTAATTCTGCTACTCCCAACTTAAAGACTTCAACCATTTCCCACTGGCCACAGGTCATATTTGACCTGTCTCATGAGGCACTTGTCCTCCCTCCCAGCACTCACCTGACACCGTCCTTGGAGCCAGATTGAGCCCCACCCCACCTAGACCCCCGGGCAGGCTCCCATCTCTTCTACATGTTGCAACATGTTCTTCCCTACTGTAAGTTATGGTCCAAAGGTCACCACCTCTGTGAAGCCTTCCAGAAACCTCTTTCCCCACCAGCCAAGTTCTCTGGCCCATGCCCTGCACCTCCACAACCCTGAACATGCACCTCTGGGGCAGCCCAGCTGACCATACTGTAGAGTAATGCCTTGTCTCCCCAAGAGCCTGACACAACCTAGGACCTGGTACACAACAGGTGCTCAGTAAATGTTTGAGGAGTAACAGGTGAGTCTTTTCACAGCTCCAGGTCTGAGTCAGCAGCTGCAACATGCCACTCACCTAGCCACTCCTGGATTCAACTCTTCTGGGTCCCTAGCCGGTGGCTGTTTCTTCACGATAATGTCTCTCTCAGGCTGAGTGAAACCACTATGTATCCTAGCTGCTTCCCGTTCTTGATACCGATTCCCTGGGAAGTTGGACAATTGCATTCCTTGGAATCTCTTAACCCTCTTCCATAGATAGCCATCCCCCAAAAGTGTAAGGCTCCTGCTTCTTTGCATGTGTTTGTGGAAGGAGGAATGAGGAGGCCTTTGACCTTATGGCTGCATCTGAACTGGAGAGACAGGAGCAAGCCTGAGGTTCCTGCCACCTTTCTTTGACCAGGCCAGAGTTGCAGCTACCAGTGGCCCAAAGGCACCTAACCTGGGGTCAGACCAGCTCTTTGGTGGCTAACAGGCCATCAGTCTTGGTGAAAGTGGGGGCACCTGGGAAGGTAGAGAACTTACAAACCACACGGCTCTCAGACAAGCTTCTCCCCGAACCTTCAAGAGCAAATGGTAGAGGCCAAGTTCTGCCCAGCCTCTCCTCATGTCTGGCTCAGCCCAGGTCCTAGAGCCAACGCCAAAGTCCTCCATGCAAGTCCTCCTGGCTGCAAGGCACTAAGAAGTTCACTTCTGTGTCAGGGGAAGTGCTGTGTCCTGCTGATGCTCATGGAGACCGATGGCCCAGAGTTTCTAGAGATCCCGGGTTGAAAATGAGGCTTCATATACCTAAAACGATTAATCAGATAGATTTCCCGTAGGTGGTAAGGGCTGTGAACCACACATTCTGGGCACAGAGGTTGCTACTAAGTAGTTTTCTCAGAAGTCCCCTAGCAACACACCAGTAGAAAGACGAATCTAGAGAATTCCTTCCGAAGCAAGTGCAAGCCACAGAATGGGAAGGGTCCCAAAGTCCAGCTGGTAGGTGTGGATAGGGTCCCAAGGCCCAGGAGCTGAGAGGGAGTAATTATTTACTGATGGTAGAAAGCCACGTGCTAAGCCTAGAGCTGCCCAGAGTTGGGTAAAGTTGGGGACCTTCCCTATTATTTCTGGTCTGCCCTTCTTGACACCACTGTCCTGTTTTTTGTTTTGTTTTGTTTTGGTTTGGCTTGGTTTTTGTCTCTTCACACCTCTCTGTCTCCAGGACTTATAAATCTTCCCAGATCCGTAAACTCGCAACAATAATATACTGACATCAAAGGACTATTATGAAGATGAATGGAAACACTACCCCAAAGCACTTAGACACTAGCTTGGCTCCAGTCTCCACTCAATACTCACGAACTATTAAGAACACAGTCATTTTTGCTAGTTGCTCCTGGAGGACCTGATATGGTCAGCCACACCAAATGAAGCTGGGAGCCATCGAGAGACCGACATCCAGAGACTGGCATCCAAAACTTTCTCTCCCTGCCCTGCCTTTGCCTCGATTAGCTCCTCAAGTATGAGGCTGGGTGGGAAGAGGGTGCGACAAGCTCTGGGTAGTGACAGAGTTATCAGACGTTATTACGTCCCGCAGACAGGCAGCCCCAAGCAAGTGTCCCAAGGGAAACCTCCTGTATACCATGACTCCCTTCTTCTAGCAAGGCTGCCTGATTCTGAGCTAGCAAGTGTGTCTGTCCGCTGCCAGCACCCCAGATGCATCTCATGCTCACAAACTGGGAGCCCCGCTGAAAGGAATAAAGTTGGAATCTGAGAATTTCATGGAGAGATCAGTTTTGTCCCTCTGAGAACAAAATGCCCCAGCCCTTAAACGAAACTGGAGATTAAACTGTCTGGAGAGTCAGGGAAAGATACAAGACAATTTGAAACTTAGATATTTAGAAACGCCCAGTTTTCTATAGCACGTATCTATAGACACTTATCCAAGTGTCTAAGATCATTTTTCCTTAGGTAGCAGTTTGAAGACTACCATGTCAATTATTCGGGCCTTAATGATTGAAAATGCGGAAACCCAGGTCCTGCCTAGACCTGCTTAGACTGACCTCTGAGGAAGGGATGCTGGAATCCGCATTTTAAACCACCGACTTTGGTGACTCTTGTGGATAGTAAAGTTTAAGATCAATGACTCCATTCCAGATACATGAGACCTGAAATTCACCCAGGACCTCCTTTTCTCATGGGGCTCACAGTCCAAAGGACATTAACCAATCCAAAAGGTTTTTGGAACCTGATGAAATAGCCTCATTAAAACCAGGCAAATGAGTTTATGCTGCCTTTGGGTTACATTCTAACAGGGTCACCTCATGGCCATGTGAAGGCCTCATCTATCTGCAAAAGTGTGACAACCAGGACATGCACCCGGATCCATTCTTTTCATCATCTCCGAGAAAGAAGGCACCATGAAAAAGAAAACTAATTTCACAAGCACAAGGAGAGAGGTTTATTGCTCATGGTGACAGGAGATGGAGCTGAGTGCTGGAAGAATCTACATTTGGTCTGAGATGACTCAAGTCAACTTCCTTCGCCCCCCAACCTGGTTTCTATGTAAAAACAGGCAGGCTGTTGGTGAGGAATCTTTGAGAGGGAAGCTGACCACAAGACACACAAATCACAAGTGCCACAGCATGCACACGAGTGGATTGTCCCTGCAGGGGTTCTAAGGCTCCAAAATCTCCTTCCCCTTCTGCAGGAAAGGGCCTAAGGAAAAGCTGCACCAGTTTCAGGGTGATTAAAAAAAAGGCAAATTCTGATTGTGCAGGACTAGGAACTAAGCCCTACATGTGGACTTAGGAATTTAAAAGCCTCTCCTCTATGGGCTTCATTCTCAAGCTTCTTTAAATATGTTAACTCAATCCAACTGCTCACCAGAGTGTAGGCCTTAAATGTCAGAACCCCCCACTGGACTGAAGTCAAGCAAGTAACATTAGGCCCTCTGACTTAGGTACTGAAAATCTTGATGTTTCTATGTGTTATACATGAAAACAATGTTACATTTTATAAATTAAATTACCAAAATGAGGTAGATAATTCAGTTGGTAATAAAAAGCCAGGGGTGAGTTTTATAGACTGTCTATAGCTGAAATATGAACATTTGTCTAAAGGTGATTCTAGCAGACTAGGTTGATGCTGACTGGCAGTGCAATAATTTCCTTCTTGGTTTCCTTTCAATTTTAATGCCTGTGTCCAAATAATGAAAACATCTAATCAGTGGACCCATCTGGAGTTTTTTCTACATGATGCCAATACAACACGTTGTATTGCTTTTAAGTAGTTTTAGAGGTACAGTGAAAATTATGAAAAGCATCTTTCCAGGGAATGTGGTATCATGGGTGACAGGTCTTACTTTTTGGCTAAAGAAGAGGTGAAAGAGATTTAGTTACTGCCAGGAGAGTCATGTTGCCTATGCAGTATAAGACAAGCAGAAGATTTGCCATAGTCATTCCTCCAAACCAATAGTGATGAAAGGATATTTGCTGCTTGAATTTGACTGTCTACTGACCTCATCCACTGGGCCACTACTCCTCTTTTGTCCAACTATAAAAGTATTTGCTTCTCCCAAAGGTCTGAGTGAAGAAAAAAAAATTATTTGTGTGCCAAGGGAGATAGTCCTGTGAGGTTCAATTGTGTGTATTGTTTCTGCTCCTTGCTTGTTTTCAATGCCAGTGGTACTTTTGGGTCTGGGATAGTGGAAGGTAAACAGCTTGTCACTAGAAAGCTCTACAAAAGCAAATCTCTGTCATGATTCAAACTTGAGTGACCAAATGGGCTCTGAACTGGAGCAATTTTGTTTCAGTTGCACACAGTCGTGTCTGGCAGTGGTGTGCTGGTAGATATTTAACAACCAACTCTCTATGGGGAAAAGGCCCGATTGACACATCAGCTAATTTTCATAGAATAAAGACTCCCGCCATGGCTAATTTCAAGCTACCGACATGATGTCTCAGATCACAAAATTGGGAAGGGACATGCCCCGTTGACTCCCCCAAGCAGGTATGAGCACATCTCTGACAGCAAGAAGACGATGTCAAACCTTCCTCGGAAGCTACCTCTGTCTCGGTTCTAGTCTCCATGGAAACTTTGAAACTAGACAAGACTAGGTCAGACTGAGTTGTTTTCCAAATGAGGCGCTAAGAGCTAATAAGACAACATCTTTTTAAGCAGACATGCACTCGCTTCTCTGCCTTTAAGTACTGGGGCTGCCTGGCTGTAAAAACCAATAGGCTCTTTCTGGTTGCTTTCTGTTGGACCAGGTCCTCGCCTCTGCACCTCCAAAGTTAGGACTTGAAGGAGCTGGAAGGAGAGAAGGAGTCATCTGATTCCACTGCTCCCATCCTTCCCACTCTGGAGCCGTTGCTTAAAGAGTGGGGAATTGAGAGGTGACCTGCTCTTAGCATTCATAAGTCAAGTGTGAAATGGTAAACAAAGATGGGGTGGACAGAAAGCATGGTCTACTCACCTTGGTTGTTATTAATCAGGCGGGAATGCCAACGGATTGGCATGTGTATTGCAGTTAAACGGTAGCTTATAAATACCTCCCTCTCTCATCAGTACATGGCACTTGCTTGACAAACTTGGACAGTCCCCTACCTTCAGCTGGTAGACTCACAGAAATCAGAATGTGGAGCCTACCAGCATCATGGGATGCAAGGGCCTTAAAAACCAAGGCTAACTCCCTTCTCAGTTCAGTTCTTGCCCATCCATCTCACAGGACATGTGGGACAAGATGCGTAAAACACTTTCTGCAAATTCAGGTCACAAATGGGGGGAGGGGGAGACCAACCAGCCACCTTCCTCCTGCTTTTACTGAACTCCAACAGTTACGTAAATCAGAAGAGGGTAATCTTGGTTAGACTTCAAGAGAATCTAGTATCATATCACCTGCCTATTTAAACCATTTTCATGCTAAAATTGTCTACACACACAAACATTACCTTTTTTTTTGTCAGAGGAGGGGGGACAAAAATTGAAACCAATCTTACCATTTCTAAGACAACCGGTCAGCAGCAATTGGGCAGCCACTAGGTGTTAAACGTTTTCCCCTTTGGCACAGAGCCCAAGGGTCCCAGCTGAGCACACTGTCGTTAGTGCCAGCTGAATCATATTTGGCTTGAAGCAGCCACCTCCACCTCATGGACTAGAGGCACCGAGTTAGATCTGGGGCCAAACGGCCACTGCCAGTCTCGCTTTCAGCATGACTGAAATGTCCCCTGGAGACTTTTCTTCAGCATGGAGCCAGCATCCGGTGGTCAGCGAGCAGGTGGACACCATGCCTCCGCGCGTGCCACCAACTCTCTGCATCCTTGATAGTGACAGGACTGTTATCCCCTGTGGGGCCTCAGCTGAATCTAGGAGATCAAAGGAGCTTCTTCTCAGAAAGGAAGGCCAGGGCAAGCCCACAATCATCCTTTGGTGATAAATAGGGACAGTTCAACCCCTGCCCTTGAGGAATCAGGAAGCAGACTCCGGAGCCCCTGCAAGCCAGGGGACCAGAATCGCAGGGCTTGCCAGGGGCTGGCGCTGGTGGTGTCTGCCCTGGGGCACCCAGCCCTCCCTCCCTTCTCACCACTGCCACATTCTGAACGCCCCAGCAGGAGCGTGGTCCTTCACTCAGAGACGGGCAGAATGTTCTGGCTGTGAGAGTCACCTGTGAGACCTGAGGAGTGGATGGAGCGTCTGTGTAGGATCCTGTTCAGAATCTCCTTGCAGCTTTTGCGGTACTGATGTCGCAGTAAGGAGTACACAAAGGGGTCGGACGCGGCTTTGCTGTAGGCCAAGCACTTGGACAGCACCCCCCAGTGGGAGCCGATGGGTGCCGTGGAGTAGAGCTCTACCAGCCTGCGGAGAGACAGGGAAGCCATTGCTGAGGGTGCTGCTGGGTGCCACCGGGATGGTGCCTGAGCCCCTGGGGACCGCTGCCAAGCCTCAGTTTCTCTGAGACTGCCTCCTCAAGTGACAATGACAAGTAACGGTTTACACCGATTACGATGATGGTGAACATTATCAGGCACTTATTTTATTCTAAGCACGGTGCAAACCAAGCACTTTCACAAGTGATTTTGCCGAGCCCTGGGAGATATGACCACCTCCGTTTTACATGTGAGGAAACAGATGTCCCAGGAGGTTAAATAATTTGTCCAAGGCTACATGGCCAGTAAACTGTAAAGGCGGGGTTTGAACCCGGGTCTGTCTGACTCTGAAACCCAAGCTGAACCAAAAACCAGGTTAATAACTAGTCATTAGCTGTCCTGGCTGTTGGCTGCAACTCTGCTGCTGACCTGCTGTGTGGTCTTGGGCATGTCTTTTCACTCCTTGGACCTGCATGTCTTATATGAAAAACAGATAGGAGCCGGGCTCGGAGGCTCAGCCTGTAATCCCGTGCCTTTGGGAGGCTGAGGTGAGTGGATTGCCTGAGCCCGTGAGTTCGAGACCCGCCTGGGCAGCGAGACCTCATCTCTACAATAAATCAAAAAAACAGCCAGGCGTGGTAGTGCATGCCTGTAATTCCGGCTACTCGGAAGGCTGAGGCGGAAGGATCGCCGGAGCCCAGCAGGTCGAGGCTGCGGTGGCTGGGAGCGGCCACTGCACTCCAGTCTGGGCAACCGAGTGAGACTCCAACTCAAAAAAAAAAAAAAAAAGAAAAACAGATAGGTGGGACAAGATCGTCTTAATGATCTTTTCAGCTGGAAGAGTCTGGGCCCATCCTTTGCTTCAAATCCTGGCTCTGCCTTCCATGGAAGGAAGGACTGAGACTACTTTTGAAAACACTGTGCAAAGCTCAAGGTATGTCTTGCTTCGGGAAAGCTGGCAGAAAGGCCTCCTCCTGGGTTTGGGATTCTGGTGATCTCTGGCAACAGAAGCAGTCAGAGTACCCTAAAGAGACCTCATTTTTGGGGTAGGAGCAAGGGAAGGCACAGACCATGTGTCTTAGAGACCTCCTGGAACCCATCAAACAATGCCATTCAATGGCACTAATGCCAGGTTGTGAGTCAGGAAAAGCCTCTCACTGTGTCAATGGAACTCCATCCAAGTCAAGCTGCTTCTCCTCCCTCAAGTCTGTCCACCTTTGGCCACATTTGGACACTATCCAGTATTAATTTAAGAAGGAAGGAAAACCCCACCACGCTAGACAAGAGCTCGGAGATCATAAATCACTCTTTCATCCACCCATTGTTATATGAAGAAATTGAGGCCCAGAGAAGAGAAGGGTGTGCCCAACCTCACACAGCAAGTCAGTGGCCGTGGTAGGTGCAGCACCTGTAGTCCACCCTGACTGGGGGTCTGGTACCCGTATTCTACCTGGGGTACCTGCAAGGTAGGAGGCAGTGGTGGCTCTCAACTTGGTGGGGTGCGCAGGGGAGGACTCAGGCACAGAAAGAACTGAGTTTGAGTTGGAACCATGTTTAGTCGCTGCCTTATTTAGTTGGTTGCTGCCATATTTAGTTGTTTTTTTCTGAAGCCTTCTTTGGGCTGAGGTCATGAGGACAGACCACAGAGCCGGTGAATGGAAGGAGGAGGAAGCTGGTGGCGTGCTATCCTTCATTGAAATGTTCCGTTCTCAAACAGGCCCACAACGAGTCTACTCTGAGGCCCCTCTGTCTGGCTTCCCATTTGCAGCACCGCTGTCTGCCCTTGACCTCTGACCCTGTGGGGGACTGAGGCTGTGTTCCCTCTCATGTCTTTGGGAGCCTGAATGGGAAAATGGAGCAGTTAGTATTTAGGAAATCCGTACTTTTAAGAAGTCTATTTTGAGAAGTGATCAATTTAAAGGGACAAAAAAAGCCTTTAATTTAGAAGTCACACCTAATAATAAGAATGAAATAGCTGAATGCCAACACATTGATACGAAATGGCAAATGGCTTTTTCAAAACATCGAGTCTTTTACATATTGCTAAGTTCAGTCTTAGTGTTTTGGCTCTCCCAAAAGGATTTATCAAAAGAGCCAAATATCATCAAGCAATCCAGCAAGATCAAAATTATGTGCATGCTATGTAGATTTCACAGAATAAAATTATTTAGGACGATTTAAAATTTATCCATTTAGATAATGAAGAGATCTCAATTAATTAAGTGTCTACCTGGCTCAGTCATAATAATTCCCAGCTGGGTGTCTCCTTTGGACCAAGCACTTGCGTGTACAATTTCTAACCTTGCATTAGCCTTCAGAATGAGTATCATTATTCCCATTAAATGCACCTACAAGCCAAGGAACATCAAGAATTGCCAACAAACCATCAGAAGCTAGGAAAGAGGCATGGAACGCATTCCTTTTCACAGCCCTCAGAAGAAACCAACACCCTGATCTTGGATTTCTGGCCTCCAGAACTGTGAGGGAAGACCCCTCTGTGGTTTAAGCTACCAAGTGTGTGGCACTTAGTTACGGCAGCCCTAGAAAACTGAGATGTGTCCTAAAGAGCCTGTTGTCGTGAGGTCATTTGGTTGTTCTGGGGTCTCTGGCCACAGCAGCACCTCAATGCACCAAGCCCCCACCCCATTCCTTAGGCCCCCCCATATACCCAGGATGACCCTGGAGATTTGTCAATGCATTAGCAGCCTCAGGTGCAGGGCAGTCCCCCGCCCCCCACAGGATGCAGGGCCTGCCCCAACAAACACTGGTCCCTGACACCTGCCCTGACCTTCCACTAAGCACTAAGGTGACCTTCCTTGTCCTGGGGTATCAACTGGAAAACCCACTGCCATCAGGCTCCATCCAACAGGAAATGCTTATGCTTCTGTGCTCACAATGCACATGTTCCTGCCCTGACACAGCTCCCCTGCCAAAGTCCCCCAGGGTGAGTTCACACACCAGGTCAGCAGGTCAGGTGGGGTAAGGGGGAAGGAGGGGGCAGGAGTCCACTTTTTCAGGCCTTTAAAGGGATTCTGATACAGGCAGTTCAGGCCTTTAGAAGTCCGGGCAGTGCACAGGCAGTGGGGTTAGCATACACAGTGCTTCAGGGGCAGAGCTTCATGAATCGGAAGCTGAGTACAGAGATGTGCATTTTACTGACTCGGGGTGAGGCACAGAGCAGATTCTCACAGACTGCATTCCTTGCAGATCCTATGTGCCTGCCCCCATCTCTGTATCCCTGTGTTTTGGGGTTTATTCATGGGGCTCCTCTGTGATCCACGGCTCTCCCTCTGATGTGGCTTACTGGCATGTCTGAGCTGGCTGTTGCAGTCGAGGGCTGATGAAAACAGGAAGCTGCCCACACTTGCCCCTCACCCACAGGAACCTCACACTCCCACCCAGCAGCCTGGGCAGTCCTGGTCCATGGAGGAAGGGTGGGGCACATCTGCCAGAACTCTGAGGCATTCTCTGAAACCCCAGAGAGACCAATATCCTGATATTCCTCAGTAACAGAAATCCCCAACAAAAGTGGGTTCTGAGGTGAGAACAGGACCAGTGATACCAGCAGCCCTTGACCCTGCACCTCCTTTGGTTCCCCAGGGGTTTGGGATCTCCTTGATTGCTTTACAAACATCATCTCGGGCCCCTGTTATTACTCTCTCTATTTTACAGAAGATAGAACCAAGGGAGTGACTTGTCAAAACCACGTGGCCTGGAGTAGAGAAAACAGGATTTGGACTTGCATAGTGGGTGCCGGCAACCTTGTGCCTTCCCAGTGCCAGGCTGCCCCAGGAGCCTCCTTGACGTGGGTTCTTGTTCCATGGTGTGGATAAGCGCCTTTAGTTTCAAATCTTTAAAGTGATACATTAGTGCCCTCTCTTTGCACCTTCTCTGCCACTATCATCTCTCTCCTCTCCTTTCCTCTTCTCTCCCCCCTCTCTCTTTCTCCCTTCTCCCTCCCCCTATAGACACATGCAGACACATATACAAGCTGTACACTAAATGCAACATGGCCCACAGAAAATCCCTTGGGAAGCCAGCCCAAGAACTTTCCAAGACTTCGGGAGAACTCGGCCTGCATATTTGAAGACCTGTAAGTAATAAGCTGATGCTTTAAATGTTCATGAACCATGAGTGGAAAAGCCATTTTATTAATAGAATATTAACATTTTGGAGTCATCTACATATTAAACCCCTCTCCCATCTACACAATTCCATTACTTTGAAAAGCCACAATAATGGTGCTGTCAGATTTGAAAATGCCTCAAAGCCTGATTCTGATGATTTAGGACAACCATAATTATTTGTAAGCATACATCACTCCAGAGACAATAGCCTTACAATTCCTTCTAGACACATGAATTTTAATTCAGAAAATATTTAATTAGAGCTTTTGGATGAGAATCTGTTATGGATCTGCAGACTCTGCTCAAACACTCTGGGAAGAGTCCTATGCGACCCAGGGCTTTGAGGACACAGAGCCATGTGATTGTAAATTGGAGGTGTCAGAGTTCTATTAAGAGTGAAAGTGGAGCTTTGCAAATGGTTCCCACTGTGGTCTCACATGTCCCAGTGCACAGGTGCAGGTGGCTGTTTGGCTGGCACAGTTGGATGGACTGTCTCTCTGAAAATGCCAGCCACGTCCGCCCATGGCTCCACTCCAGCTACACAAACTGTTGTTAGTCAGGTGGGGAACCAGAGATGACTCAGCTCAAACCCACTATTTTTGCTAGAGAAACTCCCGTGCCTGCTTTACCCACAGGAGCCTGGATGCCATCTGGGTTCATACCAACGTTCTTATGCTCGGGTATAGGAAGTCAGACTGAAAATGGACACATGGGGCATCTCTGTGTTTCCAGTGCCTGGCCCTCAGTCTTTGGAGATGTAGCATGGCCCAAAGGCTAAATTATAGCCAATGGGCCCGACATTGACCTTCAACCCTTGACTCAGTCACTCACTGCCCAAATGGCCTTGAGCAACTAATCTTACCTCTCAATCTCTGTAAGACTAGGGTCTCGTAATGACCTTGCTGGAGAGCTGCACTAAGGTACACACTGATAAGCTCAGGTACTTGACAGGAGTTCACTGAGTGACAGGTGTGGTCACGAAGACATCACATTCTCCAACAGGAAGCTTGAGAACTTATGTGAAGACTTGGCTGGTTCTTTTAAACACTTGACCCAAGAATGATATGTCCCCACCTGAGAGAGCTGTCAGGCAGATGCGAACAGATGGGGGACAAAGAGGAGGACTCCCAGCCAGCAGGATCTTCTCAATCAACTCAAAAGGGTGGCAGATGTTATAGCAGAAGCCTCCTCTCTTCCTCAATATTCTTTTTTTTTTTTTGAGTCGGAGTCTCACTCAGTCACCCACACTGGAGTGCAGTGGCCGCTCCCTGCCACCACAGCCTCAACCTCCTGGGCTCCGGCGATCCTTCCGCCTCAGCCTTCCAAGTAGCTGGAACTATAGGCACGTGCTACCACGCCCATCTAATTTTTTGATTTATTGTAGAGATGAGGTCTCGCCAAGTTGCCCAGGCGGGTCTCGAATCCGAGGGCTCAGGCAATCCACTCACCTTGGCCTCCCAAAGTGCGGGATTACAGGTTGAGCCACCAAGCTCGGCTTTCCTCAATATTCTAATGCTGCCAACTCCCAGGGTTCCCAGCTGCCGTCTGACATTAACCCATGCCCCTGACACATCTCCTTTTATAAGACACAAGGCAGGTGGAAGCAGCAAGCCTGACTGTCTGAATACAGACAGTCACCGTGGAGTTGTGGGGAATATTCGTTTCCGTGCTGACAGCTCAATGAGGGGTGTAAGTGACACGCGAACAACTTGGTCTCAATCATTTCAGAAACTGCAGCTTTCAGTTTCTGTGTGGCTTGTACCTCAAAAGGTCCCCGTCTCACCATCACCACAATATCCCCCTGGGAAGAAAGCAGGAACCTTTGTGCTCTCTCCTGAGAGAATAGGCAGAGCCTGCAATGCCAGGTGCTGGGCAGGGGAGCTGGTTCCAGGCAGACCTGGGTTGGAACTGAGGCTGGGTGGCTTACTGGTACTGGGGAAGGTTGGAATCTATCTGAGCTTTGGTTTCCTCATCTTTAAAGTGGGGATGTTGTCTGAGTACAGCTTCAGGCACAGAGTAGGAACTTACAGGATTAAAAATGAAAGAACATTCCTGAATTAATTTTAGAGACAGAGCATGTTCTTTTCCTTTCCGAATTCCCCGGATCTGCCTGTTACTGTCTCAGTGGGTTTTGATTTTTATTTCTACAGACAGCAAGGAGGTAGAGAACAATGAGTAGACAAAGTAGTCAGGAGAGCTGTCCCTCCTACTGGGAATCCCTGGGCTGTCCAGTGGTCTCTACATTTGGGCTCACTTCCTGAGTCCTACTAGCTGAATGACCCAGGCAATTCTTCCCGCTCCAAGCCTCAGTTCCCCTATCTGCAGAGTAGGGCTCACATAGCTTGTGGGGGGCAATGTAGGACCCAGAGGAATAACATCTGAGCCAACTGTGAAGTGCTATGCAAGGGGCGGCCATGCCAGCTCCCACTGGGCCTGCTGACAGAACATATTTCTTAACCTCCTCAAGCTCCACCCATGGGTTGCCTCCTTGCATTCATAAACCCTCTAGATCATAGGCCCCACATCCCAGGGACCTAACCCATTCCAGGGTCCACACCTGCCACATCATCTATGCCACCTCTAAATTTAGGACCAGGGTTGCCTCTGAACTCAGTGCACCTGAGCCACCATCACCGAGCCAGCAGGTTGTAGGCAGGGCCCATGGTTCTCAAGAAACCGATATCTGTGGTCAAGAAAGCAACCTCCTTGATCCAAACTCCAAAACTCTCCAGCATCTCCCCCTCCCCCCACTCCCCACCCTCTTCCCTAGGCTTCTGCCAGCCCCAGGGCTCTCATTGTAAGGATGGCTGCAGTACAGCGGCTGCTGGGAGTTCCGGGAGTCACTCAGGCCTTTAGAGGACCACTCTCCAGGCTGTAGAGGGTCTTGGGAAGGAGGTCAGGAGCAGTTTCCATGTGCCAAGGGTTTAATGCCACAACCACAGCCCTGAGCAAGAGGGAAAGGAGGACTGGGTTCTGCAAAGAACTTCTCCTCCCCCAAGACCCTCATGAGAGTTTGAGGGGCTGTTGAAAAGCCCACCAAGATTGGAAGTTCAGTTCCACCCCTGACTTGATACGTGACTCTGGGCAATTGTTCAACCACCCCCTGACCCCAGGCCTCAGCTGCTCCAGCAGTAAAATGGGGTAGGGTTGCACTAGAACTAAGACACTCAATATCACTGGCCATTAGAATAACATGAGGGACTTTAAAACCACCAACATCCAGGCCCACACTGACAGAGTCTAACTTAACTGTTAGTGTGAGTCTGGGTATGGGTTTGAATTGAAAGCTCTCCAGGTGATTCCAATATGAAGCCGAGTTGGCAAACATGGCACCAGGTTAGGAAGAACAACTACCAGCATCTGTGTGTCTCTTCCTTGAAGGTGGAGACATTCTCAACCATTCCTGGCACGTTCCCACAAATCCTAGCCTGTCTCCAGAATCACTTTCAATATAGTGCTCGGCCAGCCACTAGCAGTGGGGTCAAGCCGGCCAGCACAGTACAACCAGTTCACCCTCCCCACATAACGTGATAGACAGCTAGGGATCCATCTGCCTCCAAAACCCATGGCTCTGCCATTTTCTGCAAGCTGAAGCTCAGCTACATTTCAGAGCAGAGTCTTTCTTCAGCTTGTTCTGAGACTGGTCATGTCTACACTTGGAAACCAGCTTGAGAAGAACAGCAAGTGAATCAAATAGTTGCCACCGGATGTGTGAGCGACTGTGATTCCGGAGTGGGTGATGGTAAGAGCCACACTGCTGAATGCATGTATTATTTTTTTGTTGTTATTTTTACCATCAGTTGATTTCTCCTCACAATCAATGTGTGTTTCTCAACCCTGACTCAAAGAAAGAAGGATGAATTTGCATCAGGCTCCCTGGAAGTGAATGCGAGATTAAATCCCTCCTCAACCCTGCCCCGCCCAGCCTGGCAGTTCATACCCTGGCAAGGGTAGCCAAGCTCTGATAAGATTCTGGTCGTCCCCTGGTGTGATGAGTAAGCAAGCTCACAGGATCCCATGTGGGGTGTGCCAAGGGCACCCAGCTATCCTAAAGAAGACTAGGTATCTGGTTGGACTCTCCTCTCCCCACTGGCATGGAAGGGGTGTGGGGGAGGGGGCACGAGCGAGAGGAAGTGTCTCCAAGAGGGGCGTGATTGCAGGATACTCACCAGGATGATCTGCCTGTCTCTCACTGCCTTCCTGCTGCCCTGTCTTGGAGTCTGATGTCCCCTCCCTTCACACCTCCTGAGCCTGAGGAGGAAGACCCAGATTTGGTTGCTTAGGATGTATTTCTGGATTGAGCAGGGCACTGGACAGGCAGACAGGTGGCAGAGAAAGCTCTGAGCACCCTCAAAGAGTGGCTGGAATGGGGATCCCAGTGGGCTCCTGGTTACAGAAGGATGGCATGAGTGGCTAGAGGTCTAGAAGCAGAGGGGCCTGTGAGCAGGGCATTGGCCCGCCTCCCACTCCAGACCTCTTTGACTGCAGACCAGTGCTGCCCAGCAGAGACAGGGAACCGCAGATATCATCTGAAATGTTCTACTAGTGAAAAGAAGCAGGTGAAATCAATTATGTATTTTATTTAACTTTATCATTTCTCTATGAACACTATATAAAATGATCATCATTGTTATTTTCATTTTTGTAAAGACAGGGTCTCGCTATTTTGCCCAAGATGGTCTTGAACTCTAAGCTCATGTGATCCTCTCACCTCAGTCTCCTGGTGTTGGGATTATAGGCATGGACCACTACCTGTAATTATTAATTATAGCCCCAAATTACTAAATATATTTATATTTAGTAATTATAACATTTATATAAATATATATTTAGTACACATAAAATTACTAAATATGTAATATGTGTCATGTTATGTCTCGATAATACAGTGTGTTTTTAAACCTACAGCACATCCCAGCTTAGACAGGCCATGTTTCAAGTGCCCCATAGCCACCTGCTGCTGGTGGCCCTCATGCCGAACAGCACAGCTCTAGATCTGGTTCATGCTTTTCCTTCTGCTTGGATGGTCTGGTCCCCCTAAATGGCCAGGCTTGTCCATGAAGCCCCAGCCAGGGGAGCTCACTCCTGCCCCAGAACCCCTGAATCCTGTGCTTGTCCCATGACATGGTGCCCCATCTGGGTTAGAGGACTTCAGGGTTAATGTCCTCATTGGAGGGGGACTTCTTGGGTCTCACCAACCCATGCTTCCTCTGCAGGGGCTCTTTTATGTTCTGCAGAGAAGGTGCTGGAGAAAAGTGTGCTGAAACGAAATGAGAATCTGTTTGCATATTTTGGGAGGTTTTCTTAGGATGGCTTCTTCATACAGATGAGAAGGCCAAGGCAGGAGCTGGTGGGGTGTGGGGAGTAGGGATGGAGTGGTTTCATTGGAGTCCCAATTCATATTCATGAGGTTTCTTAGGTGTGGCTTTCTCTCCCTGGTAGGTTACTGCTCATCCCCACAGAGGATGAACAGGGTTTAGAATGTTTTTAAAGCTCAAAATGTACCAAATCCAGTTTGAGGGAGCATACTGAATTGTGATTCAATAGTCTAAAACTGGAGCCATATCACCTGTCCTCTTCTGAGGGCTCAAATTTACCTCATTAGCTCATGACACCCCAGCTTCAGAGGTCTAGGGTCCTCTGTGTGCCCCCTGTCCCCCACCCCCTTCATGATGCACCTTCCCTGGCAGGATTGAACCCCCTTCAGTTCTGTAGCAGCCAGAACTGGGTAGTGGGCATCATGGGCGGTGCTATAAGTGCTGGAGGGAGGGAGGGTGGGTGAAGACCACAGATATCATCTTTCAGGCCTGTGCCACATGTTCCCATGGTCCATGTCCTTAAATCCTCAGGGCACTGCACTCCCTTCTGGTAGCCCAGAGAGGCTACATCACTGGCCCAAGGTCACACAGCAGAGGGATGGATTGGGTACAGGCAGGCACATGCCAGAATCAGTCTACTAACACTCTGCCACGCCTCCCTCAGAAAACAAAAGAGACCCTTTCTCCTCTCACTGTGCCTGGACTTTGCATCCCATGGGAAACCCCGAGCAATGTAAGTTTCGCCTCCTAGCTGCTTGTGGTGGGTGGTTCTCAATCGGGAGTGATTCTGGGCCCCAGACAACATTTGACAATGTCTGGAGACAATTTTAGTTATCAAAACTGGGGCAGCAAGTGGTATAGAAAGAGACACTATTGGCATCCAGAGGTGGAGGCCAGGGATACTGCTGAACACCCTAGGATGCACTGGACAGGCCCCAGCAGCAAAGAAGTATCCAACACAAAATGCCAAGGGTGCTGAGGCCTAGTGAACAGTTCTAGAAGAAGGAAGAATTGGTGGCTCTGCTCTGCCCTGGTCAGACCCATCTAGAGACTTGCAGACAGGTCTGGGTCTCATGTTCAAAGCAAGACACGGGTTGACCAGATCTCCCCTAGAGTTGTGGCGTGCCTTGGAAGACAGTGGAACCCCTGGCGTTGTGCTGTCTGGGGAACAGAAGGGGGGGGGCCTGGTTGTGGGAAAGCCAGGCTCAGTGTCTCCAAGTTCATGGGGCCTCCTGGGAGTAGAGGACATTCTGCTGGGCTGCAGGGAGCAGAACTGGAAGCAGAGGTGGAGCTACAGCAACCAACTTCAGCTCAGTAAGGACAAACAGGAAATAGGCAGAACCTTCCATCAGGGGGGCCCTCCTCTCTGGGGTGTGCATGATGCCGGGTGATGGTAAGGCAGGGTGCCCTTCCAGGTGGTTGCCGCCGGGGAAACTGGGAGGTGCTGGGAAGCTGGGTAGCTGGGCTGTGTGTGCTCACTCGCTGTCTCTTTCTCACACACATGCACACACACACACACACACACACTCTCTCTCTCTCTCTCTCTCTCTCTCTCAGAAAACCCTGCACAGATCCTACTTCCCAGATTCAATGAAAGCTTCACATCTACCTCCTAACAGAACATCAACATTCCCCTTTTTTATTGCCAACTTCCCAGATCATTAAGCCACTATGGACATGAAGTTGTGCGGTTTTGTTTTCCTTCCAGTTGGAAAAACTGATTGATTGGGTGATATCATTTTTCTTTTTTCCAACTAACACGCATGGGGGAAGCGCTACAGCTACAGAAGAATGGCTTAAGAAATGCACAGCCTGAGGCCAGCATATGTCAGCCCCGGCCAGCTCAGGGGCTGGAGATCTGGCATGGAACTGGACCAGCCCAGCAGCACCTACCCTAACAGTGGAGACCTCCAAGCCATAGGACAGGTGGGTCTACCTTGCAGGGCACGGAGCATGCTACTTGACAACTGTGAGGGTGGCAGATGACCCGGCTGTTGACCTGGGTGTCCAGGCTGGGGATGCCCAGCGGTTGGGCTGTCCTGCACTCAGTGGACAATAGGTGTCCAACCACACTGTAGGATGCCTTTCTCTGTCATGTTTCCCCTCCTCCCCTCCTTTAGGGCCTCCTGGGGGTTGGGGACCCAGGATAATGGGTTGTAATGATGCAATTTAGAAATTGAGTGGGAGAGAGTCTTTTACGCCCTTTTGTTTCTGAGTCTGATCCAAAATAATTTGAGGTTGAAGAGAAAGAGGATGCAGCTTCCTTTTCACTAAACCTGGCAATGCACCCCGGGGAAAAAATATGGGGCCAAGAGAGGCCGTGACTGCGAGGAGTCAGCCAGCCCCGCTTGGCTCTTCATAACCCCGACCCATATGCCCCACCGGTCAGGCTCACCTGGTGATCACGTAGGGTGCAAAGCACACGAGGAAGGTCCCTATGAAAGTGCTGATCTTCTTGGTGGCGCGCTGCCGCCTCCGCCTTTGTTCCTCCAGACAGCGTTCCCGCACACTGTGTGTGAGAGGGAGGAAAAGGTTACTCATAGGATGGCCTGGCCAGATCGGAACAAGGGACTAGTCACAAACACAGGCAGTGGCCTCTAGGACAGTAACTTGCAAGACCACGGTCAAGCCTTGGCTGAAGCGATTGGCCTTGGCCAAGCCGTGTGACATCACTAAGCCTCAAGGTCCTCACGTGTAATACAGTAATACATTAGGTATTTTTTGTAGGTACTTTATTAAATTTGACATAATATAATAAATTGTCACAAAGGGCTGTTCTGAGAATTAAACGCATCCAGCACATGGACATGTGACATGTGTTCAAGGCCTAAAGCACATAAAGCAACTGGCACAATGCTCATGTCAGTGCAAATAAGCATGAATTCTTAGTATTATTCATATCATTCACTGATCACCAGCTTTGCACCGGCTCCAGGATGCCACAGGCTCTCTGTAAAATCTCCAATTCTTTTCTTTATCACAAGCGATCCTGCCAGGTGTATTCTGCCGGCCAGGTGGGTTTTTGCCTGCCCTGCTTTACAATGAAAATCATGAGGTTTGCGAGGCCGAATGATTTGCCCAACTGGCGAATGGAGGCAGGATTTGAACCCATGTGCATGATTCAAAGCTTGTCTTTTTCACCCAGGGCAGCCTGGACTCCATGCATGTAGCGTGTGGCACAGATCTTCCTCTCCTCCACATCTTCGGCCTGACTTTTTCCATCCCGAAGCCTCACCCCTGTCTAGGCACCGCAAGATGGAGTCAGGGAAGGATAAGTCACTTGATTCCTCCAGAGACCAAGCTTGAAGAAGCCAAGAACCCATGGAATTGGGAACACAGCTTCAAGGATGGAACTGGGGGCACAACTGAAATCAGGAGCTACCTACGCCTCTAACTGCACCTCCCTCTGACACCTGTATCTCTAACCACACCCTCTTCCAGTTCTGCTCTGTTCTGGGTCCTTTCCAGAGGTTCAAAAACAAACAGGGAAGAAGACTGTGGTCACAGTTGCCTAGGAAGAGAAGATATCTTGGCAGAGCTAGGCCTGGGTTGCTGTGGCCTGGCTCCAAATAAAAGGCCAGTCTATCCAAGGAAAACAAGCAGTGGAGAAAATATTCATGAGCCAGGTTCAGGGACATTGCTAATGCCACAGCAGCCATTCCTTCCTACCAGGTGAGCCATCATTTTACTACTTCATCAAGATTCTGTTTAAACAGATTTCCTGTCACAGATAGACAGTTCCATAGTAGGTGGGATCGAAGGCTCCCTAAATTCTTGCAGGATTTTTGTCTTTCCTTGATTTTTGCCTTTCCGGGAAATTTCTTTTTTTTTGAGTTGGAATCTCACTCTGTCGCCCAGACTGGAGTGCAGCGGCTGCTCGACCTGCTGGGCTCTAGTGATCCTTCCTCCTCAGCCTTCCAAGTAGCCGGAATTACAGGCATGCGCTACCATGCCCGGCTGATTTTTTGATTTATTGTAGAGGTGAGGTCTCGCTGTCCAGGCAGGTCTCGAACCCGTGGGCTCAGGCAATCCACTCACCTCAGCCTCCCAAAGGCGTGGGATTACAGGCTGAGCCACCGAGCCCGGCTCTTTCCGGGAATTTAAAGAGTTGAAAATTGGGTTGTGCCGGGAGCCGCAATCACTAGTAAAAGTAAGGTAAAAGGGACCTGAAAATAGGAAAAACGCCGACTGGGAGCAAGGCCCCAGTAAAATGCAGCCATGATGGAGGCAAAGCCCCATGAATCCTGTTGACGGACCTTCCCTAACTTTGTAGGATTGCGTGCATAAGCTTGAGAATGTTCCCTCTTTAATTGAGATAACAGATGCACAAATGGATGATGGCATTTTGACAGCAAAAATTATACATAGGCATAATGGAAGTAAGATTACAGCAAAAAGGGTGCCCCTTAGAATGTGCAAGGATGTGGAATTAGCAGTAAACCTATGTATAGAAATGTAAAAAAGGCTCAACAGCAAAAATGTCCCCCCTGAAGGGACAAGGGAATGCAAATCTTGCAATCTTTAGCTAAAAAGGAAAAACAAGTACTTCCTCACATCCTTTATAAGTAACAACATTGACAGTTGTGACTGATGAGGAAGTGAGAAACTGAGACAGAGTATCTCCAAAAACAGGTGTTTTCAGGAAAAGCAAGTCACAGACATGCCTTTTGACTTAAGAAATATTATAGTTTAATTAGAAAGAGGGTTAAAATTAAAGTAAGGATTAGAATTAAATAAATAGCAGTTATAATTAGAAGATAAATGTTTATTATAGATGTAGGTATTAGTTAAATATAAGGAATAGGACATAATTAAGTTTTAAGGTAAACTTAAAATTATATACACTTAATGTATATAATTTTAAAATTAAATACATCTAGGATTAGAAGTAAGATTAATTTCATATATAAGTGTAGATTTAGACATGTTTTGTTTAGAAATATGAAATGTAAAATAGGTGATAAGAAAATAGCAAGTAATATAGATAAGGCAATTAGAATTAAGAAAGTTAAATTTAAAAAAATAGAGTATTAAGAATTCGTAGTGGGTAAGATAAGGGTGGTTATATAAAAGAAAAAACAAGTCAATTTATTGCTGCTAAAAGTATATATAAGGGTAGAATTAAGAAAATAGATTAGTAAAGGAAAAGAAATAGAATAGTGAAGGGAAGAGATTCAGTTGACCTAGAGGTCACAGGATGTGGCTGATAAATTGGCAGCTGGTATTTTGTTACACCATCGGTAGCAGGAAGGAACAAAATGAAACCTGTAAAGGTCAACTTCCCCATAAACAAAAGAAAAAACATGATGTAAACATTTAATGTGTAACATGGGATACATTTTGTGGGTAGGGGGGTCAGTAAAAAAACTACATAAGCTTGTATGAATTGAATAAAAATTGGCAGAGTCTTGAGCTCTCCCCAGGAAGAGGATTCCTGTCGTTTTCGTCTTTTCTTTTTCGCCGCTTCCTGATTCCCCTGTCTCAAGCCCTGACTCTCTCCTGGAGCTGGACTCCAGCAGGGTTGGACTTGATGCAAACAGGTTTCATCCTGTCTCAAAGTATACTATTCATAACTAATACTACTACTTCATTTCTAAAAAATGAATGTTAATAGCTACCCACATTTCTTGAGTCTCTGATATATGCCATGCTAGATAGAGTGATGGGGGTTCATAGTGCATTTGTTTATTTTGATATAACATCTCTGTGAGCTAAAGACTGATAGCATTATGGTCCCCATTTTTTAGAAGAGAACACTAAGGTACAGAGGAGTTAAGTCACTTGCTCAAGTTGGGTAAGTGGCTCTGGGGCCTCCTACCAGAGCATGTCATTACAGACCCCTAGGGGGCAACATCTCACCCAGGAAATTTGAAGAACACAGCTGGGCCTATGGAGGGACCCAGGGGGTGACTTTGCCTAAGGCCATTCAGCAAGAGTCAGTCTTAAACCTCCCAACTGTCATTACTCCTGGGTTCCTGCAGAGTTTTCTACCAGAGTCCTTGACTTGTGTGATACAAGAGGATATGGTGGGGGAGGAGGGAAGGTGAAAGTCCCTACCCTGGAGGTCTGGGTGCAGTGAGGTCATCGACTTTACTGTCCTGGTTTTGAAACTCAAAGTCCTGCATCCTGGGAGTCCCTGAGTCTCAGGCAAACCAGGATGATAGTGACCCAAGGGTGTCACGTGTTTGGTGTGAGTCTCTGCAACAGAGGCTTGTTTGTTTTAATATTGACAGCTTTTCCCCAATGTGTTCAGTGTGCTTGATGTGAGATGTGCTGGAGATTCAGTGTCCTGAGCCCCTACAGGACATTCACCTAAAGAGACCAGCAGATCATTCCGGGTATTCCCAAAATATGAGTACCATATTCACATAAATGGCTTATCAAGGGCACCCCAGAAAAACTGGAGCTGGGCCCACCTCCAATTTATGACCCTGATAATATTGTTCAGTTCTCAGGTGCTTCAGAATAACCCTGATGAATGAAAGCTGCTCTCACAACTACTATGTGGCCTCAGGGAAGTCACTCAACCTCTCTGAATTTGGTTCATCATTTATCCAAGGGGGATTTCAAAATAGTTATACCTAGAGCTACCGCTCATTTTAGGGACAGACATTTTTTAGAGACAGATAAGACTTGTCTACTACCAACCCTTTGAGGAGTGAAGAGCTTCCTTGGGTCCTCCCCAGTTGGTACTGGGGTTTCTGCTAAGGAGCTGAGGACACAGCTATTCACCCAGAAGCAGCTTGTCTTCAGATAATCCCTTCCTGAAACATGAGGCCTTGAAGAATATTTAAAAGCATATGCTAGTGAATGTTTTGGAGGTCTTCAAAAAGATAGAGACTTCAGGAGTAATGAGAGTTGGGAGATTTAAGACTGACCCTAGCTGCATGGCCTTAGGCAAAGTCACCCCTGGGCGGGGGAGTTTCTCCATAACCCCAGCTGTGCCCTCCAATGGGTCTGAAGGAAAGAAATGGACTCTGTGCAGCCTGGAATGGTCAGTGTCACTCCTCTACCCTGTAGAAACCTCTGGAGAATTAACTGTATCGGTCCCTATGGGACTGTGTAGCAGAGAAAACTCAATAGCAAGCACTGTGCAGATACAGTGTTTCTTTGGGAGCTCATGGTTCTAAGCTCAATGTCTTATACCCAGAAAATACTCAGTGAGTGTGTGTGGTAGGAATGAATGAAATCCCTTTAAAAAAATCTCAGGAAAATTAAGACTCAGTTATTTTTAAAGTGACCCTTCCAAAGAGGTGATAGTAAGTCAGAAATCTGTCCTAAAATAGATTTTTTAAAAGTGAGCCTTAAAAACCTTTAGCCTATCCAACAATGCAAGGATTGTCCGTGGATGTAAGGTCATAAAAAGCATCTCCTGGCCTGGCCTCCTCTCTTGGTTAATAGCCTAGTAGATGGGCATGACACACCAGAGATGGACTTTTGGGACCAAATCCAAGCACCGTCACTTAATTGCTGTGTGGCCTTAGGAAAGTTATGTAACCTTTATGTGCATCAGTTCCTCAGCTCATACTGAGATGAACTAAACTAACATACAAAAGATACTTATGACAGTGCCTAACTCAGAGTAAGCACTCCGTAAATGCTATAATCATTATTCCTTTGGCATGTATTTGTTGAACAATTGCTATGTTCCATCATGACCTTGAACTCCAAAACCACAATGTTCCCTCCCACTACAGGGGAAACATGCAATTTACGAGAGAGACACCTGTAACCAAGATGATGCCAGAGGTGCAGTAACAGTGAACTAAGAGTCAGGAGGCCTGAGATGTAGTTCCCAACTCTTGTGCTGGCTCTGTGACCCCTCCCTGGACCTCCAAAGACATGATGGATGCTTCCCAACCTTTATGGCACCGAGTATGCTGTCAGGCACAGAGGGTGTCTGCAGGATGGATGTCATTTCTGGGGTGTATATCCACATGGGCCTGGTCACGTCTCTGCTCTGAGACAGACCAGCTACACTCTGTAGCCATGGGTAGTATGAGAGATCTACTCCTCTACCATCACAGCTCACAGATGGGGAAACTGAGACTCCAAGAAGAGAAGGACTTGTTCACCCAGAGGCAGGGCTAGTCACCCAGGCACTGACTCCCAGTCTGGTGCCCCTCACTGGGAACCACATTGCTCCTTCTGTGAGTTCTTTTTGAAGGAAAAAAAAGAGGATGAATCTACCTCCCTGCCTGGGGCTCTCCTGCTTTCCAGGTGGAAGCAGGGAGGTGGCAGGGGGTAAGTCAGGTGGAGTAGTCCCCAGGCTCTGAGGAAGCAGCACAGTCCTCTTGATGATGATGATGATGATGAAGATGATGATGATGAAGAAATGATGGTGATTTAATCATAGTATGAGAACAGCTCTTCCACTTCCAGAACAGCAACAGCACACAATCACCTTGTCCTTGCTGCCCTCTTCCCCCACCATAGCATTGCAAAAGCGAGCTCCTGGAAATCTTACAGCCGGTGAGCTGTTATTTTATTTATCTACAGATGTTATTTTACTCATCTGGAGAAAGGTTTACAGCGTGCCCAAGGTCACACTGTGAGTTTGGGACTGATCCAGGCCTCTCCCCAGGTCTCCTGACTCTGAGGTGTGAGGTGGTTCCCCAGCCCCCACTGCCTCCCACAGAATCACTGATGGTGAGCATTCTCAAACATCCTGAGTCTGGCAGTGGCACCTGGTCCTCAGACTCACAGGTGGCATTCGAGGCACAGTGTGTGAGAGGCCATCACTCCCCCGAGGCAACCTGGCCAGGTTCTTTCCCCCAGAGTGTGAGCATGTGTGTTGGCATGGGGGACTTCTGAGGCTATGACAGGACAGTTTCCTCGAGACAAAAGGAGCCAGGCTCTTCAGCATTGCGACTTGTGGGGTTGAAGAGATGTTCCCCAATAGATGTCCCCAATGGGACAAAGGGGTTGGCGAATTCTGGGAACATCTGAAAAGTCAATGAATGAGGTGATCTCAAATAAACCCTTCCAGCTGCAGACACCTCCCTGCTGTCTTCAAGGGGTCTGGGTTCTGAATGATTCCCAGGACAACTGCCGTCCACCCAGAGTCCACTCTGAGTCCTCAGGGAGTGACTGGGATTTGTTTCTGGCTTTTAAGGCAAGGGAATCAGCTGACCAATGGTGGGAAAGAGCCTTGAGTTTTGGGTCACGACATTAGTGTGAACAGTCCTGTCCTCAAATCCAGCATGAGGGATTCCTACCCTGGGCCCTTCACATTAAGGGCCCATACCTCTCTGCACAAAATGAAGATTTCATAGGGCTAAGGGGACGTGCCCACCCAGAGTCATCACCTTCCACTCTAGACCAAACTCTATGTGCCAGGAACAAGGGATTCTTTGCCCAAATGCCCTCGTCCTGCTCCCAAGATGTGTGCAGCCATCTCCTCTGGTCCCATCCTCCTGAGGGTGAACTATGCTACCTGTGTGCTCTGCTAGAGGCCTGAGGGGTGGTGTTTGCAAGAAACATGTGCATGGAGTGTGGCTGCACAATCTGCGATGTGCATCTCATGCAAAGAAGGCCCTTGTGGTGCTGGGAAGACGCCTTGTGGTGCTGGGAAGATCCATGTGCATTTCATGCAAAGAAGGCCCCTTGTGGTGCTGGGGTTGAGGGTCAAGGCAGGTGGGCCATTTCGGCTCTCCCCAGCACGTGTGAGGATGACCTCCAAGGAGTCTGAGAATTCTAAGCTTGAACCTAACCTTGAAGGTCATTATATAGATATATTTGCCAAGGAAGGAGGGTAGAACCCATTGAAGTGTGCGAGCTTAATGGAGAACTTCTAAATATCACGATATACAGTTCACGAGCCTCCATTTGTGTTATCACCCATCTGTAAATCTTAGGGGAGGCCTGAGTATGAGGCTTGGTTCGAATTATTTTCTAGATATGTTAAATTAGGCTGGTGCCTCTCTTCCGTGGGTCTCCCAATTTCCTCACCTGTAAAGTCAAGGCACAGTGAGACTCTCGTCTACTCCTCCACAATTCCCATACCCCCCAGAATCAGCTCCCAGCCAGCATCTGCAGACACTGCTAACAAGATGTCGAGGACATGCTGGGAGGCCCAGCAGATCCCTAGGGATGCTCAGAAAAGACTGGGTGCTGGTCACCTGTTGAGTCCTCTTCATCAGCAATCGGCTTCTATTAAATCTCCAACTCGAGCTGTGACCCTAAGCTAAACTGGGTCCCTGCATCCATGCCCCAGTGCCCCGTTGCTCTGCCACTCCTGGCAGCACTAGGGAGAGGGTCTGGCTATAACTGGTTCCAAGCTGTGGCTTGGGAGAACTGAGCAGTGGGCAATGAGCGGTGTGCACTGAGCAGAGGACCAGGTGTGTAATAAGTATTAGAAACCCCAAACTGCTCCAGAAAGGTAGGAATCAAGCAATCGCCACAGAAAGGCAGGAGTGGAGAACACTTCTTGGGGTCTCAGATTTAATGAAGAAGAGAAGGTCTCTGATGTTTGGGAGGTGGCTAGAGCAAAGAGGTGCGGCGGCCTGCCACATGTCATTTTAAACACCCTGCAGAAAAAGCAGACACCACGAGAGAGCTTCCTGGCAAATGCCACCCTGAGTCCTCAAAACGGCTCCCTTTTAATGAAGTCCCAGGAGGCCATCAGTGTGGCAGCTGATAAAATTTCCAGTGAGCAAAACTCCACCTGCTGTTCTGGCTGTCCAGAGGGAGAAGCCAGGTCTTTGTGCACCAGGACTGGCACTCCCAGACCCCACTGGCTCTCAGTCTGGTCCAGGGGGCTTAGTGCCTGAGACAGGGCATGCCCAGGGTAGCCTCCAAGCTGGCTCTGCAGTTTCTCATTTGTAAGAGAAGTAGCTTGGAGCTGCCAAGATAGAAGCCTGTGGACTGGCTGTCTCCTCCTGTATGAGTCATCCTCTCCCTCACCCTGCAGAGGCCAACTCCTCAGAGAAAGACACGTCTGTGTTCACTGAAGGGGCAGTACTGTCCCACCCGTCACTATCCCATGACCTCAGGGAGCTCTAGGCCAGGGGACCGATCAGAACTATTTCTGTTCCAGAGCCCTTCCTCTCTCCAAGGAGACTGGGCCTGGAAGGCCCCAAGGCACCGGGAGCAGGGGATGCTCAAAGCAGCTTGGAGCCGAGAAGAGGTCAAGGTCCCCCCAGACAAAAGGGGGAAGAGGGAGAGACTGGAGACAAGCAGAGTGGCTGCCTCTGCTCCTGAGACCCCAGGACTCTCTTTTCAGTGTCTTGCCTGGAGTCAGTCAGAGAGATTTGCAGGAGTGGAGCCAGGTCTACATCCTAACCGGGCTGAAAAGGAGCCCACCCCGCTTCTGGAAGCTGGAAGAAGAGCAGGGAAGGGGTTTGTACTCATCTAAATAATAACTGATTCCACTCCCAGCTCAACCTTTCTCCACTGTTAGACTCATAGTGAAAGCCACTGAAGTCCCACGAGTTAAATGACATTGTCCTGCATCTTCTAGGACCAGCCCCAGCCCAAGTCCTAAGGATGCACCTTCTGAAGAGAGATCCTCCCACTCCTGCGTACTGGGAAAGGAAACAGCTCTGCCATTGTGGCTGCAAATATCTCTTTGAAGGACACTGAACCATGCACACATGGGCAGTGAGAGACATTGCATGTCTTTATGGCAAAGTGCACGCATGTCACCCCTGTGACCTGCATACACATGGCTGTCTGGTACACATGCAGTTTATGTGTGGACACATGAGACACATGGAGCTTCCACATTTACACATTTACACACCTTGACATCTATGTGCTTGCAATCATTCCACGCACATTTTGTTCACGATTCTGCAGGGAGAATCTGTGTCTAGAAGGTTGGTCTCATGTATAACCATGAATGGCAGTGCCAAGGAGGACAATGGACACACACACACATGCTCTTCTGCATGCTGGTGAATGTCAAGGACGGTATGTTATGGCTCATGGGCAGGAAGAGCCCAGAACTGAAGAAGTCCTTGCTCAGACCGACACCTCTGGTCTGTGCCCTTCCTCCCTAGTATGTGACACACATACCCTAGGGAACAAGCTCCTTCCTCTGCCCCAAGGCACCCCTGGGCTCCCAAGGTTCCACTCATAGGAAGGCTCTAGCCTTCCCCATGAGGGTGCTGTTTGCCTCACTTACACACCACCTGGAAACACAGTGCCTCTTTATCTAGGGTCCCAAGCAGCACAGCCTGCCTTTTCCTGCGACCACAAAATATAAAACAATGGAATTCACAGAGACATTGCCAGCTGTTTCCCTCTCACTTTCCTACTCTCATGGGGAAAGCCAAGGTGAGCTCAGGACAGCTCAGCTGAGAGTTCCTTCCTTCTCTAGCTCAGAGGCTCCCGGGGATGGCAGGGGCTCCCAGCGGGTACTCACACTTGCCCTCCTCCACCTGCCTTTCTCAGAAACAGCAGCCAGTGAGGGGATGGGACAGGATCAGGCTCAGTCCCAGGAGCTCGGTTGACACTTCTTCTGCAGGCGCCTCCAGGCACCAAGTCCAGGAGACACTGGACATACATTCTGGGGAGGACAGGAAGAGCCTCCCACCCCACCCCTCTAAGCCCATGACAAGGGAAGATGCAGCCCACTTCCATAAGGTTTCACACACATACAGGGTCGAGAGACAGAGGCAGCCCAGACACCCGAGAGAGGCAAGACCCACGCTTCCGTTTGAAGAGCTTGGTAAGGAGATTCCTGAGCATCTAGGCCACCCTCTCAGGGGCCTGATTCAAACCTTTTAAATTCTTAAACAGTGAACAAAGACCGCTGCCTTCCCATGTGCCATTTAAAGTGAAAACGACAAACACATCTGTTGGGAGCCGGCCACAGAGGTCCACTGAGCGTTAGGGATCAGGAAGGGCCGTTGACCCCGACACCACTAGGATGCGTTTGGGAGCTACTGACCCCATTTGCTCCCCCTTTCTTCTCAGCACTAACCAGATTAAGCTCCTGTGAGCTCAAAACATGAAAACTCTGAGACCAGGATGAACACAAGCTAACTTTAGAAGCTCATTGCTCCCATTCTTCCACAAACTGCAATTTTGGCTTTCACACAACTTATAATTCAAACTCGTGTCACATCTAAGAGGCTTAGTATTGGTCACAGGCTTCTGGGTCATGATCTTAGGATTTATTGAAGGTGTAAATTGTAGAATACAGTTTTAGAAGACAGCCATTTTGTTGGAAGAATGTGGCTGGGTTACTTGCACGTAGCCCACTGAATTCTGGGATGGGCCACTTTCATTTGTAAAGTAAATACTTAAGCTTCTATAGAATTGTTTAACTTGGCATAAATCAATCAGCTTAGAATGAAAAAGGTTTATAGAATATGTCAGTCACAGATTAGGTTATCCTTTGTTATGGGATTTTAAGATTATCATATGAAAAGTGTTTAAAGGCAATCATTGATTAAGTTTTCATGGATTAAGGTTTCTGGTGGGTGGGGGACTCCCCTCCCACATCTGACTTTGTGTATAAAAGACCTGTTGTAATTCCCAATAACACACTTGGCTTCTGCACAAGACTGGAGTCCAGTCTCTTTCTTTCTCTCTCTTCTTCCCCCCAATCGCCGACACCATCTCCACCTTTGGGGTACCCTGAACCTGGCTAGAGTTGGTCTCCGGCACACATCAACCGAGTATAAGGAAGCCCAATAAAGTTATGACGCTGTGATTTCTACCCTGATGCCTCAAAAAGTGAAGTATAAATGGGTTCACTCACGTACTTTTGCGGCCCCAGGTTGCTGGTGCTCTGAGCACCTGCTTAAGCCCCACAGTTTTGGCCACTCTCCTCACTCTCATTTGCCCAGAGAAAGGGAGGCTCTGAGGCCAGGGACCTCACTCCCACCAAGTCCCCTGACCCGTGGCCGGAACCCTTGCCTGGAGCGCCCTCGCCGGGGCCCCCTCACCTGGGGTGGATGTCCACGAGCAGCACGAGCGTCTGCATGGTGATCGCGTGGATGCGCTTGCGGTGGAAGCGGGCCACCTTGAGCACCTAGAGGTACGTGCAGCAGAGCACGACGAAAGACAGCAGGAAGCTGAGTGCATGGAAAGTGCCAGTGAAAACCACAAAAAGCAGGCGCTCGTCGGGCCGCCGGCTGCACAGCGTGCACGAGGCGAAGAGCTGGTGGAAGCCCAACCAGGACAGGGTGAGCGCGGGGGTGGGAAGGTGAGCGCGTGCAGCCACGTGTAGGCCACCATGAGCGAGGTGTCCCAGAGGTGCATCTTGGCCCGGTAGCTCAGCGGGAAGACCACGGCCACCCAGAGGTCGATGCTGAGCGTGGCCACGCTGAGCATGGAGTTGGCGGCCAGGAAGGTGTCGAGGAAGGCGGCCAGGCGGCACAGGCGGTCGCCGGCCGGCTGCCGCTGCGCCACGACGCCGGCCAGCGTGAGCAGCATGTTGACCACGGTGCCCAGCAGGTTGCCACACATGAGGTTGAGGGTGAAGAGGACCCGCGCCTGGCGGCGGATGTCGGTGCTGTGCAGCAGGCAGAGCAGCACCAGCGCGTTGGACAGCAGCGAGACGCCCATCGTGCCCGCCAGCAGCCCCACCAGGCCTGCATCCCAGGAGTTCATGGTGCGCGCCCCCCGCCGGCGCTCAGGACCCGCAACTCGGCGCCGCCATGGCGCCACCCGCGGCCGGCTCAGCCCCTCCGGGTCGCTGCCGCACAACGACCCCCGGGCCCCTCCGCCATGGCTCCCCGGAGGGCGCACGGTTACCCGGAGTCCTGGGCTGCCGTCCGGGCAGGCGTCTGAGCTCACAGCCACACCGGAGCCCCGCGCCACGTCCCGGGCAGGTACCTGGGCGCACAGCGAACCTCCGGGTCTCCGCGGCACCTCTTGGGCCAGCGCCAAAGCGCGCCACTGAGCCTGGATCCTTAGCGCCCTGCGATCCTCGGTTGCAGGCACCCGCGCCCCCGCTCCGCCTCTGCTTCCTCCGGTCCTCACTCCATCCCTCCCAGCTCTGTCTGACTCGCTCAGCTCCGCGCACCCTCCCGCCCTCTTGCTTTCTCTCTTCCTTTCTCTCGTTAGCTCTCCTTTCTGTTCTCGCCTCCACCTCTCTCCGTCTCCCCGCCCCCCCGCGCTGTTCTCTCCGTCTGTTTCTCCCACCCCGAATTTTCTCCTCCCCTCTTGTTCTACCCCCTCCTCTTCTCTCTCTCTCTCTCTCTCTCTCTCTCTCTCTCTGGAATCTGGCTGCTTCAATCACAGAAATCCCCACTGATGCGCGCGTACACACACTCACACAGTCACACACACCGGGGGAACTAGCCCTGAAGGCTCTGGTGCAGGGTGATTGGCTCACCGTGGTTTACCCCCGCCCTCCAAGATCCTTCCTTGTATGTCAAAGACAGGCTGAGTCAAGGAAATCTCTGAGAAAAAGAAGGAATGCCCGGACACCTTCAAGCCTCAGTGCCACCTGCCCCAGCCTGCACACTAGCCTGGCCAGACCTTAACATGGGAGTCTTCGTTCACCTGTCTCAGGGCTGAGCTTCCCAGGACTGAGGCTCCTTCCTTTCTGTGCTGAACTGGGGGAGCTTCAGGTGGCTACTGTTGCTGAGAGGGGAAGGAGCTCACACCTCTCTGTCTTGCATGGCCAAGGACTCGGCCCCAGATCTCTCCCTAGACCTCCCTAGCCTGTCCCAAGAACAGCTGCTGCATTGCAAGATGCACTCAGTTCACGGTGCCTTTTTCCCATCACCCTACTGCTGGAGATTCAGCAGCATCCTCAAGCCTGCTGCAGGGACCCAAAGGCTCTCTGTGACATCCCTTAGGCATCCCTTCAGTTGTGAGAGAGCTGTTCATCTGACCCTGAGTGCTCCCGGCTGGGCAGGCCCACCTACCTGTTCACAACCAGCTCCGGCAGCAGCCCTAGTAAGGCTGATATTCAACATTCCTGCCTTGATTTCCAGCTGCTGCCTTCTAAAAGCCCTGAAACCTGCACACCCATCTGCCCTAGGTCTGACAGGGCAGCTTGTTTGAGTTTATGAGGAATCTGCATGATGTATTGTGCCAGAACGCTTTAGAAAATGGGGAGGAAGGTGACTGGCAAGCTTGGTCCAGACTACAGGGACTCTGGGGCCCACCAGGTCTCAGCTCCATCTCAGGAAAGTGTGAAGGGGCTATGGCCACTCTTTCCTCCATCAAGACCCTGTGGGGAAGGTGAAGAGTGGACAGACAGGCAGCAGCTCTCAGAGACGCTACAGTCCCTTCGCCTCCATGAGATGCCACCTCCTCCTTGTGACCATTGCCCCATGATAGCAGCCTCAGGCTTTTGCCTGAGCACAGACAACCCTATTCCGAAACCTCCTGGTGTGGCCCGTGGTGACTGGACATTCCTGGGTCTCAATCTGGGGCAACAAGCCTGGAGTGTGCCCAACAGGGTAACATACGATGACCAGATCTGTGCATGCTCTTTTGAGACAGAGAGAAGTCAGCAGTTACAGGATATTCGTGACAGAGTGAATATGAGTCATTAAATGCTGTAACTGGGCCCTGGGAAAGGGCTCAAAAGCAGGACTACATAGAGGCAGTCAGAGGGGTGCCTCGTTGCCCATCTCTGCAGCAACCCTCTGGCATAGATATCATGATTCCATCTTGACAAATGAAGGAGCTAAGGCCCAGAAAGTCCAAACTTTGTTCAAGGTCATTCCAAGTAGGAATCAATAAAGAGGATAAAATGAATTGACTAAGATGGTAGCGTGAGGATCTGAATCCACATGTACTGGGCATTAAAACCTGTCTTCTTTCTACTGTGCCACAATATTTATCACAAACATGTGCTTGGACACACAGTCCAACGAGAGGTTAGGGACTGCAGTGGTCCGTTCCCTGCTTATCGTTAGAAAAACATAAAATATTGATATAAACCAAACAGAAGCTAGAATGTCACCCATGCCCCCAAGGGAGACTCTATAAAAGTGCTATGAAGACAGAGAGCATGTGCTTTGGAGAAATCGGGATTTCTGCAAGTGGAGAAGGGCCAGGATCTGGTATTCTATGGGGAAGGAGGTACTTGAGCAAATGCCTGGAGACCAAAACCTGGTATACAGTTGTGGTTCTGGAGCATAAGGTGAGTCTGCAAAAAGGTAGGAAGAAAATGCAAGAGCAAATTCTGGATGCCAGTTCAATGCCAGGCTGAAGAACAGGAAGGCCAGTTCCATTCAGGTGATGGCTTCCAGGATTTGCAGCATCCAGGCATCTCTGCTAGCCTCTCTGCCTGTGCCCACCAGCAAGTTTCCATTTGTAAGGCATTTATACAACTTCATAGGATTCTTTTAGAAGCCTGGGAATCCTAGGAATGGCATGCAGATGCTCTCACTGTGTGGATAAAGACACTGAGACCCCAGTGGGGCCAATCTTTGCATAAGGACACTTGACTGGTGGGTGGCAAACTGTGGCCTGGAACCCAGGACCCTGGCTTGCTGTCTACTGCTCTCTCTGCTGCTACTATCAGACAGGTGGTACCTCCCCAGGAAGGCTGTTTATGTACACTCCTGGCCCTCAAGCTGAGTAAGCAGAATCAGTGAAACAGAGTCCTTCCAGCAGGACTGCTGAGCCACTGGCTCACTTGCTCATTACCAGAAAAGAATTGACTTGCTGACAGGGTCTCTGCCATGGGCCCAGGCCCCACAGGCCAGAAAAGGAAGACAGTGGGCTCAGTCAGAGAGGAGAAGAAGCCTGATACCTGGCAGTGCCCACTGATAGGCTCCCAGGAGAAACTGAGGCCCCACTGTCTGATGGGACTCAGAATGCTGGACCACATTTATCAAAGATTTGCTATGGTTAAGACATGGCAGCCCTAAAGATACAAGAGGGGGACCCCCCCAAAAAACAGAATTATCATTTTTTTTGGAGGGCAGCTCCCTTGTAGTACAGGCTACTTCTGCTAGGTAAGTGTTCTAGGAACCCATCAGCATCAGTGTACCAACTAGCATTGTTGTTAGAGACTGCATTCAGCTTCATTGAAATTCCTTTTTTCTTTTTGGCGATTCTTTCAATGCATTTGCCCATCTCATGATGAATGATTTATAAGCACACTTGCCCACAGCGTGCTGAGTCTTTAGCAGTTTTTGACCAAAGACATCATGATCTCCATGCCTCCATCCTCCTCATTCACTCAATCTCACCCTGAGTGGCTTTTCTTTTGTTTCTTTGGATGAAAGAAGCCCTCTAAGGAAAAAGTTTTGCTGATTTGGAAGAGGGGAAACCAAAAAAAAAAAAAAAAAAAAAAAAAAAGACAGAAGCACTAAAAGCCATAAAAATGGGCAAGTCCAAAAGCTGTTCAAAGCAGTGGAAAAAGCATTTTGATCAAGTATTGCATCAAACAGAGCACTTTGAAGGTGACCAATGTTGCCGGACTCGGTGGCTCAGCCTGTAATCCCGTGCCTTTGGGAGGCTGAGGTGAGTGGATTGCCTGAGCCCACGGGTTCGAGACCCGCCTGGGCAGCAAGACCTCATCTCTACAATAAATCAAAAAATCAGCTGGGCGTGGTAGCGCATGCCTGTAAGTCCGACTACTTGGAAGGCTGAGGCAGAAGGATCGCCGGAACCCAGCAGGCGAGGCTGCGGTGGCCGGGAGCGGCCACTGCACTCCAGTCTGGGTGACAGAGTGAGACTCCAACTCAAAAAAAAAAAAAGAAAGTGACCGATGTTTAAATATGTAAGAATAAATACACAACTTTTTATAAATAAATTCTGAGATTTTTGGTTCCAAACTCGTACTACAGTTAACCTCATCATGAAGATGAGGAAACTGAGATTCAAAGAGGTTAAGCAGCATTACCAGAAGGTCAGAAATGATGAGAGAGGTAAAGTGAACCCAGGCCTATGCATGTAATCATGCTGGCTCTGTTATGATATCCAGTTTTGGTTGCCCCATCTCTCTTGACAATGCCCAATTAACTATCACTCCTTTTTTTCTCTCCTTGACCTGTCTCCTTGACCTGTCTCCTGTCTGAGAGCTTGCTGTGAGTCAGGCCTTCTCATGAAAATTTTAAGTTCATTTCTCCACTTACCATTTACAGGACAGAGGTTACCACCCTATGTATGAATTGGGTGTCAGAAAATTGCAACTAAGAAGCTCGCAGATACCCTGTGGCAGATCTGAGATCAGAATGCAGGTCTTCCCTCTGTCCAGGGGGCCATCACCAACACCACAGTTGCCCCACAGTTGGGCAAATAGAAAGAGTTGCAGTACAGACAGAGTCTACCTGGCTCAGATACAGAGCCATTTCTCCCCCACTGAACTCACATGCACACATAGTCAGTCAGTGAGTTTGCACCTCACTTTGAAAATCCATTAAATTTGCTGATAGTGGCAGCAACGTCTTTATTTGCAACTCATACTGACTTCAGGAGCAAAGAAGTGTGTGATTGATCTTCCTTAGTGTTAATCTGCGAAGCATTGAACAGGTTCACGAACAATGGCTTCTCTGAGTTTGAACTGACTTCTAAAGATGTCTGGCCCTGTTGATTTCCTGTCTCTTAGCTGTAGTGAGGCAGTGGAGCTTGTCTTGTAATCCCAGAACTAGAGTCTTTTAAAAAAGCCATTTCTCCCAATTCCTTGTCCTACTCCATTCCCCACCCTCTCAGCCACTGCCTGGAAGTTTACCAGGGGTCTGCTGACCAGGCTGGAGTTCCAGGCAGATCAGCACCAAGACAGTGGACAGCTCCGCCTCTCCCACTCATCCTTCTGTCCTCTGATCACTTTCAGGAAACACTGGCTGTGGACACCCAGAGCTGGTCTCTGGGTGCTGTGCTTGCTGAGTTCTGAAACCAGGTCTTCAGAACGAGCCAGCCCCTGCTACCATTCATTGAGCAGATGCTGAGATAACTGTTTCTCCCCATTTAAGGCTCAGAAACTGTGGCTCGTGGCCACATATCCACGGAGGGGCAACATCCAAGTGTGTTGAAAGAGACAGTATATTGAAACTATGCCTTTCGCTTCCTTTGTTGATCTCCCTGTAACCAACACATCCCTGAGCACATGCTAGGCTGCTCTCAGTGGTGTGTGTGGCCTGACTACATCTGATTCCACTGGGTTTGCCCAGGGCTGTTCCCAGGATCTGTACCTCTGTGGTATGTTCCCAGTGAACAACTGAGGGTAGAACCCCCCCCCGCCCCTCCGCTGATAATTCTTTTTTTTTTCTTGAGTTGGAGTCTCACTCCGTTGCCCAGACTGGAGTGCAGTGGCTGCTCCCAGCCATCGCAGCCTCGACCTGCTGGGCTCTGGCGATCCTTCCGCCTCAGCCTTCCAAGTAGCTGGAACTACAGGCGCGCGCTACCACGCCCAGCTAATTTTTATTTTTATTTTTTTGATTTATTGTAGAGATGAGGTCTCACCAAGTTGCCCAGGTGGGTCTTGAACCCGCGGGCTCAGGCAATCCACTCACCTCAGCCTCCCAAGGCGCGGGATTACAGGCTGAGCCACCGAGCCCAGCTCCAACTGATAATTCTAAAGTTGACCTACGTGTGCACTCACCCCAGAACTGGGGAAGCCATCACATGATTTCCCCAGCAGACCATGGGAGAATCCCTAGCCTAGGTGTCACTTTCCAGGGGGAATAAGCCCACTCCCCTGATGGGAAAGGAAATTTGCACAGGTGGCATTGTGTCGCAGACGGCACCCAGGACTGGAAGCCAGGAGTTCAGGATTCTGGTTTAGTCACTGACCCTCACTGACCGCATGCTTTGGGGGCAATTGCTTCTCTTCTCATAACTCAGATTCCCCATCTGTGAAATACGGTGGGTGGGTAAGGCAATCTCACTGGCGAATTTAGCCTGCTTGAGGATGCCACATGAGGGACTTAGATAAGGGAAAGGAGGCAGGAAAAGAGAACAGTCGGGCATCGTAGAGCCTTCCTTTTCATATGGCTGGAATTAAATCTCTTCTGCTGTGGTGGCAGCTGAAGCCCATGCACCACTTTAGCTTAGAGGTCTGCGTGGGTGGATGTGCGGGGGAGGATTCTCTCAGGCTGTGCACTGGTGGGAGCGATCACTGGGCTCAAATTCTGGTCCTCATCACACTTAAAGGGTCTGTGTATGTTGGGCCCCACTCTGTGTATGCATTCAGGCAGAGAGCCTGCCGACAAGTCTGCCGAGGACAGAGGCAGTGCATGTGCGTATGTGCGTGTGAGTGTGTGCACAAGAAAGAGAAGAAAGTCAGACTGGTTATTGGCATCAAAGTGATATTTTCTTATGGAAATTGGTATGGGAACACAGGGAAACCGAGGCAGGGATGATTTGTTTTTACCAGATGATTCAACCCTTTGGGGCTTAGCAAGATTTAGAAAGTGAGAAAAGTCATTTATTTACTTTGCATGAATAGTCAGGGGCATTTTTATGGAAAACCAAACTATTTGCTCAAGACAGAGATTACGGGGAGGCTTTGTGGCAGAAAGGGGAGTGCTGATGTCATCTCTCCCTCTCTCTGACCCCAACCTGACCAGACATTCTCAAATACCACCTGCCAACATCAGAGGCTCACTGTCCTAACCAGATGGTGTAGCATTGACACTTGGAGGTCCCACCAGGGGTGTCTTAAGATCTGCCCAGTCAGATGGGAATGAAAGCCTTAGTTTCCTCTCTGCTCCTGGCAGCCATGCCTTCCCCTGTTGTTGTGGCAATCCACTAACCAATCACCCGAGTCACTCTGTTCTTTGTGCTGTGGCTCTGATATTGGAAGCATTTTCCCCCTGTGCAGATTCAGTCTTTTTTCCTTTATATTTTAAGCTTTTTTTGAACAAGCCTTGCTTTGCATAGCAAAAAGTCAAAATCTTAAGTATATCAGTTGATGAATTTTGATAAACACATCATCATGTGAATCACATGCCAATTTTTTTTTTGTAATCAATATTTTTTATTATGGTATTGTGGGGTACAGTTAAGGGTTAGGTATACAAATATGCTTCATTCAGGCACCCTTGCTGATAAGAGGTGTCTCCCGTCCCCAGACAGATATTTACTACCGTTAATCCCATCTCCCTTCCCCTACCCCCCATAGTTTCCCACCACTGTCAGTCATTTTCTTACAGTATTACGTTGGATGTTCAAGGTCCACTATATGAGTGAGAACGTGTGATACTCAGATCTTTGTTTCTGTGAGAGGTCACTCAGTATTATAGACTCTAGTTCCATCCAGGTTGCTGCAAAATTCATGATTTTGTTCTTTTTTATGGCTGCGTAGTATTCCATCGTGTATATGTACCACATTTTAAAAATCCAGTTCTCTTTTGATGGACAGCATGGTTGCTTCCAGGTTCTTGCTATTGTGAACAATGCTGTGATAAACATACGTGTGCAGGTATCTTTTTTATAGAGTGATTTAAGTTTTTCAGGGTATATTCCCAGTAGGGGGATTGCGGGGTCATATGGGAGGTCAATATTTAGAGCTTTTAGGAATCGCCATACTGTTTTCCACAGAGGTCGCACTAGTTTGCACTCCCACCAACAGTATAGAAGTGGCTGACCACATGCAGAAGATCGAAACAGGACCCCTATCTATCCCCATACACAAAAATTAACTCTAAATGGATCAGAGACCTAAATGTAAAACCTCAAACCATAAGAACCTTAGTAAATGAAGGACATGCCCTCATGGAAATTGGAACTGACATCCAGTTCCTGAACAAAACCCAAAACCCACAAGCCATAAGAGAGAAGATAGACAAGTGGGACCTCATTAAACTGACAAGCTTCTGCAAAGTCAAAGAAACCGTCAAGAGAGCAGGGAGACAGCCCATAGACTGGGAAAAAGTATTTGCCAACTCCAGGTCTGACAAAGGCTTAACATCTTGGATCTACAAGGAACTCAAATGTGCCGCAAAGAAAAACACAAACAACCCCATTATAAAATGGGCAAAAGATATGAACAGACACTTCTCAAAGGAAGACATCCGAGCAGCCAACAGACACATGAAGAAATGTTCAACCACATACCTATTAAGATACAGAATTTCTACCACCCCAGGAAGTTCCCTTAGCCCCTTTCTAGGCAGTCCATGTCTTATCTTCCCCAGCTAACTACAGTTCTGCTTTCTATCATCAGGGATTAATTTTGCAAGTTCTAGAAATTCATTTAAATGGAACCATACAGTATATGTGCTTTTAGATTAAATTTCTTTCACTCATCATATCTTTTAGACTTGTCCATGCTGTTGTGTCTTTAGTAGTTGATTCCTTCCTGTTGTTGAATAGAAACCGATTGTATGAATATACTACAAGGGGTTTTTAGCCATTATCCTGTTGATGGACATCTAGGTTATATCCAGTTTGAGGATATAAATATTTGTATATATATATATATTTTTTTTTGAGTTGGAGTCTCACTCTGTCGCCCAGACTGGAGTACAGTGGCTGCTCCCGGCCACCGCAGCCTCGACCTGCTGGGCTCCGGCGATCCTTCCGCCTCAGCTTTCCGAGTAGCCGGAATTACAGGCTTGCGCTACCACGCCCGGCTGATTTTTTGATTTATTGTAGAGATGAGGTCTTGCTGCCCAGGCGAGTCTCGAACCCGCGGGCTCAGGCAATCCACTCACCTCAGCCTCCCAAAGGCGCAGGATTACAGGCTGAGCCACCGAGCCCGGCTATATTTGTATATTTTAAAACTGGTAAAAGAATGTCCAAAGACATTCTTTTACCAGTTTTAAAATATACAAATGTTTATTTTAGGTGTATGTATGTGCATGTATGGGTGTGAGTGTGTGCACAAGAAAGAGAAAAAAGTCAAAGTAGCATCAAAGTGATTTTCGTATAAAGTAAAAAATATACATATATATATATTATAGTTTGCAAGAACATGCTAGTTTTCCAAAGTGTCTATACAATTTTGAAATGCAATTGACATTTAAATAGATTATATTTTCTTATTGAGTTTTGAGGTGTATTTCAGATATGATACATGTATTAGATATATATGTTCTACTCTCCTACTCTGTGCTGTATCTATTACTTTTCTTAGTGGTGTCTTTTGGTGAGCAGAACCTTTTAATATTTATGGAGTTTAATCCATCATGTCTTTATAATTCTTAGTGCTGCTTAAAAAATGTTTCTTATGTCAAATGAGAAAAGGTATGTTTCCTATTAGAAGTTTCATAGTTTTGACATTTATATTTAGGCAAAAGATTTATTCAAATAGATTTTTGTGTATGATGTAAGGTAGAGTTGAGGTTTCTTTTTTCCATTTGAAATCTAGTTGTTCAAGCAACTCTCATTGAACAGATTTTGCTTTCTAAATTAAATTTCTTTAAGAGCTTTGTAAAAATCACTGACTGTATAAGAGTAATCTTATTTCTCTATTCTTTATTGTGTTCTCTTTGTGTATCTTGATACTAATCTATCCTGTCTTTATTACTTTTTCTTTATAGCAAGTCTTAAACACGTGAGTTCCACTACAACACCCCTTGTACATATATTGGGATCTCCAATGCCAATAAAGGTTGCATGAATCCTTCTTCTTTGTCAAAATTGTTTTCATTATTCTAGGTTCTCTGATTTTTTAAAATATAATTTTACAATTGGCTTGCAAATTTATATGCAAGAATTTTGACTGGATGGCATTGAATTGATAGATGTATTTGTGAAAACTTGTCATCCTAACAATATCAAGTCTTCCAATCCATGTATATGATACATCTTTTTATCTATTTAGATCTTTTAATTCTCAGCAATACTTGTCATTTTCAGTCTTGCACCTCTTTCCTTTATCTCTAAACATGTTATGCTTTTTTTTTTTTTTTTTTTTTGAGTTGGAGTCTCACTCTGTCACCCAGACTGGAGTGCAGTGGCCGCTCCCGGCCACCGCAGCCTCGACCTGCTGGGCTCCGGCGATTCCTCCGCCTCAGCCTTCCAAGTAGCTGGAGTTACAGGCATGCGCAACCACACCCGGCTGATTTTTTGATTTATTGTAGAGATGAGGTCTCGCTGCCCAGGCGGGTCTCGAACCCGCGGGCTCAGGCAATCCACTCACCTCAGCCTCCCAAAGGCGTGGGATTACAGGCTGAGCCACCGAGCCCGGCTTACATGTTATGCTTTTGATACATTACATATACCATCGTTTTGTAAATTTTATTCTCTATTTGTTCACTGTCAGTGTATAGAAGTAAGGTTGATTTTTTAAATATTTACTTTGATCCTGTGACTTTGCTAAATACATATGTGAGATTAGGATGTTTTTGTAGATTTTTTTGATTTTGTGTATACATAACCACATTGTCTTTGAATGGGAACAATTTTGCTTTTCTAATTTTATATGGTGTTTTTCTTTTTCTTGCCTTATTGCACTGGCTAGAACTTCTTGTACCATATCAAATAAAGATGAAGAAAGCTTTGACTTTCTCCCATTTATAGAAGGAAGGAATTTTGTCATTTTCCATTATTTATAGCATTATTTGTAGGTTTTCTCACATTACAAAAGACTAATTCTATTTTTATTTCACTTTGGTTTTTATCATAAATGGAAGTCTGGTTTCCTTCTTATTCAAATTTTGGCTTCAACTTTTAATAGCTACAAAAAAATCCTACTCAGATTTTGACTGGCAATGTGTTGAATTTATAGGAAAATGCAGGGAGAATTAATACCTTAATAATATTGAGTTTTCTAAGTCATGAATGTAATACATCTCTCTTTGCATTTAGATTGTCTCTAATTTTCTTCATTAATGTTGTAGAGTTTTAAACATACAGTTACTGAATATATTTTGTCAGATTTATATCCAAATAGTTCATATTTGCATGCTATTGTAAATTATGCCAGCTTTTTCTATTTTCATTTCAACTTGTTCATTGCTGATTATATATGCATGTATGTATATGTATTCTTTTATGAATTATGCATTTGTTGTTGTAGCTAAGAACTCTGTCCCCATACTATAGAGATTTTTCATATGTTTTAATATATATGTCATATATTAGATAGATAGATATGATTGGTTTTGTATGTTGACCTTGTCTCTAGGAACTTGCTAAATGCCTATGTTGTTTCTAGGAACTTTTCTGTAGATTCCTTGGGATTTTCTATACAAGCAACTATGTAGTTCACCAAATGTATGCCTTTTATGTATTTTTTGTTGTTTTACTTACTGGTTTGAGCTTTTAGTAGGATAGGAAGGGCAAAAGTCTGTATCTCTGGAGACAACCACTTATTTTTTTCTTCTTTTAATATGGTGAAAAACATCGATATTCTAATGTTGAACAAGCCTTACCTTCCCCCCCAAAAAAAAATTTCACTTTGTCTTGATGCATTAACCTTTTTCTGTGTTGCTGAATTCTCTTTGGTCATGTCTTGTTGGGGACTTTTGCCTCTGTGTAAATGAAAGGTATTAATCTGTGCTTTTTTCTTGCAATGTTTTTGCCTGATTTTGGTATCAGAGTAATGTTGGCCTCAGAAAATTGATTGGGAAGTATTTCTTCCTCTTTTATTTCCTGGGAGATATAGTGGAGAATTAATATTATTTATTTCTTAAGTGTTTGGGAGAATCCTATCTGGGCATGGGTCTTCTTATGCCGGAAAGTTTTAAACTATGGATTCAATTTATTGAACAAATATAGGCCCATTCAAGTGCTTTATATCTGCCATCTCATGTCCCCTCTAGTGCTCTGTGAGGGGTGGGAGAGAGACTGCTTGAATGGGAGGGAGTGGAAAAAGAAGCAAGCAGTAAGATTTGATTATTTCAAGAGCTTACGAAAGGAAAACATTTGTGCAGCTCAGCACACACACTGCTTTGCCTGGCTGAGCCCTCTACGAAAGCTAAATAGATCAAGTGTCTGTCCCTACAGCTAGGGATACAGAGAAGGTTTGCTGGGCAGACACTGGCAGAAGGGTTGACTTAGCCAGAGAGGAGCACAGGGCTAGTATACAATCAAGAGTGAAAGGCAAAGACTTGGGGGGGACCAGAACAGCGGCCAGGGCAGGCCTCTCTCAAGCTGAGCTGAGCCCTTCAGCCTTCGTATTGCTGAGTAGCACCTGGACCCCAGGAGAATGGCTCAGGACAGAGACCTCCTGTTGGCTGAGGAGGCAGGTTGGCCACACATGCCAGGGACGTTGCATTGCACTCATAAGATTTTCCAACTACCGACCTGCTAGTCTTGCATCCTTTATTAAGATAAAATATTGGTGGTATTACTATTAATGAGATTGCTGCAAATATTGCTTTCACTCCAACTGCCTAACAATAGAAGACAGTTTGGTATTATTATACCCAATTTACAGATGAGGAAACTAATAGAGAGTTTAAGTGGCACGGGTAGCAAGTGGCAGAGATAGGATTAAACCTCCTTCTACTTTTTCCACTCTACCCTCGTCACCTTCTGAGAGAGTTTGAGCTAAGATACGAGAACCAATGGGCCTGATCTAGGGAAATGCAGAGGTACTGGCTGGGTTTGGGATGAGGATGGGTCCAAGAAAGAACAAGGTTCTTGCCAAAGCTCTTCCATGCCTTGAGGCCAGACTCACCCATTTTTGCAAACACTGAGTCTTCTGGTCAAGTCAGCACAAAGCCTCAATGGAAGATTTCTATCCTGTCAATGAAACCTTTCCTTTGTTTTTTAGCAGAACATTCTTGTAGTTTTATATACCCAGAGCCTTCTGGTTATGGTTGGCAACTCCCCGTTTCCCCCCCCCAAGTACATGGGTTCTTCAATTCCTTGCCCAAATTTCTGGGGAGGCATGAATCTGGATTTTGAACGTGACTCCAAGTCTTCCAATCTCCTCCCCTCCAGAACATTCATCCTAAATTCTCAGTGAGGCAAACATGTATCATCTAAGTCACATCCGTGGAATGCCAATAGGACCCTGAGAATAACCTACTGTAGCCCCCGAGTTTTAAAGATTGGAAATCAGAGGTCTGGCGTGGATGGCGGAGGGACTGCTGAAGGTCACACAACACTGGAACCTAGAGGCACACCCCCACCTCCCGCCTCCCCGGCTAGTAATCTGCCTTTTCTTACTTCTGTTTTATATAAGAGAAAAGGCAGCAGAGGAAAGTAATCAGTCTTTCTCTCCCCCACCCCCCACTGTCCCTGGGAAATTGGGACAAGGGCTGTATTTCTCATGAAGAAAGCGTAACTTCCCTGCCCTCAAATAGGAAGTCAATCAGAAGTTCCGCAAGCGAGAGACCCAGTGAGGCAGGTGGTGCCAGCCCAGATGAGGGTTCTGTCCTGGGCAGGTTCTCCTCAAGGTCTTTTGCCACAAGGAAACTCATTCCAGGGCATCCACCTTGCAGAGGCAGACCAGAGGGATAGACCCCGTATTGGGATCTATTCTGGTCCTGTGAGAAGCTCTCCCAGCTGCAGCCCAGGCAGATTCGCCCTGAGACAAATTCCTGGCTTCTTGGGGGCTCGCCGTCTTCTGCTCCTGGGGAGACGGTCTCCTTCCTCCTAAACATCCAGCAGTCAGACTCCCCAGCTTCCTACTTTGCTCAAGAAGTGGGGTCCTCTCGGGAGAGCACATGCAGCTCCTTTCTCCCACGTGTCAACACAGAGTCAGTAGAGGAGGCTGGGGTGCTCTTGTCTACTGGGCCCACTGTGCGCCAACAGCACATAGTGTGTTCTTTTGCCATATCATTGTCCTTGTCACCACAGCCCCCTGAAGTGGCACGTGCTGATCTCATTTTACCCCCGGAGGTTCGGAGAAGTCCAGCAACTGGCTCGAGTTCAATAAGCGGGGGCAGGTTCTGTCCGTTTCAAAGCCCATATTCTTTGCCACCCCAAGTAGCCTCTGGGCTGGGCCACCTCTTTTGTCATTTTAAAGAGGGAAAATGAGGGAAAATGTGGATTCAGGAGAGCAGGCTCATGGCCCCTGGCTGCTTTCTCATGCTGTTTTCCAGAAGGTTCCACTCTGGATTCTAGTCAGTCATGTCCAGGTGGACTGATGGTACACAGACATTGCATCCTCATGATCCAGGGGCACAGTCCTACAGCAGAAAAGCAAGGAAACAGCTGACAGACTGGAACATGATATTCCTAAAATCCTGTACAACCCTCTGGCTGGGCCCCACCCGACACTGCAAGTTCCAGCTACGGGATCCCAGAGGGCTCAAACCCCTAACAATGAGTCACAGCTATGCAGGAGCCAAAACACAGGGCCCTGGCTCTCCTGGGCAGGGCTAAGTTTTTGGCAAGACTCACTATGTAAATCCATGGGGAGTCAGATGTTTTGCCCTGTGGAAGGAATGGAGTTCCTACAGGAAGCTGGGGTGGGACTTCTCAGGGTGAGACTCTCAGGAACCACCGAGGTCACTGGAGGAGATTCTGGGAAAAGCTTGCCATATCCGAGTATGCGCTTGTCACCTGAGAATCTCCCAGCTGGTGTTCCGTTGAATAGTTGGGACATCGGTTCTGTGCATCCATAACCCAACTCTAAGTCATCCTAAAGCTCTGTCCCATGTGTTCACTGTCCCGTGTGGCATCCATTGATTCACTCAACAAACTGCAAAGGGATTCTGGGCCTTGCTGAAGGCACAAGGACAGAGAAGTTCCAATCCTTGCCCCAAGGCTGGTACCTGGAAAATAGTAGGTGCTTGTTAAGGATGGGTTGATTGACCAAGGAAAAGGGAACATCTGAGCTATGCCCTGAACCTGCACTGCGAGGAAGGGCATCATTGGTAGAAGGAATGACTTACGCAAATGTACAGCGTGAGGAAACCTGAAACACTAAGGGAATCTCTTGTGCTTCAGACAGAAGGAGCCAGACTGGTTACTTTTAGCCTGGCTTCACATTTGGGAGTGAGTAAGAAACAAAGCCACGGAAAAGTTTTCGAAAGGCCCCAACAAGGTGATAGACGCCACTAACTGCAAACAAATGGCACCAACAGCCGCTCTCTGCCCCAGTTGGAAGGAGACCATCTGTCAAGACAATATTCAGCTGCATGGGCAATGTATCACGTGGCGATGCCCCGCAGGCAGGAGCTCCTCTCCAGTATGAAGGTGACTCCCACATCCCTCCCCCAGCCAGTCTCTTCCCCTGTGACATAAGGTTAGAAACATCCCGAGGGGTTGGCAGGAGAGCTGGATTTAGAGAACACCTGTCCCAGCAACACCTGGGAAATAAAACTCTGGGTGACCAGCACATTGTTGTTTTTAAAGATTGGCTATTTCTGACTATTCAGCTGGGGCGAACAGGATGCTGGCTTTGTTTGTGTTTAATCACATATATACACCTCTAGGAAAGAGGGAACATACTAAAGCCCAAGGCAGTAGGGTCAGACCTCACTGCTCTTGATGTCTTCTTCATAACTCTGGCTACAGGTTGTATTATTTGTTCAATTTTCTCCTTTCTTTCCTTAAAAACAAACAAACAAAACATGGTTCCCAAGAGGACAGGGACTACATCCAGACTCAAGCACATAGCCAGTTATTTTTAGTAAGGGCATTTGTGTTTGCAATGGACAGAAACCCAAGTTTAACAAGCTCCAGCAAAAGAGATTTCTTGGAAGGAGGCCTGGGGTTACACCCGGGAATGATTCTCCCCTAGAACCTTTAGAAGGATTGTGGCCCTGCTGACATCTTGAATTTGAATTTCTAGCCTCCAGCAGTGTATGAGAATACATTTCTGATGTTTCAAGTCCCCCAGTTCGGTGACAATTTGTTACAGCCACGCTAGGGAACAGATACGCCATCAACGGCACAGAGAGACTGAAACAACTTGCCCAAAGTCACACAACCAGGAAGTGGGAGAGTTGGAATGTATTAAGAGGTTGGAGCAGCCGGGCTCGGTGGCTCAGCCTGTAATCCCGCGCCTTTGGGAGGCTGAGGTGAGTGGATTGCCTGAGTCCGCGGGTTCAAGACCCGCCTGGGCAGCGAGACCTCATCTCTACAACAAATCAAAAAAAAAAAACAGCCGGGGGGGGAGCGCGTGCCTGTAATTCCAGCTACTCGGAAGCTGGTGAAGGATCGCCGGAGCCCAGCAGGTCGAGGCTGCGGTGGCCGGGGGCGGCCACTGCACTCCAGTCTGGGCGACAGTGAGACTCCGACTCAAAAAAAAAAGAGGTTGGAGCGGAGACTCTGGGTCTGGAGCAAGTCAAGGGCACAACCTTGCAATCCAGCCCTGCATTCTGGGTGGCCCCTGGAAGCCCAGGCACTCTGCTGAGTGTCAGCACAGTGTTGCTGGCCTCACTCTGGGCAGGCTGGTTTTGCGTCTGGGAAGGAGCTGATGACGGGTGCCACTGTCACCTCCCTGAGGCTACTCCTCCTGCTGAAGTCCCACCCTCTAGCTAGGGTCTTTCCCTCGGCCTGACCTCCTTTGCGGCTCAGGTGCCCCTTCCTGGGACGGGGGCTCCTGCCAGTTTCCCCAACGGCGCAAGAATTGCCTGGCACATCGGTAGCCGCTGGCTGAGTTGGTCTTCCCACGTTCCTAGACCTTTTACAACTTTCTCAAACCCCAAAAGGCTTCCGTGATAAGCCTCGAATGTTTTTTCTAGCTCCTCCTTATAAAAGTGATGGGCATTACCCTGAAGAACTCAAATCACTCTGTAAAAAAGATACCTGCACACGTATGTTTATCACAGCATTGTTCACAATAGCAAGAACCTGGAAGCAACCATGCGTCCTCAAGAGACTGGATTAAAAAAATGTGGTACATATACACGATAGAATATTACGCAGCCATAAAAAAGAACAAAATCATGAACTTCGCAGCCACCTGGATGGAACTAGAGTCAATAATACTGAGTGATCTCTCACAGAAATAAAGCTCTGAGTATCACATGTTCTCACTCATATAGTGGACCTTGAACATCCAATGTAATACTATAAGAAAATGACTGACAGTGGTGGAAAACTATGGGGGGAGGGAGGGAGATGGATTAACAGCAGTAAATATCTGTCTGGGGACGGGAGACACCTCTTATCAACAAGGGTGCCTGAACGAAGCATATCTGTATACCTAACCCTTAACTGTACACCACAATATCATAATAAAAAATATTGATTAAAAAAAAGGAAACATGGAACTGAAGGCTGGGCCTTCCAGAGTCCCCCTCTTCCATGTTAAATGGTATTAACATGTAGGTGTGTTTCTCTATTATCTTTTTAAATATTTCTTTCTGCCTCTGTGTTTTCTTGCTCTTTTACTTAATGTTATGACAGGACCAGTCCCCGTGCATTTCAACTTTCTCAGGACACCACTTGAGCCATCGTCTGGTGCTGCATTTGATGTGTTTAGCAATATCTGTTTGCCCATCCTCCAACTGCTGGATGGTTGAAGGAGTTGTAATTCTTCGGATTTATAAATAATGTAATGAGCGACACATTTTTCATACAATAGTTTCTTTTTTTAGAAGAAAGACTCCTGGAAGTGGAATTGCCAAGCGCAGACATGTTGAAGGGTCTTGGTAATTATCATCGAGTGGTCTTCCGCCACGGTGGTGCCAGTGGGCGTGCCCATGGCGCCTCCTCACACCATCCTCCGTGCAGGGTGGTCTTCCCTTTCTCCTCAGTGCTTATTATTTTGATGGGTAGAACTCTGGCCCCTTGTTCTAGTTTGCATTTCCTTGATTACTGATGAGGCTGAACGTTTTCAAACACGCTCCGTTTCCTTGTTTGTGGGTTCTGTCTGCTGCCTGAGCCCATATCTCCATTCTTGCCTTGGCATTTTCTTATTAGTTTACAGGAATGCTTTAGGGTTATTCACCCTTTTCTGCCATGTTGACTGACTGATATGGCCCAAATTGTTTGGCGTTTAAATTTTATTTTATTTATTTTTATTTACTTATTTTTTTAAGTTGGAGTCTCACTCTGTCGCCCAGACTGAAGTGCAGTGTCACCCTCCCGGCCACCGCAGCCTCGACCTGCTGGGCTCTGACGATATTTCCGACTCAGCCTTCCAAGTAGCTGGAACTACAGGCACGCGCTACCACACCTGGTTGATTTTTTTATTTAGTGTAGCGATGAGGTTTCGCCAAGTTCCCAGGCGGGTCTCAAGCCCGCGGACTCAGGCAATCCACTCACCTTGGCCTCCCAAAGAGCAGGATTACAGGCTGAGCCACCGAACCCTGCTGGTGTTTAAATTTTAAATGCTCTTTCATCATTTTAGATGCTCTGTATTTGCATCGTAGAAAATGAAAAATACAGTCAAACAAAAAGAAAAATTATCACATTCCTACCACCCAGAAATTTCCACTTTTAACACCTTAGTGCATATCATTCCTTTTTTACTGCACTCAAATGAGATCATTCTGCGCATAATGTTTTATAATCTGATTTTTCAGTAAACAATCTCCACGTTGCTGTTCATGTGGGACATTTTTATGCTATCTAATACCCAGACCATATTCTGATTGTCCTGATGGACTCAACAATGTCCACTAGAGCTGGTTCACCCAAGCAGCATTTGATGCAGCACCCTTCAGATCATATGTTTATGTTCCTAGGTCCCTTTTAGCTCAGCAAAGTCCCAATTAAGTGACACCAACTTGATGAAGAGACCAGGCCAATCTCTGCAGACAAACCCACCCGCTGGTGTTGGCCAGCTACTTCCTTATGATTAATGTATTCCTCTCCCTCCTGAAATTTCTGTAGCCATTTTCTTTTTTGTCCCATAGTTCACATGCAAGCACGAATTTCTCCTCTGATTTTGAGCCCCACTTTTGGGCTCGGGAGGTCCTTCCAGTATGAACTGTGACAACCTGTCTCGGTATCTTCTGATTCCTTCCTGGATGGGTTGGATGTTCCTGTGTGGTCCCTTCTGGAATGCGGAGGGATTTTTGCATTACTCTGACATCTGAACCCCCCATGGAGGCACATGTCACCCTGAAACTCTCTGCAAATTCCCTGATGAGATGCTGGACCAGGGCTAGAAGCTGGGGCCTGAGAGGTGTACTTGTCTATGGCAAAAAAAAAAAAAAATCTTCCTCCAAAGAGAAGCTGAAGCATACATTTTACACATTTCTCTAATTTTAGGGATTACTCTGCCTCAGCCACCTGCCTCAAAATCAAAAATATTCCAGTCCCTGAGCATTCAATCTGCTTCAGCTGCACGGACCCTTCCACAAGGCCAGCAGGGGTCTCTTCCTGGGGACTGTGTGTTCCCAGGAACAGTTACTCATGGGGTCTGTTCTGAAGGAGAAGCTTGGCATGCAACACAGCAGAAAGGGGGAGAGAGAGCCGGATAAGAAGAGAGGGAAAGAGAACGTAGGTTTTACGTGTGTGGTTCTTGCTACATGTCTGTGTGCCCTGGAGGGCCAGCAGCAATGCCTGGGAGGCAGGGTCTGAGCCCCCGAGTCAGCTCCTAAGCCCGTAGGCATATTGCTCATGTCTCCCAACCCCAGTTCCCATGGTTCAGTTGTACAGTGGGGCTAGTAATAACTGCATCACAGGAATAATATAGAAACACAGAGGCAGAAGGGGCTGAGACATTGGGCATCTGAGCAGCAGGCCCTGTAGTGGTTCTTTCTGTGCCGATGTTTCTAGAATCACCAGGATAAGATAGAGGAACCAGTGCAGCCAGGAGGTATCTCCCAGGCCTTGGCAGGCGATGTGCTCTAGGAACAGGTCCTTTCTGTAGGGAGGCTAAAGGGACCACACATTGTCTCATCTCTCATGATGCTCCCTGAATTCCCTAGTGGGACCCAGGCACCACCGTCACCATTACCACCATGTCCACCATGAGTATGTCATGCTTCACGGTCCCCAAACACAATCTGTGGCATTCACAACCACTGAGATGCTGACGTCTGAAGACATCTTCAACTGTAACCTTCTGGACATCTCTGATCCTCCTTGGCTGTCTTCAATTCTCTTCCCCTTCCATTGAGGGAGACTCTGAACTATGGTTACATCAACAGTAGAAATAAATCAGCTGAAGTGGGCCAATTCTGTGCATCTATGGCTGTCCTGGGATCCGGGAGGGTGGTTTAGTGTCCAAGCGTCAGTGTGTTTGAGTGTCTGATATATCCCCAGCTTCGGAGGGGGCAGAGGGTAGAGCAGAGTGTGTGTGACTCAAGCCTGATGCCGGTACTCATTCCACCCACACGTCCACACACATCATCAGGCTGAGGGCACGTCTGGGAGTGTGTCATGGGTGGCAGATACAGCCTTACTCTCATGGAGTTTACAGACTGGTGTGCGGAGGGCAGGTAAGCAGGGGTCACCGTCCCCGACGGCAAAATCTATGATAGGAGTCTATGGGGACTCAAGTCACCCGGCAGGTTTCCTGGGTGGAGTCACGGGTCAGTGGGGACCTGAGAGCTGAGTGGGAGCTGGCCCAGTGGGCCGTGCCTGGGGGAAGGCCAAGGACAATGCTGTGTGGGGCATGGGAAGAGCACTTGGGGAAGAGTGTGGCCCGGCTCCTTCTGGTCGGATGAGGAGTCGGGAAGGGTACTGGAGGGACAGAGGTGGCTGTGGATGTCCAGGCACAGTACCATGCTGAAGACAGAGGGAACAGTGAGCTGTTTTAAGCAGGGAATAGCAGGGACAGGGCTGTGGCTCAGAAGCCCTCTCCACCTTGTGTGTGTAGAATGACTTGGGGAGGAAGGGCACGAGCCCCAGAATTCCAAGTGATGATGAGAATTGTTCCCTCTGTGGAAATCCCAGAATTCCCTTCTTTGTGCTCTGAAGAACAAAGCATTGATGGACACTCACGTTCTGGTCTCAGGTAGGCCAGTAGGTGACCCTTGGCAAATCCCCTCTCCTCATCTTGCCTCATTTGCCTTCATTTGTAAAGTTAATGCAGAACTTGCTATAAACACACAAAGATGAATGTCCAGGGACGGTCACTGTGACATTATTCAAAATACAGAAAAACAGAAACAACCTAGACGTCCATATTTGGGGATCTGGAAAAACAGAGATTGTAAGAGTAAGTAGATCACTCTAAAGTCCTTACAAGTGAGTCAGCCGGGCTCGGTGGCTCAGCCTGTCATCCGGCGCCTTTGGGAGGCTGAGGTGAGTGGAATGCCTGAGCCCGCAGGTTCAAGACCTGCCTGGGCAACTTGGCAGACCTCGTCTCTACAATAAATCAAAAAATCAGCCGGGCGTGGTGGCGCGCGCCTGTAGTTCCAGCTACTTGGAAGGCTGAGGCGGAAGGATCGCCGGAGCCCAGCAGGTCGAGGCTGCGGTGGCCGGGAGCGGCCACTGCACTCCAGTCTGGGCGACAGAGTGAGACTCCGACTCAAAAAAAAAAAAAACTGAGTCAGTTGGTTTAGAAGTCTCCTTAAGACATATTGTTGAGATCAGTTTTCAGAATGATATCGTATGGCAGCATTTCTATTAAAATATATATTCACTTGAATACGTATAAGTGCTTAGCAAAAAGGCAGGAATGATGTTCCAGAACCTTCAGAGGCAGCTGGGTTGGAGGAGCCATGGATGGGGTTTAGGCGGAAGAGTGACCTTTCACATCCAACACCACATTCTTATGTAGCCTTTCTACTTTTACAAGACACATTGATGTCACCTCTGAAAAAGCCACTTAATACATGAGGCTGGGAGAAGGAACTTCAGGAGCTGGGCAGCGGCCCTCAGCCCCGAGGCAGGGCCTGTGGCACTGATGCAGGGGTGCATTCCACTCAGGACAGTGTCTCCTCACTGGCTGCTTCCACCAGGGGCAGTGGGGGATACAACACCTGACTTGGACTCTGAACCTGTACGGTGGGACCCAACTCTGTCCCCTGTGCAGGTGGCTTAAGCTCCCACATCTCTGTTTCCATATCAGCTGTGCAGCTCTAATAAGCCACAGGCTCCCAATTTGGGGGTGGGCACGGATGTGTATGCAAACACACAAGTAAGGGGTCTTTATTGCAGGGCCATAGGGTGGAAAGAGAACTTCAAGAAGAGGGTAAGAGGGAGAGGGTAGAAGTGAGGGGACGGGAAGGGAGTGGCCATTCCCTGTCACTCAGCATCTCATTTATTGTATTAGCTCACTATAAGGTATTATGACTGAAAGCTGTTACCTATAGAAACCTCAAAGAAACTTGGCTTATTCTTGGTTTAGTCTTTTTGCCTCAGCACAACCATTGGAAAGTCAGACATTCTATTGCAGACCAAGCAGCAGCCTATCCCATGCCCCTTCGGCAAATCTCCGTCAGATGCAAGACCAGGACAGCCCAACCTTTCAAATCATGGTTTAACATAATCATCTCTAGTAAACTTTTAGGTTCCTTGTCAAGGCTGGAAGAGCAAAGATCACCCTTTGGCTGGCCAAAGTCATAAAAGTAATAATACTGACCACTTTTGGTTAAGGAATTTGTGAATTGCAAATGTCTAACAAGTCTCTTGCAGAAACCCCCCCCAACCTAATCAGCCCTTTGTGACCTATGTGACACAAATAAACCCCACCGTGGCAGCAATCATGTGACTAACCCACCCATCTGCCTGCTGTCCATCACCTGACGTCAGTACCTGCACTTGCCTCCCCTTTGTGATGAGAGGAGCAGACCACCACCCAATCACCTTAATGATCTTCCCCCATCAAGGGGAATGGTTAAAAGGACTCAGCCGCAAGCAACCAGCGGCCATTGCCTTGCTAAACTCTGGTGTGGCCATGTGCTCTTTGAGCTGGGGCTGTCACCATGCTTCCTGGCTTTGGTCCCCTCCCCCACCTTGGGGAGGTGAATTTTCTTTCTCCCTTCTCTCTCTCCAATTTACTTTTAAATAAACTTTTCTTTCTTGACCTCTTTGTGTGTTACAAATCTTTGCGTTACTTGGATCTCTGGGTTCCCGGTGCTGCGCTCCTCCCCTCCCTATCCGTCCACCCACCCACCCTCTCCCTATCCATACCCTAACAATGACCTCCATTTTATGGATGAAAAGTGAGGTTTGGTAAGCGACTCATAAGAGGCAAAATGTGACCCCGGCACGGGATGGCGGAGCCCCTTCTCTGCGTGTCGTGGCAGGTGTCCAGCCCCTGTTTGCAGGTCTGTGGGTGACAATGCCTGGAAGCCAAGATTCTAGGTGATTGCCCATGCCAGGGCTCTACAAGTAAGTGTTCCCCAGAGGGGGTCTCCCCACTGCTCGGGCAGCCAGCCCACTGGTGCAGCCTCCCTCTGTGGGCATGTCCTGGATCAGATGCTGGGGGCAGAGAAAACTGACTCTTCCGACTAGAACCTCTCCCCACTGCCCTCTGCAAATGCCCTCCACCCATCAAATCTGAACGAAAACTCAGCTCCGAGCTCCCTATCTGCAGAAACCTGCAGTTAGCACCGCCTTTTGGAAGCAAAGCCTATGCGGTACAAGATCAGAGGATTTGGTACTTGGGTTGCTAGTGTTCAAGAGAAAGATTTGCACTTAGGAAAGAGGATTTGTGTTCCCCCTGGAAGGCACAGGCAGAGAGGGGTCTGTGGATTTGAACTTGGCCACACAACAGTCTCTTCCCCATCATTTAGGCCACTTAGAAGAGGGAGTGATTTCTCAGCCTATATTTATCCAGAATGTTGTTAGTGGCCCAGGTTCAGTTAATTGAATTGATTTCTCACCCTTCCATTCAAAAGAAGGGGTGGAGAGGCAAATAGGCGCCAGGGCTTGGCTTTAGGCCAGCCCCCCTCTGGCTGCTCTCTGGAATAACTCACCCGCTGGGCCGTGGGCTTCACTTTTTGAAGACTCTTTGCATCTGTGGCTTTCTTCTTTTTACCTGAAAATGGCTGGAAATCCCTGTGCAGGAGAGCCAAAAAGCCGGGGGCTGCCTCCAAGGTCTATTAAGGGAGAGATAATGGAAGCAGGAGGGATAGGTGGCATTTTATTTTATTTTTTTAATTTAATTTAATTTTATTTTATTTTATTGAGTTGGAGTCTCACTCTGTCATCCAGATTGGAGTGCAGTGGCCGCTCCCAGCCACCGCAGCCTCGACCTGCTGGGCTCCAGCGAAACTTCTGCCTCAGCCTTCCAAGTAGCCGGAACTACAGGCGCACGCTACCATGCCCGGCTAATTTTTTATTTATTGTAGAGATGAGTTCTCACCAAGTTGCCCAGGCGGGTCTCGAACCCGCGGGCTCAGGCAATCCACTCACCTCAGCCTCCCAAAGGCGTGGGATTACAGGCTGAGCCACCGAGCCCGGCTGATAGGTGGCATTTTAACAATCAAACTCTCCTCTTCAGGTCCTATTTCTGGTCTTGAAAGCCTGGCCCCCTCTCACCGGTGGGGCCTTGGTCCAAATGCTTAATTCGGTATGTCCCCAGCACAAGTGCACACTTGCTCCTACACAGTTGTTTTCCTTGCTTTCCTCTAAACCCCTGACTCCTCTGGCCTCTTAATCTGTGTTTCTCATTCAGGCCTAAGATTTCTCTGTGATAACTGTACATATGTATATGCATGACAACCACACACACGCACACGATTTCTAGAATGACTATTGAATAACCTATTTCTACCCTAGAATTTCAATGTCAGCATATTTACAATCACGTTGGGGCCAGGCGAACACCAAATGATGTCAGTGTGTTCTGTATAGGTTTTATGGATAGAAAAAAAAAAGCAGGGCATGACATGGCACCCGGTGAAGGTATTTAACTGAGAACTGGACTCTTTCCAGTCACGGTGTGAGAGGGTTTGTCAGTAAAGCATGTTGAGTTCTGTGGATTCATCTCTACGTGCACCAGCTTGCAAGTGCTGTCATAAATAAGCCATGAAAAATGTTTTGTTTCCAAATCCGGCAATAATTAGATTAGGCACTTATTTAATTAGGACTTAAATAATTCCCCAACACTATCTTCAATGCCATAAAGTAGCTTTTGAGAGTTACCAAGGGACAAGACACCTCATTAAAATTGGCATTTGCAGATTGCTCATGGAAGGTTTCAGTTCCGTGCAGGCTATGAATATCCAGCATTAGGAAACAGGGCCTTGGCAGAACTCATACCACTGGATGCACATCTTCGTTTTTTTTCAAAGATTCTGGGCATGCATTTTATCTTTATTTTTCAATTCCTTGATTAAGATACAATTAACGATGATACAGTTCATTTTTTTCAAAATGAAAAAACCTTTATTTTTCAAAAACTGCCTTAGCCTGTAAATCCCATGGGGCTAGACAGTGTCTGTCATAATCACCATTGCCTGAGCTAGCATATAAACTGTGCTTACTAAAAAACAGGTTTAACAAATGTCTTCTGCCCCAAGTACAATGACAACATTGGGCACAAGTCAAACATTTGAGAAGACGAAAAAGTGCACAGAGTCAGTATTTTTCACTGCCATTAAAAATAGCTAGTAATTCACGTATACAATTGCATGGACTTTTTTAGAGTATTCAGGGTTGTACAACCATTGCCACATCTAATTTTAGACACTTTTACCCCCCTCCACCATAAAGAAACCCCATTCCCACTAGCAGTTATTCTCACCCTCACTCCATCCCCAAGTCTCAACACAGTCAAATCCTCCAGGCTAGAATGTCACAAATCTTCCTGTCTCTATGAATTTGCCTATTCTGGACATTTCACGTACAGCTGAAACCTATTCCATGTAAGACGAAGATCCTGGAGCCCTTTATGATAAGCCACTTCCACTTAATAAATAGCAAACATATTTTCTCTTCCTTGTGATTTTCTTAATAACATTTTCTTTTCTCTAGCTTCCTTTGTGGTAAGAATACTGTATACAATACATATAACATACAGATATGTGTTGATCACCTGTAATGTTATCAGTAAGGCTTTCAGTCAACAGTAAGGTTGTTAGTAGGTAAGTTTTTGAGGAGACAAAAGTTATATGTGAATTTTCAACTGCACGGGGGGGGGCTCAGCACCCCAACTCCTGATTTGTTCAAGGGTCTACTGCAAATAAAATCAGACAACATGTGGTCTTTTGTGACTAACTTCTTTCATTTATCGTAATGTTTTCAAGATTCATTCATGTGTGGCATGAGTCAGTAGTTTTATTATTTTTTATTGCTGAATAAGATTCCATTGTATGGATAGACCATATTTTGTTTGCTCATTCATCCACTATAATGTTTCTATTTGTGGCTGTAATGAACAGTAATACTATGAACGTTTGTGTACAAGTGTTTGTGTGAGTGTATATAGGCTTTCGATTCTGTTGGCTATATATCTAAAAGTAGTATTGCTGGGTCACATAGTAACTCTATGTTTAACACTTTGAGAAACTGTCTGACTGTTTTTCGAAGTTGCCACACCATTTTAAATTCCTGCCAGCAATGTATATAGGTTCCAATTTGTTGATATTTTTCCAACTGTTCCTATTATCTGACTAGTTGAATATAGTTATCCTAGTGGGTTCAATATGGTGTCTCATTGTGGTTTTGATTTGTGTTTCTTTGTGAATAAGGACTTTGAACACCTTTTTATGTACCTGTGGCCAATTTGTATATACTCTTTGGAGAAGTGTCTAGTCACATTCTTTGCCCATTTTAAAAACTGTGTTATTTGGCTATTAATTAGTGAGTTGTAAGATTTCTTTATAAATTCTGGATACAAATCCTTTATAGATATATAACTTGCAAATACTTTATCCCATTCCATGGGAGCATACATTTTATTAATGTCAAAATTTAGATGAAATAAGAACTAAACATCAGACAACATCTTTTATTTATTTATTTGTTTGTTTATAATGAACAGTGAGAAAGAAGGAGTTTATTAAGAATACAAAAAAACTCCCAAGTGGGAGGGGACCCAAAGAAGGTTGTCCAGCATCTTTTAAATTCAATGTTTAGTTTCAGTAAAACAGGTATCATCTGTCACATCAAACTATGTGATAATTTAAATGTTATTGGTTTTATAGTTTTTTTGTAAATTTGCTTTATTACTATGTTCTGTAGAAGCTACCTACAAAACTGAAGAATTCATACATGATTTTATATTTGAATATATTTAAATGATATATGATAAAGATAACTTACATCAGCACTTTCCTTTAAGAGGTAGCTCTTTATTTTTCAAAAACTGCCTTAGCCTGTAAATCCCATGGGGCTAGACAGTGTCTGTCATAGTTACCATTGCCTGAGCTAGCGTATAAAACGTGCTTACTAAAAAACGGTTTAACAAATGTCTTCTGCCCCAAGTACAATGACAACATTGGGCACAAATCAGACATTTGAGAAGACGAAAAAGTGCACAGAATCAGTATTTTTCACTGCCATTAAAAATAGGTAGTAATTGAAAATCAGAAAAGATAAGTATTTGCCTGCAGTGAGCAAAAAATAATCTCAAGCAGTTCAGTCAGCCTCAGAAAAATGGGATAGGATGGATGTTTGAAATAGCTTCCTTGTCACCTTTGCCACAAATTAGGGTACCCTAATTTCAGCCCAAGATCCTGAGCCCTCTGGAGCTGCTCTCTCCCATTGGGCAACTGTCCCCACTCCCAGATGGTATCAGCGTGGGCTGTCCCTATGTCCACAGCACTTCAGGAAAAAAAAAATCACAATGTTTCACCTCCCCCCCACAGAGTTGGCCCTCAGTTCTGACCCAGATTCTGCCAGAGAAGCACAAAAGTAACCTTAAGTGAGCTAGAAGAGTCCACATCTCACTCTATCCTCTTTGCAAACCTACAGGGTGATTATTACCATTTCATTTGCTTGTGAGGACACTAAGACTGGAAGAGGTGAAAATCCCTGTTTAAGGTGATTGTAGGTGAGGGGTGCAACTGGGATTTCTTCTCAGATAAAATCTTCCCCCTTGCTTCTTTGTTTTACTGCCCCCAGACAGCAATGAGGGTCATCCGTCTATTTGCTGGATTACATTCAGTGAGTTATAGAGACAGGAGTCCATCACCATGGCCTATCAGCCCTGAGACCCAGCACAGAATTTGCAGCTGTCAGTTTCCTGCTTCTTCTAAAGAAAAGCTTACTTTCCAATTAGCTCTTAGGGGCGTAGGGTCTTTCCAATATCACCAGTTCCATGGCTTGGGTACACCATGTGTCCACCTGCATGGCATGGCAGAAACACACCCGAAGAGACATCTCCACATGGCTCTTGTTTATCTCATTATATGAAAGCCTGGCTGGGGGATCACATCACTTTCTTTTTTCAGAAGGCCACATTGCTTTCTTTTCTTCAGAAGGCCTTGTCCTGCCACACCCAGCTACCTGGGTTTCTTGCATTCTACATTCCCCAAGAAAGCTTTCCGTAGGCTTCTATTTCTCTAGGGTTGGAAGGTGTCTGATCCAGGAGCTCCCTTTAAGAATGGTCAGTGGCAGAGCCTGAAGTCAAAGTAGAGACGGGAGAAACCCAGAGAAAACCTCCTGGATAGTCAACAGTGGCCCACTGTGTCTGCCCAGCAATCTGAGATGTGAATTTGGTGGATGTTACGGCAAACCTAGTTAAGTCTGTAGAACTTAGCTGTTAAAGCAGTTGAAACTTCTCTTTTTAAGAGTAAAACAATCCAGCAACTGGATCTCTGAGTTTTGTGTAGGCTCAGTCTCTTCTCTCTCTTTTTTTTTTTTTGAGTTGGAGTCTCGCTCTGTCACCCAGACTGGAGTGCAGTGGCCGCTCCCGGCCACCACAGCCTCTACCTGCTGGGCTCCGGCGATCCTTCCGCCTCAGCCTTCCGAGTAGCCGGAATTACAGGCGCACGCTACCCTGCCCGGCTAATTTTTTTAATTTATTCTCACCTGCCCAGGCGAGTCTCGAACGTGTCAGTCTCTTCTAAAGGAATGGGAACTCGGCACTCGATTCCGAGAGGAACCCGTCAGGAGTAGGGAGGGAGGGATCACCTTGGATTCTGAAAATGTCACTCTCTCCCTCTCTACTAACAAGTAAGGCCCTTCGAAGGCTCCAATCAAGGTGACAAAGCCCCCATGCAAGGACACTATCTGTCCTGGCTGGAAACAAGTGTCCTAACATGGTCGCCTTGGACAGCAAGAGGAGAATGGCAGCACCTGGGGGGGCTGATCACATGTGTCAGAGCCCCTGGCAGGCACCCTGAGGGAAGGTTCTGATGGGGGTGCTCCTCACACCTTCTGGGGAAGCACCGAGGTCTGAGTTTGAGAAAATGCAAAGTAAACCAGGGGAGAAGACTGATTTGTAGGCAAAGATGATAAGGAAGTTATTTCAAACATCCTTCCTATTTCATTTTTCTGTGGCCGACTGAGCTAGCTTGAGACTATACTTTGCCCAATGCAGGCAAATGCTTCTTTCTTTCTGATTTTCAATCATTATGTATTTTTAACGGCAGGGAAAAATACTGACTCTGTGTACTGTTCTGTTTCCTCAAATGTTTGATTTGTGCCCAATATTTTCATTACACTTGGGACAAAAACACTGGGTTAGACCTGTAAGAATGTAGCCCATTATATTTTCAAATACTTAGGTAGATTCTCAGTGTGCAGACACTTGACAGACTGTTTCCATTTTCATTAGGCTGTTTGTCATCAGAGCCAAAAGGCCCAGAGCACATGGATTGACGTTTATGCAGAACTAGGACCAGCCAGAGGTGTTCCCGGAGACCCTTCTGCTCTATTTATTTCCTTCGCGTTTGTATCATCTTTAAATGAATTTTTCATAACATAAAAGGAAAAATAATTTTTTTTGCAAACTGAAAGGATATTCATTTCGATGGTATTTCAAAATTTTTTGTTTTAATTTTAAAGATGTGAGGGTACAGTTCAGATTGAGGTATACAAGTCGTCATTGTACAGGTAAATCTGGGCCTCCACTTTACCTGGTTTGAGATCAGATACTCTTATTGATTTTAAGTGCCCTCTTCTGCCTCCCCTGGCAGTGTTTTGCTACTGCCAATCCCTTTCTTACTGTATTCTGGTAAATGTTCAGAGTCTGCTTATGAATGAGAACACGTGGTACTTAGTTCTTTGTTTCTGTGATAGATCACTGAATATAATAGACTAAATCCATGGAAGTTGCTGAGAAGTCCATAATCTTGTTCTTGTTTATGACTGCATAATATTCCATCATGTATATGTACACATTATTTTTTTCCAGTCCAGTTTCGCTGGGCAGCATAGTTGGTTCCATGTTTTTGCTATTGTGAATAGTGCTGCAATAAACATGCATGTGCAGGTATCTCTTTTTGTAGAATGATTTAAGTTCCTCCAGGTGTATTCCTAGAAGGGGGATCACTGGATGTCATGGGAGGTCAATTTGTAGTTCTTTTAAGAATCACTACGCTTTTTTTCTATAGAAGTTGAACAAGTTTCCATTCCCATCAGCAGTATAGAAGTGTTCCCTTTTCTCCACATCCTTACCAGCCTCTGTTGTTTTTTGTCTTATTTATTATGGCCATTCTTACTGGAGTTAGGTGGTATCTCATTGTGGTTTTGATTTGTATTTCTCTGATGATTAGGCTGAACATTTGTTCATGTGTCTGTTGGCTGCCTTTATGTCTTCTCTTGAGAAGTGTCTATTTATGTCTTTTGTCCACTTTTTCATGGGGCTGTTTGTTTTTTTTCTTTTCAACATGTTTGAGTTCCTTGTAGATCCTGGATGTTAGGCCTTTGTCAAATATGCAGTTGACAAATCTTTTTTCCCATTCTGTGAGCTATCTCCCCACTCTTTTGAGGGTTTCTTTTGCTTTGCAGAATCTTTTCATTTTGATGAGTCCCATTTGTCAATCTTATTTCTTGGCATGGGCTTTGATCAGGAATTGGTTACCTATTCCAATTTCCATAAGGGTGTCTCCTGCGTTTTCTAATACCAGTTTCCAGGTGGCTTTCTACTCAAATGATCCACAGCCTCCTTCATGTGTGTAGAGAGTGGCATCTCCCAGTCTATCCAGTAGAACAGCCCTGGCCCACATGAAGCTAGTGACGTCCCACACCCCTCCCACCCCACTGGAACCTCCTTCCCCATTTTAGAAAAGGATGACACATAAAAGATGGTAACAGAGGCGAGAATATGTCAAAAGTGGCACAGAGGGAATCAACGCACCCCTGACAGGCTCTCCCCTGCCTAACTTCTCCTTCTGAGGCATTCCATGGGTCTCAGCCTTGAGTTCCTACAGAAAGACACTTCAGTAAGATGAGTCACTGAGTAGCATTGGTTTTCACTTGGAAGCTTTTTATGGTCTGTCATATCTCACAGCCCAAACTAGATTTAGAAACTCAACTCTGCCCTGTACCTATGAGTTGGTCTTTAGGGCATGAGCCCGTCAAAGTCAGGCTCTTTCTTTGACTATCTATCTGGACGTTAGCATCATTGAAGATTAGACTTTAGCAAAGCTTCAGAATTCGTCCAGTTTAGTGTCACCCTGTGAAAGAAGACTCAAGTATTCCTTAAATTGCTGGTCATCATTTTTGTCCAAACACTTCCAGCGATGAGTAACCTACTCAATTAGTCACTCAATTAGCCACTTTTGACATATTCTCGCCTCTGTTACCATCTTTTATGTGTCATCCTTTTCTAAAATGGGGAAGGAGGTTCCAGTGGGGTGGGAGGGGTGTGGGACGTCACTAGCTTCACTCATTCACCCATTGAAACATCATCCCACAGTTCAGACTCCTGCATTTCCAAAGCTACCTCTTCATCTAAGTACATGAATGCAATTTCGGTCTTTTAAATTATACAGTTCAATTTCAAGGCGCCCCTGCCTAAGTCTGTAGTCGAAGAGGCCAAGGGTGTGAGAGAGCTGAGGAATCCTTCATTGTGGCCTCTTGTTGGCTTTGCTGGTCAGAGCATCTTTTTGTTTTTCAGCCTAATGTCACAGTCCTGGTCCTCAACTTCACCATCGCAAGCCTGGGTGTGTACAAGAGTCTCCTGATCCCCTTCCCTTGAGCTGGTCCCTTCTCTTCCTGGCCACTGCCATGCCTCTTCTGAAACATAAATCTTTACTTCCTCTTGTTCCTTCCCCCATTGTCCCTACAGTGAAGTCCAAACTCTGGGATGGTATCTGTGGCTCCAACCCAGCAGCTCCAAGGCCCACGCTAGGGAGTTTGGCCTTTACTCACCAGCCAGCTCTGTCTGGCGTCTACCCAGGCACCCTGTGTTCTACTCCCGTGAAATCACTTGCTCACTGGATAGTATTTTTATATCTCTGCAAGTTCACAGGTCTTGTCCCTCCTGGCCCTGGCCATCTTTCAAAACCCACCTTAAAAGTTGCTTTCATTTTAAAGCCTCCCTCAGCCACTCAGCCCTGGACCACCCTCCCTGGGCCCTTTCTCTGGATCATGTCACAACGAACATCTTGCTCTGGAAGCACTTACCCCTTCAACTGAGTTATTTCTGTACATCTCTGTGTCCTCTGTTGAACTATGTCCCTCGAAGATTAAGTCATAGATTGTTCATTTTTCTGTCCTCAAGGCCTGAAGATGTGTATACAGCAAATGAATCTATGAGTGAATGAATGAATGAATGCGATCAGTGTATGTGTGTCTGCACACAAGTACCAGGCAGAGATTGGTGAATGCCACTCATTACTGACAACCATGGCAAGTCCTGCTTGGTCCCAAGGGACAGGACAGGAAACAAGACACAGCCTTTATACTTCAAGGAGTCTAGTTGGGCAGATAAGATACAAACATCTAGAGAGTGATGCTCTTGACCAAAGCTAGCTTCTGCCCAGCATGTGTTTTGAAATTAAGTCAATCTAGAGGAATACTGCAAACACATGAAACTCAGCTTAGCCCATTCACCTGGCAGGTGTTAATGCCACCACTGGGAGTCTTCTGTGGGAGGCTGTGCTATTGATAAAGGTCATCTGGGGCCAGCAGGTCCACTGGATGACATTTTCTCCTTTTTGGGGGTCTCATTTTAGTCACCAAGGATCAGGAAGGTGGTGGTACTATTATTTCCACTTTGCAAAGAAGTCACAAATAACTATATAAAAAGCTTCCAAGTTATGGTTAGGGTTAGGGGTTAGGATTAGGGGTTAGGTATTAGGGTTAGGGATTAGGGATTAGAACTGGGGTTAGGGTTATGGGTTAGGGTCAGCATTAGGAATTAGGTTTAGGGTTAATGGTTAAGGTTTAAGTTTAGGAGTTATGGTTAGGGTTAGTGCTAAGACTAGAGTTGGGGTTAGGTTAGGGGTTAGATTTGGTGTTAGGGTTAGGGTTGGGGTTAGGATTAGGGCTAGGTTTAGGGGTATTTATTTAGGCCTGTGCTTCAATGACCCTCAGAATTCCTAAAGTCCACAGAAATCGTGTGTGCTTCTGAGATAACTCTGGACAGTTCTTGTTTCCTCTGAGACTTTCTTCAGTCATGTTTTTCCAGATGCTTGTGTCTGAGGTGAAAATAACTGTTCAGGCACCTCTTCCTAATGCAACATATTTGTAAGATATGCAACATATTTGTAAGATATTTGTAAGATATTCAGGAACTCAGTTGAAGTTCCTGCTACTTGATCAGTCCAGTTGTGAAATACCTTCTTTGATTGCAGTGGGTGACGCACACTCCTGTCCCTGGTCTTTCTTTTCAGCTTGTTTGCCTAATCTCCAGCCCCACCCCAGGTGAACACCTTCATCATTTCAGCACCATCCCCTGACTGTGGTACCTAGTGCTTTGGGATCAAATAAAGAGGTGGAGGTGTGGACAATGTAAAAACTTGAATCACATATGTTCCTGCCCAACTGACAGTCAGATATCAGACTCCCTGTCCCCCCCCCCACCTCTGGAAAAGCAAAGGCACCCACAGGGCCTGCTTCCTAAGACACAGGTGAAAGGACAGTGATAGACCACTGAGGTCTGGACTCCTCTCATCTTCCCTGCCATTCTTCTTACATATTTCTCATCCCTAGGTCAATGTGCAGACAGGTTCATGCTTCTGGGTCATCTTAACCCAGTTCTCTCTACCTGGCATGTTGCTCCTTCTTCTCCCTCCCCCGCCTTCTTCACCTGACAAACTCCTCAGCTCAAGAGTGACCTAGCTTCTGGAGTCTTTGCTGAACACCCCCGCCCTGAGGTGGAGGAGAACTCACTTCCCTCTCCTTTCTGCACAGAGACATCTGTCACATGACTGGCTCTGCCTTGTTTAGAGTAAGGAGCTCCTCCGCTTTGCAAGACACAGAGTACGTCACAGAACTTGGCCACCCCTGAGTTCGAGAATCCACACTTGCTGCCCACAGACTTGATGACACATGAACTTGGATGCTGGGAGGTCCTTCTCCACTCCAAGCTTTCATTTCTCTACCTGCAGAACAAGGGTGAGGGACACTAAGTGATTAAAAGTTCTCTTCCAGATACTCTTCCATGAATTTCCTGGGGGAAATTTCTCCACAAATCTCCTTTGGACTTCTTCATCAGAAGTGCTTATTTCCCAAGCTGTTTTGTTCGATTCACTCCAAGGAGAGTGGGCACACAGCCGGATGGTATCATGTCTTCAAGGGACACACTGGTTAGATTGGGGAATATTTGACGTGTGGCCACCTGTTTGGGCCCTGAGTCACACCACCCAGGAAGCCAGGCATCTTTGTGCCGTCAGCTGGAGGAAATGTTATCCAGGAAAGTGACACGATAAACACTTGCAGCATCTTGTTGTTCAACATTGCTTTTTGGAGATTCACCGCTTTTTGGAGATTCACCGACATTCTCACACACAGTTCTCCCCATTCATTTGCACTGCTGTGTGTTTTCCAATCGCATGCATATTCCACAATTAACATTCTCCCCTCAGGGTACACAAAGGCATTTTCCATCTTGCCCTGTTTCAAGCATCCAGGTCCTTGTCTCTGCACAGAAAAAGACGGGGTCTCTGCAGTGATGTAAGGGGTAGGAGTTTGCTCTTAGTCGACTTTATTAAATAGCACCAAATTGTTTTCCAAAGTTGTTGCGACTTACTCTTCCTTTAGCTGTGCCCGCATATTTTTAATAAATAAATAAAGCTTTTGTCAAACTGAGAGATGGGTTCTTATTCTTTCAGTTTTTGTTTTATTATACAGTTTGAAACTTTACAACTGGATGTATACCAATTTAGAATTGCTATTTTTTTTCCCTCGGGGAATTGTTTCTTTTACCATTATGCATTGATCTTCTTTGTCCCTAATGGGTTTTTGTGTTCGTTTGTTTGCCTTGAATTTACTTTTGTTTAACTCATACAGCCATTCCAGCTCTTTTTTTAATGAGCATTTTCCTGGCATTTCTTTTTTCCCCTATCTTATTACTTTCACCTTTTTTGTAACCTTAGGTTTTATTTTCCGCTGAAGATTTCTAATAGTTCTTTTTTTTTTAAGAAAGCTTTTAGAAATCTCATTCCACTCAGTCATGAAAATCAGCAGATATGGAGGAAAAAATCTTATACATTTTTTTTCCATTTAGCTTATATAAGCAATTTGGCTACACAATACTTCCCTAAAGTCAGTTTTCAGTAACCACAAAAAGCAGCTTATAAAAAAGTCAATCTCTCTAAAATTGAGGTGATTCTAAAAAAGCATTCAGTAAGAGATAGAAATATGGGAATAATTAACATTTAATTTCTACAGACTCCAAAGCTACACACTTATAGAAATTTAAATAGAAAAAGTATAAACTATAAATGTCTATAATCAAAATGTTTTTTCTACTTTGCTGGCTAGTTATTTAGAGATTAAAATATCTAAATTTAGCATGTCTACACATACAAATTTCATGTTTATACTTATTAAAAACAAAATATAAATTCTATTTAGGTTACCATATATAACAATAAAAATATTTGAAATTATAGAAATAGAATTAGTAAACAGATTCAAATTATTCAATATTTTGAAGATTTAAGCAATTTATTTTTATCAATTATTTTTTAGAAAAAAAATGTGTGTTTAACTTTTGCAATTTGAATCAATGTGTTGACCTTTTTTATTTTAATAAAAGGCAAAACACTGAAAAAGGCAAGTATTACATTTAAACCAGCTATATAGTAAAGTTCAATGTACAACAATTAAGAAAAATACATAAATATAGGATACTGGAAGGAACAGAATAAAACAGCATGCAAGAAAATTTAGCTATACTATGAAAATACAATGCATTTTCTATTGATTAAATAAATATAGAAAACTAAATATCTTGATTTAAAAAGTAACTTCTAGAAATGTAACATTTAAAATGTAAAAATAATCGACATTTTTTTCTTTTCTAACAGAAATCTTTTCTAGATCTTGAAAAAGTGGCAGTATTAGTATCTTTTTTAAAACAAAAACAAAACAGCAGTATATATGTGGAAAGGTAGGCATGAACCTAAATATACACTTTCAGATTTCATTTACATAATTTTTGTATGGTAATTTGAACATGTACTCTCAAAAGCTCTTTATACAAGTGGAAAAATGTGACCTTCTGTAGAAGTACAGGAATCTCATTACTTAGGTATTTCCCCATACCTAGGAAAATGCTTAAATAAGTCTGCCACGAATGGCAATTATTGTAACAAAACCTATCTGAATCATATAGTGCAGATCAGGTATTACAGTCTTCTGAAAATGACAATGACATTCTTTACTGTTATTATAAAATAACCACGACTACTCTTTCTGTAGAAAATATTTTCCCAGCTCCAGTATGGATTTCATGAGGCCCTAGGCAACACAGTAAAATCATCTGCAATCCATTTGGAAATGCCATGGTAAGATCATGCGGAAGTAATGGACAGTCAGTCTCCATTTCTGCTGCCTCTAATTCCTTCCTGCAGTATCATATGGGATCACTTTGTTATAGCCTACAGTATTTCTTGAATTCTTTCAACTTTTGCTTGTCTAAAAACATCTTTATTTCTCATTTATATTTGAAGGATTTCAGAAATTCTAGGCTCCTGTCCCCGCTACTTTAACACTTTAAAGATGTGATTCCATTGCCTTCTGCTTTCCATATTTACTGCTGAGAAATCAGTCATTCTTGGTAAATTTTTTCTTCTTTGAAGGTAATGTGTCTTTTTTCTCTAGCTTTTTTAAAGATTTTCTCTGTCTTCATTTATCACCAATTTTAGCATAATGTACTTAGGTATGTTTGTATGTATTTAATTCTGTTTGTGATTTGTCAGGCTTCTTGGATCTTTAGATTAATGTCTTCCATCAATTCAGGACTAGTTTCAACCATCATCTCTTTAGATATTATTTCTTTCTCATTTTCTCTTTACCTTCTTGGATTCCAGTTACATGCATATTAGACCTTTTGATTGTGCCTAGTGTATCTCTCACTGTCTGTATTTTTATGGTTAATTATATTATTCTGTCTTATATTATTTTATTACATTTACTATTAGAAATATGCCAAGCATTTGAAATTAACCAAAACATTTCTAAATAGCCTATGGATTCAAGAATAAATGGCAAGAAAAAAATTAAATAATTTAAACATAATGAAGATTGAAAATATCAAAATTTGTGGGATTTAATTAAAACAGTGTTTATGGGGCAATTTATAACATTACATAAATGTAATAGAAAAAGAGAAAAATCACAAATCTGTAATAAAAGTACCTACCTTAACAAACCAAAAAAAAAACAAAGTAAATCTAAAGTAGGATGAAGAAAGCAATAAAGAACAGAAATCAATACAATAAAAAACTAACAATAGCAAAAGTCAATAAAACTCAAGGCTGTCTTTTTTTTTATTTAAAGACCAATAAATCTCTAGTTAGACTGGCCAGAAAAAAAAAGACAATGAAAGACCAAATTTATCACATCAAATGTAAACAATGGACATCACTATAGATGCTATGGATATTAAACAGTTAATAATAAAAATTTTTAAAAACTTTATGCCAATATATTGATAACATCAGTAAAATAGGTATATTTCTTGAAAGAAAAAAAACTACCAGAGTAATTTCAAAAGGAAGCAGCAAGCCGGGCTCGGTGGCTCAGCCTGTAATCCCATGCCTTTGAGAGGCTGAGGTGAGTGGATTGCCTGAGCCCGCGGGTTCGAGACCCGCATGGGCAGGTGAGACTGCATCTCTACAATAAATCAAAAAATTAGCCGGGCGTGGTAGCACGCACCTGTAATTCTGGCTACTCGGAAAGCTGAGGAGGAAGGATCGCCAGAGCCCAGCAGGTCAAGGCTGCGGTGGCCGGGAGCGGCCACTGCACTCCAGTCTGGGTGACAGAGTGAGACTCTAACTCAAAAAAAAAAAAAAAAAAAAGGAAGCAACAAATCTGAATAGGGCAATATCTATTAAATATTGAATCATAATTTAAAATCTCTCCACCAAGGGAACTCCAGTCTTAAATGTCTTTGTTGATGATCTTTTTAGACATTTAAGAAAATTCCATTTTTATTTTTCAAAGTAAAGGACCTAGAAAAGACAAAATAATTTTTAAAAATAGAACAGAGTTAGAGAATGTATACTATCTGATCTCAAGGCATACTATAAAGCTACACAAATCAAATAATTAAGATATTGTGTTAGTGATATGATAGCAGATACATCGAAAAATATGACAGAAATTTCAGAAATAGACCTACATAGACATGACCAGTTGAAATTTGACAAGGTTAATAGAGAAAGGATAATCTTTTGAATATATTATGCTGAAAAAACTATACACATGAAGATATACATATGGAGAAAATGAACTTTGACTCTCATGCTGGGTACAAAGATTAAATTGAAATAGACCATTGACTTACATTTACAAGCAAGAACTATATACCCTCTACAAAAGCACATTAAAATACAGATAAGATATTCACCACCTTACAGCAGGCAAAAGTCTTAAAACACACACCAAAAAAAACACAGACTTTTAAAAAATAAATGAACTGTTGGCAAATATTTTTTCCCATTCTGTAGGCTGTCTCCCCACTCTTTTGATGGTTTCTTTTGCTTTGCTGAAGCTTTTCAGTTTGATGAGATCCCACTTGTCTATCATACCTTTTATGGCATGGGAATTTGAAGTTTTGAGCAGCAATTGATGCCTATTCCAATTTCTGTAAGGGTGTTTCCTGTGTTTTCTAAGATTCTTAATGTTTGAGGTTTTATATTTAGGCCTTTGATCCAGTTAGAGTTGATTTTGGTAATAGGTAGGGGATCCTATTTCAATTTTCTGCATGTGGTCAGCCAGTTTTCCCAACACCTTTTACTGAATAGGCTTTCCTCTCCCCAGTAGTTGTTGGTGGAGGCATTGTTGAAGATGAGTTGATTAAGAAATTGAGATTTTGCTTCTAGAATCTCTATTCACTTCCATTGGTCCATATGCCTGTTCTTGTACCAATATCAGGCTATTTTGATTGTTGTAGTCTTATAATAAAGTTTAAAATCTGGAAGTGTGATACCTCCTGTTTTGTTTTGTTTTGCTCTTTTGCTGAGGATTGTTTTGGCTATTAGAGGTCATTTTTGTTTCCATATTAATTTCTGTATTGTCATTTCCAGGTCTGAGAAGAATGATGTTGCTAATTTAATGGGTATTATGTTGAATCTGTAGATTACCTTTGGTTGTACAACCTCTATGGAAAACAGTGTGGCAATTCCTAAAAGGCCTAAAAATTGATCTTCCACACAACCCAGCAATTCCCCTCCTGGGAGTATGTCCAGAGGAACTCAAATAATTCTGTAAAAAAGATAACTGCACATGCATGTTTATTGCAGAATTATTTCCAATAGCAAAAACATGGAGCCAATTGTGTTGCCCATCAAAACTGAACGGATTTTTTAAAAGTGGCACTTATACACAATGGAATATTACACAACCATAAAGAAGGACAAAAATTATGGACTTTGCAGCAATTTGGGAGGATTTAGCGTCTGTAATACTCAGTGATTTATCACAGAAACAAAGAACTGAGTACCACATGTTTTCACTCATAAGTGGGCCTTGAATATTTATCATAATACTATAAGAAAGTGTTTGGCAGTAGTGGGAAACTGCTGGGGCGGGGGCCTGTAACATCAATAAGGATACCTGATCTCAGATCAGGCGAAATAGGGACCAAAGGGAGACCCAAATTTTACTTGTAGGATGACCGCTTGTATACCTAATCCTAAATTGTGCTCCACATCTTTAAAATAAATTAATAAATAAACAAGTAACAGCAAAAATAAATGAATTGAACTTCATCAAAATTAAAAACGTTTTTTCCAAAACCATTTTTAAAAAATGACAAAACCAGCCACATATTGAGAGTCATTTTCTACAATTATACATCTGATGATATTATTTTATGCAGAACACCTATCAGTCCATGATAAAATACATTCCAAATAAAATATGCAGAACTTTTGAGAAGACAATTAATAATAGAAAATATGCAGATGGATAATAAAGCATAAAAAGTCATCAATACCATTTTTCATCATGAAAACATATATCAAAACACACTGAAATACCACATATGTTTGTTAGAATGAAAGGAAATAAAAGGTAAAGAAAAAGTAAAAACTGCTGGTGGCAGTGTAAAATAGTGTATCTCCTCTGGAATGCAAGTTAGCACTTTCCCTAAAAGAGCTAAGACACAGTTATCATGTAACTCAGCTGTTTCACTCCTAGGTATTTTTCAAAGGAAATGAAAGCCTACATTTACACAGAGATTTTTACACAATGTTCTTGGCAGCTTCATTCATGATATCCCCAAACCAGAAACAGTGCTATCAAGAGGAGAATAGATAAGCAAATTGTGATATATTCATACAGTAGAATATTACTAAGGAATAAGAAAGAATTAACTTCTGATACACAGCAGTGTGGATAAATCTTTAAAACATTATTCTGAATAAAAGAAGACAAAGAGTACATTCTACACAATCTCACATATACGAAAATCTAAGGGAAAAGAACCCAAAGCTACCCTATAGTGACATAAACCAGGTCAGTGGTTAGCTAGGGCTAGGGTTTGAAATGAGATTGATTGGAAAGAGCCACAGGAAACTTTTTGAAGGGATGAAAATGTTCTACATATTGAATTATGATGGTAGTGGTGACTACAGGGGTATGTGCATTTGTCAATAGTAATTGAACAGTATACTTTAAATGAATGTATTTGTTGTATGCAAATTATAGCTCTATAAAATCAATTTGAAAATATGAATCTTATGTTAGTATTAGTTCAATTTCACTAATGAGGAACTAAGGCATAGAGTTTACATAAAGGCACAAGGTCACAGAATTAATAAGTTGTGAAGCAGGGCCTGAAAGCAACATTTGGTTTTCATCTGCACACTATTATTGCCTACTTACATAACTGTCATATAAAAACAATAGTGCGATAATAAAAAAGGAGGAATTTTAAATTTCTCGATTCCCTTCATATGGAATACTCATTGGAGTCTTACAATAACTGAGTCAGGTACAGGTTATACTGTGAATAGGTCTTATAGAGAAGGTCTTATAATACCCATTTCTGAGATCAGAAAACTGCAAAGTCCACAGTACTTCCCAAGCGCTAAGGTGGAATGAGACTTCCAGAGCCAGAGCACAGAGCTATAGGCAAATCTCTTCTGCTCTAAATATGTGGAACTTCTTACCCTCCCTGGTGGGTCATACATTTTTCTTTTGGTCCTTTACCTGAAATGCCCTTCCTTCTGCTCTTTATCTCCTTGATAAACTTATTCTTGCCTTTTAAAATCAGCATAAATGATTCTCATGGATATCTAACACCACAAAATGAGGTAAAACCAACATTATGTACTTTCTGATGGAAAAACACAATACTAGCAGTGAAACAGTCTTGTCAAAAACAAAAACAAAACCTGAACAGAATCAAACACGATCTTGATGAAGGCTCTAGTTCTAACCACCAACTTAACAGGAAAACATGTTACTGTATCCACGGGGATTTAATTAGTACAACCCAGACAATGAGAAACTCTATAGCACCAAGGATGCAGATGGGTTCTTCAACAAAGTAATTGTGAGAGGACAATATAAATAGAGAAGCCATCCGTCAGTTCTAACCTGTGAGCCTTATTTGAATCCCATGTCAAACTGTAAAAATTAAAACATGTACCAGACAACCAAGGAAACACAAACATTGACTGGCTACTGGATGCTAGATGGAATTATTGTAAGTTCTTGTTTGTGTGTGTGCTCCAGGTTTGCAGTGCTTCCTGTAGACACCTGAGGTCCAGCTCTGACAAGCAACCTTCCCAGTCTGGATGGGCTCAGGACCATGAGTGGGTTGAGAGGGTATCTGGTGGGTGCATTGATTACAACATTACAGTTGTCTGGGAGATTAAAAGAGCTCTTATCTTTTAGGGATACACACTGAAACACTGACAGATGAAACAAAATGCTGTCTCTAACCAGGAGAGGAAGCTAGAGATAAGATGCAGGATATCAGATGAGTTTCCTGTCTATTTCAAGTGGCTGCCAGCTGGGAGCACCCCACATGGTAAGGTGTAGGGAAATCCATCTGATTCTTCATGGCTGTTGCCCTTGAGGACCAGCCATGTGGCAGGCAGATTGTATCCACTACCACCTGCCATTGATCAGATTTTAATTCCCATTACTGTCCACCTTTCTCTTCTCTACTGGATTTTGAAGATAGGCACAATTCAAACAAACAAATCCTTTTTTGTTACATTAGCAAGTGATATAAGGACTTGGTGGCTCAGCCTGTAACCCCGCGCCTTTGGGAGGCTGAGGTGAGTGGATTGCCTGAGTCCGCGGGTTCGAGACCCACCTGGGCAGCGAGACCTCATCTCTACAATAAATCAAAAAATCAGCCGCGCATGGTAGCACGCACCTGTAGTTCCAGCTACTTAGAAGGCTGAGGCAGAAGGATCGCCGGAGCCCAGCAGGTCGAGGCTGCGGCGGCCGGGAGCGGCCACTGCACTCCAGTCTGGGCAACAGAGTGAGACTCCAACTCAAGAAAAAAAAAAGGGCAGACTGATAACTTAAAATGGAAAAAGGAAGTGTTGAGATCAACCTGCTAGGATGTCCTGAGCCCTAATCTCTGAAGATCGTTTGATGTGCAGGGATTTTGTTAATCATCCCCGTGTTTCTGTCTGGGACTACTCTAATGGCTGGAACACTTTGTCAATCTCTTCTTCCTTTTCCTTCTCATTCCCTACTGACTTGACCACAAGTCTATGAAAGCCACTGGGCTGTTTGTTTCTTCTTTCTGGCCTGCCCAGGCTATTGGCCCAATCGGTCTATGTGTGTGATGTGAAGCTTTTTGACTTTTTTTTTTTTACCATGTTAGCATCCTGGTCTAGGTGGACATGTTTCCCAGCAGACATGTGATTCACTATGTCCCCTAGACTGGCTATGACAGAAGGAAGGACTTGGAGGTTCACAAAGTGTTGGCGGAGGAGCTGAGCTGTTATCTCTTTCTGGGACAGAAAATGACCTTACCTCTCCTGGCCCATAATTACCTTTGTATGGTAGGCTGCCACTAGCATCAAAGCAGGCATTTGGTTGTCACCCTATGGTTCTCACAAGCAGGACATGGGCCATAGAAGGTACCTAGGCAGGTTAAAGTGGTTTTCAGGAATGACTTCCTGGTCATTCACTCTCCCTTCACTCTCATGTTTACCTGTAAGTGACCCAGGAATAGCTTTCTTGCTCACCACAAACAGTTATTTTAGAACTGCAGGAAGTGCAGAAAATGTGGGATACTCTTAGTGTTACATTAGGGCTCGTGTTCTTTGTTAGTGACTGGAAAAATGTGAGATTTTAAAAAATGTGAGAAACAGAACCAGGAGTTGGAGTCAGAAAATATCAAAAATTATTGTTTCATCACTTATAAGCTTTAAACGGGTTATATATGTTTTGCCTCCAATTTCTACTTGCAAAATGGAATTTCCCTAGCCACTTTGTCAGGTTATTTAGAGGATAAAACAATGTAAATGATGGCATTTTGTGAACTCTGAAGCACTCTCCATAGTACCATCATTATCAGTTCTGTTGTGGTGAACAGCCATCACCCTCACCACCATCCTTCCATCATCGTGCTCATTAATACTGTCTTCAGCATTGTGATAATTGCCATAATCATCGTCACCACCACTATCAGTTCTACTATCACTGGCATCATCATGCTGGCCTCCATCCTACTTCACCACCATCATCGTTGGTCTCATCACCCCCTTTCCACTTTCTTTGCAATGCCTCTCTGCTCCTCTCCAGCCCACGGTCTGCAGGTTGGTTCTTTCCTTCTTACTGGACAGCTATAACATGAGGCTTGAGGAATCATAATTATGCCCATTGATACAGAGGATTGATCCTTGCAAAATCATTTTATTCCTGATGATGCTGGGAGTGTGGGAGGAGCCAATCTCAAAAGGTTATATAATGCCTGATGCCATCTGTATCAAATTCTTGAAGGAACAAAATTATAAAAGTGAAGAACGGATTAGTAGTTGTCAGGTGTTAGAAATGGATGTGGGCGGGGACATGGGTGTGGCTATGAAGGGGCAGCCCAAGGGAGTATTGCAGTGATGGAAGAGGTTCATATCTTGATTGTGATGGTGGTTACACAAATCTACATGTGTGATAAAATTGCATAGAACACACACACATACACAAACGGGTGTATGGAAAACTGGTGAAATCTGGCTGTGCTCTGTGCACTATACCAATGTCAAGTCCACGGCTGTGCCACTATACTATAGTTATACAAACTATCAATACTGGGAGAAACCGGGTGAAAAAACCGAGGACATTAGTACATATTTTTTGCAACTTTCTTTGAATCTATAATTATTTCCAAACAAAAAGTGTTCAAAATGACATTCCCTCCTGACAATGAGAGCATCTGTCCCTGACCACCTTTTAATTCAGGTTCACTGGAAACCACAGTCATTCCCAGCACCCACCTTGGCCTCGCTCATTCACGATACATTTTCTTTTGAACTTTTCCCTCAGCTATCTCCTTTTGCTTTGCCAGGAGGCAAAGAAGTGAGATTATGCTTAATTGGGACCCCAGAGAAAGTAACCAGGATTGAAGCCAGCTCTGGCATGTGACTCACACATGGCCTTCTATATGCTGAATTCCCTAGTCTCTGGGCCAAATTAAAAGTGTTTCCCCTTCTCCATGACAGAGATCTGCTCTCCCATAAATTGAGCAAATAGAATCAAATTTGCTTTTTCTCAGTTCTAACATGGAAGCTGCTGAGAAACAAGAGATGAAAAATAAGAGGCAACAATACTCTGGTCATTGGTCTTCTGTGAAGCTGCTTGAATGTATGCAGAATATAGCACTGCCAGTCCAAACAGAGCATCATCTTCCCATTGTTGCCAGAGAACTTGATTATAGATGCTTTGTGGGACAAACACTACCTCGTGGCTCTGTGTGACAGCCATAGTGTATGCTGTCTGATTAAGTTTTCATAGCAATGTTTCTTTTTCTATCTCAGGAAAAATCAGAAGAAAACCCGTATCTTGCTTCCAAGAGTTTTAGTTAAAGTAGCAATGGTTCAAATTTGTGAAATGCCGAGGGTGAAGAGGAAAGGCAGAAGATGGCTTCATCACCCAGAACCCCAAACCCTGAGATTCTACATGTCTGTGGTCTTAGTCGATTCAGGCTGCTGCAACAAAATACCTTAAACTGGGTAATTTATAAACAACAGAATTTATTGCTCTTAGTTCTGGAGGCTAGGAGATCCAAGATCAAGGAGTTAGCAGATTGGGTGTCTGGTAAGGGCTGTTCTTTATAGATAGCACCTTCTTGCTGTGTTCTTACAAGGCAGAAGGGGGTGGAGACACTTCCCTCAACATCTTTTATCGAGGCACTAATCCTGTTCATGGGGCAGAGTCCTCATGACTGCATCACTTCTGAAGAGCCACATCACTTCATACTATCACGTTAGGGATTTATTATGTTCCAACTTATGAATTTGATGGGGACACCAACATCAGACCATAATACATGCCGTCTACAGCCCCCCCTGTACCAGCCATGTGCCCAATATAGAGGTTGAAACTACATGAAGAGGAAGAGGAAAGATTCACCCAGGATGCAACCTTGGAACTGAGCTTTGAAAGATACGTTAGGATCTTCTGAGTGGAGACGAAAGGGCCTGGAAAGCCACTTGAAGTAGGAAGGTCAGCATGTGCATAATCTTGGAACTATGAAAAATGTGGTTCACTAATGAATGGAGAATGGTGGCTGGAGAAAAAGAGTCCAAAATTGATTAATTTCATTCATTCATTCAACAAAGATATAACAAGAACAGTGCTGTACATTTTACTTTTTAAGGTGATAAACACACATCTTTAAAAAATACAAATGGTACAAAAATGTATTCAATGGCCAAGAACCTCTCTCCCATCTCCCTTGTGAGGAATTTCATTTTAAAAAATGCAGCACATTTCCTTTAAGTGGAATCTTTACCCCATGGACATTTGGGCTTTTTCAGTCTTTTGCTCCTGTAAATAATGTTTTTATTTGTGGGGCATAGTGGTGGTTTCTTAGTTCTCTCTGTCTATCAATCCTAGTGACTAAAGCAATTGGGTTGACAACCCAAAAGAGACACAGGGTGTGCCAGGAGCCACTTGGGCAGTAAGAGACTAAGCCAGAACCCATGGCGGATGTGGCTGGCTCCCAAGCTCATGTCCTTCCATCTACCATCTACTTCCTCCCTCCATGTTTTCCTGCAGCCTTGGCTCTGCCCCTACTCTCGGCTCAGTGATCTTTTTCATCTCTACCAGCTGCCACCCCAACTGTGCTCTGGCCACCAGCACCATCTGTGACACAGAAGAGCACCCACTGCCCTCACAGGAGGCTGAGGGAGTTTCTGACATCTGCTGGTATGGGCTGCAGATTCACAGGAAGAAGCTCAGACGGAAACCTGCCTCTTCTCCTTGGCTTTGCTCCTAACCGCTCTGGTTCTCACTCTGTGTATGTTGTTAGTCAACATGAATGACCTTCTCAGCAGTTCCGGCCTCTGGGGCAGCACAGGGTGATGGGAATCCTGACTGTTTCCCTCTGCATCTCACCTTTAGGGCCAAAATAATATAAAAATGCCCCGACGGGCCTCCTGTAACATTTTACCAAGGCTCAGCTTGGAGTTCATTTAGATTTGGTAATTTGACATTTGCATTTTCTTCTGCTGCTTCATCTTAAATTGATCAGCCAGATGAAACTGAAAATCGCCAGTCCTGTTTCAATATTTAATCATTTGGCTCAGTCTGGAATGTCATTAAGCTAAAATAAGAAACTTATTTTCGAAGAGCACTTTGAAGAGGACCTGTTACTTTGCTAAGGCTGTCTATCTTGTGGCACAAAAATAGACACTTTCCTTTTCTTTCTTTTTTCTTTATTGACCTTTATAACTTTCAGGGTAGCCAGAAGCTGGAATGTGATCTCACAACACCCAGTGGTCCACTTCCCTAAAATGTCTTAAGGATGTAGTGATGGACTTTCTGATGTTTGCCACTGGCCGACGAGGCTGGAACAGACCGGATAGATAGAACAGCCAGCAACAGCAGTAATAATACACCAACAGCAGAATGCGTGGAGTGATGTGTCAGACACTAGCAAAAGGACTTGATGTAATTATCTCATTTAATGGGGGTTAAGTATTTTTTGATAGGAAGACTAAGACGTCGGTCAGTTAACACGTCAAGACCTCTAGGGTATAGGAATGAGAGAGAGTCTCAGGACCCAGGGTGGGCAGGGTGCGTTAGCCAGGGGACACGGCGGGTGCCCTGGTGGCTGGAGCACAGTTGGGGTGGCAGCTGGTAGAGATAAGAATGAGCACCAAGCTGAGGGTGGAGACAGAGCTTAGGCTTCAGGAAAACATGGAGGGAGGGAATGGATGGTGGCTGGGAGAGCTTTAGCCCAGACCTCACCTGCCACCCATGCTTCTTCAGTCACTTACAGTCCAGGTGTCTCTTGGACCATGTCTTTTTTAAGTACTGGTTTCCCAATCTTTAAAATGGAAACAATCATCCTGACCCACAGGTGGTCATGAGACTTCAATGATTCCATGAGCTGAAATTTCCTGGCATGAGAGTGAGGGAGCAGCAAGGCTGGGAGAGCCAGACCCTCTCCTCAGGCCACAGGAGTCCCCACTCCAGAGGATGTCCCTGAAGATTGACAGGAAAAGCCCTGGCAAGGGCTCAGCACCAAGTGTGATGAGTAGCCCCTCGTAAGATGCACTAGCCGTCTCTGCTGTCACTGGAGTGCAGAGCACACCCCTCTGGGAGCCACTCCCTTGCCGCTGAGGTTCTGGTCCTTAGTTCCTCTTTGGTTCCCAATTCAGGCCAGCAGGGCTGGGTCACCAGAGCCACCAGGACCTCCTCTGTTTGTCCCTAGAAACTTGAACAGCGCCTCCTGTTTTCTGGGTCACTAGCCAGTCTCTTCATGGTTTTCTCCAAGAGAGATAGACGTCTCTTTCCAGGCCAATGGAAACCCTGGAGATTAAGAATCAACCCAGAAGGGGGGAGTTCTAAGAGGGGAATTCCTTCCAGGTAAGATTACCAGGAGAGCTTCAAATGCCTTTGTCCTCACACTGTAGCCTCTGAACCCAAGAACTCAGGCCTCTTGGCTTTGACCAGTGGCTTTGACTTTTCTCAGTGGCGGGTCAGGGAGGGAGGCCAGAGAGTGCAGAATGAGGTGGGAAGAGATCTCTTCTTTCCAAACCTCAGCAGGCCATCTTTGAGAGTTCACCACCACCAAGGATGGGCGGGATTGCATTCGTCCATTTTTTATGGCATTCGGCCATTTTTTCTTGAAGGGATAAACCGTTTTAAATCAATTTATCCAACCTGCAGAATATCTGAGTGCTCCCACACCTCTTTGCACCCCTAGTCTGTATAATTAAGATGCAATTTCCTCCTTCCCAGGATCAACTGAAATGATGGATGTGTCGTGACGCAAACAGCCTGGCTGCCACCCAGACAACCAAACACTCAAACACCCAAGTGCTCCCTTTGCTGTTAGCAGAGGCCACAGAAACTACATGTCAAAGGACAAGTGAGACACGAGAAAGGAGGTCCTAACACTTAAAGTGACCCTGGACCTTTCTGTCGTGGGCCCCAACCCCTCTTCCCATTTTCTCTCCTTCTCTCCTAAGGAGCAGCCCTCCCTCCTTGGTATTCTGGGAGTCACCTTAGAAGTCATCAGAGCATTCTAGTAATTTACATTATGATTTCCATACACTACCTGAGAAGGAAACAAGGCTGGCCCATGTTGCAGATGAAGAAATTGAGGCAGAAGCTGTTGTGAACCATTGTCAAACTTTCTGGTCACCCTTTGAGCAGCGTTCCTATGTTCAGGGAACTTTCAGATTTCTGAGGCTGACTTCCTGCAAGTGGAAGTTTGTGCTTCCCTTGCAGCTAGGTGGAGAGGTCTTGGACCTAGGCTTCAGGCAGTGGATAAATTCGATGTGCTTGGACTCAGGAAGGCAGCTTCCTACAAACGCGTTGTGTGGATGGCAAAAGAGAATTAGGGAATGACAACTGATAAGTGAGTGCTTCGGGATTAGAAACAAGAGAATGTCGGTGGTAGATATGGTTTCTCATCAGGCCAGTTCTTTTTTTTTTTTTTGAGTTGGAGTCTCACTCTGTCACCCAGACTGGAGTGTAGTGGCCGTTCCCGGCCACTGCAGCCTCGACCTGCTGGGCTCCGGTGATCCTTCCGCCTCAGCCTTCCGAGTAGCCGGAATTACAGGCATGCGCTACCACGCCCGGCTGATTTTTTTGATTTACTGTAGAGATGAGGTCGCGCTGCCCAGGCCGGTCTCGAACCCGCGGGCTCAGGCAATCCACTCACCTCAGCCTCCCAAAGGCGCGGGATTACAGGCTGAGCCACCAAGCCCAGGCCAGTTCTTTTAGCACTGCACCTCGAAGGCTCTGTTCCAGTACTTCTGACAAATCTCTGAGATTCCAAATGCACATCAATAAATGCCTTTCGGCTTCATTCCCTTGTCTAAAATCCCCGCCTGATTGAACAGACCTCAATTGTAACAGCAGGGCTGGGCTTGACTCCATGTCGCCAATCTCTAAGACCTACCAGCTCGACTTCTACAGTGACATGGGATTTAATTATATTCAGTTTGTTCAACTGATAATGGATGCCCACCATATTCTAGGCCCTGGGGACATAGCCATGAACAAACCAACCACAGCCTACTGGGTGAACCTTAATGTAAACATGCAAGATGATGAGACTGATCGATGTAGGAGGGATAGAAGCAGGGGGGTGTTATTAAAACTCTAGGTAGGGATACTGAAGGTTGGGTGGTTGCAGAAGAGGTGGACAAGGCAATGACGTGCATGTGTAGCTGAGTGTGACCTGCGACCTATAACCGTTCTCAAGAGCCATGCTCTGCTTTAGGATGTAGAGTGATGGCCTCCATTGAATGCTGGATCCTTGGACAGCAGTGGGAAAGCACAGTACATTGTTCTTCTGTATGTGTTCTGGCCACCCTCCCAGTATCACTTCCTGGTCCTGAGATGGGCAACTCCAGGTTGTCCCAGTCTTTCCAGGGAACCCTGCCAGGGGCATATCATGCTCGTCTTCCATGTCGATAGCTACAAGGAACGACTTGTCCGAGTTCTTCTTCAGGATGCTAAAAGGAACAGATAATGCAGTGGAAAAATCCAAAAAGCCAGGGGTTGCAGTCATTCAGGTCTGTCTGAAAGGGCTCGGCCTCAAAGACAATTTCATCCAACTTTAATCTGCATGCTCAAAGCACCTGTCAGTGTGCAACTCTGTCAGCAAAAGAAATTACGGGGCAGATAACATTGCTTTCAGCTGAATTTCTGGCTAAACATTGAGGGAGAAATTAGCTTGCTACCTTAAAATTTTGGATTGAATTAATTTGCTCTGTAATAATTGTAAGTGATGCTGTTACCTAAATGTGCATCTCTAAAGGCCTTTTCCAGCTTTGTGAGTGTGTCCGTGTGTGCATGCATGTGTGTGTGTCTGTGTGTCTGTGGTAGAGGGCAGTGTGATATAGTCAACCTAGTTTCTGTTCTTACTCTCTTACTAAATAACTGCGAATCTTGTCACAAGTGGCCTTTTTTTCCTCTTATGTAAAAAGAAGGATAAACTTTAAGACTGCTTTCTCACCAGCCCTGTTGCCCATCGAAGCTGGACTGGATTTTTAAAATGTGGTACATATACACAATGGAATATTATGCAGCCATAAAGAAGGACAAACATATGGATTTTGCAGCATCTTGCATGGATTTAGAGTCGATCATACTCAGTGATCTATCACAAAAACAAAGAATGAAGTGCCATGTGTTCTCACTCATAAGTGTACCTTGAACAATTATAATGCATAAGAAAGGGATTGGCAGTAGTGGGAAACTGTCAGGGGAGGGTTGGGTGGGATTGGCAGTTGAGGGAAACTTCTAGGGGAGGGAGGGGCATACCTCATCAACAAGGGTACCTGCATAGTCAGCGTTTGTATACCTAACTCTGAACTGTACCCCACATCTTTATAATAATAATTTTAAAAAGACCGCTTTCTCCTCCCAAACCCTAATCTGTATGTGCACATTTGTGTACATCTCTGAGATCCCATGCCGAAATTGCTCCCATAGGTGGATTATACTCCAAACAAGATTCCAAAGTTGACTTTAGGGTCCTCACTCTATCTGCCTGCCAGTTCTGCCCAGGACTGTGAAGGAGGGTGTTGAGATACACTGTGGAGATTGTTTGGAAAAAAATGGCCGCCACCCACTCCACCCCTCCCTGTAGGTGTATGCACCTCCTTCCACAAGGGGTGCGGTCTGTTTATGCTCTCCATCTTGAATTTCAGCTTTTGTTGTGACTTGCTTCAACAAAAAGGATGTGAAAGGAGTGCAATGCCAGTCAAGGTCCTGCACTTAAACGAGACTGGCAGATTCTATTTTTACTCTCTTAAGCCAGCTTCTGTGCAAGAAAGCTCAGGTTGTACTATTGAATAATGAGAGTACATGAATAGAAAACGACTATGTGGAAAGAACCATAACCTCCCATCTGAGAGCCAGACAAGGCCCTACACATGTGAGTGGGGCCAACTGGACCCTCTGGTCCCAGGTGAGCAATGCTGCTATACCATGTGCAGGAGAGAGGATCCCTTCCTGGCTAAGCCCTGTCCAAACAGAATCGTGAATAATGAAATGGTTGCTGTTTTCAGCTATTAAAATTTGTGGTGGCTTGTTGCACTGTAATAACTAATTGAAGCGTGATTTTATTTTTTGCTTTTATTTAAATTTGTTGTATTTTTAAATTGTGGTAAGATATACACAACATAAAATTTACCATCTGTCTTAGTTTGTTCAGGTTTCTATAACAAAATACCATAAACTGAGGGACTTATAAGCAACCAAAATTTCTTTCTCACAGTTCTGAAAACTGGAAAGTCCAAGGTCAAGGTGCCAACAAATTTGGAGTCTGATGAGGTCTCTCTTCTTAGTTCATAGGCAACACTTTCTCACTGTGTCTGCATATGGAAGAAGAGACATGGCAGCTATCTGAGGCCTCTCTTATAGGAGCAACAATCCTACTTATAAGGCGATGACCTCATGACCTAACCAACCCCCAAAAGCCCCGTATCCTGATACCATCATATAGGTGGCTTCAACATATGGATTTGGGAAAAATACAAACATTCAGACCATACCACCGTCTTGACTGTTCTTAGTGTACATTTTTAAGTTCTGTGGCATTAAGTACATTCACACTGTTACGCAACGAAAGCACTCTTATGTATACTTTAAATGCATCTTCATGAAGCTACTGCAAAAAAAAATATGTGGGGCACAGATGCATGCAAATGTGTTTTCACACATCGGGGATGAATGTGCATCATTTCTACTTACTGTGAGGGTTTCTTGCCTGGTTCTCTATCCTGGGAGGAAAGTGAAAGAGGATAGGAAGCGTCTTCGAAATGAGCAACCCAGGGCTTCACACTGAGCCACCAACCTCCTTCCAGGTAAACCCAGGAAGTGGCAGAGATTTGTTTTTCCATTGGTAAAAGCCTGGTGAGGTTTTGCTATTGGGGTTCCATATTTTTTATAAATAGTTGTAGATTTGGTCTTCAGCTCACGTACCATCAATCTCAGTTTTCAAAACTGTTGTGACTGGTGGTATTATTTTTAGATTTTATGGATATTTAAGGAAGAAGCTTGGAAATGTTGCTCAAGGAGCTGTAGTCAGATGCCATTTTTCAATTTGGGGAATCAGAAGATTCTCTGGTTGCTCATCCCACATTTTCTGTCGATGTTAAACCTTTTTCAGGAGCTCCTGACACTATGTGTGTTAAGATCTTGGCTATGTGGCTTTCAATTGAATTTCCAACTGGACCCAGGGATGATATGGTCTCTTGATAAAGTGGACACTAGTGAGAAAGCACAGAGCACTGAGGAGACTTCTCTATCAGCCTGCATGGACCCTAATAGCCCAGGCGAACCCCACGTCTATTCTCAGCCTTCTGCTACAGACATCACCAGGCTTTTGAGCGATGCACAATCAACCCATGCCCAAGGAAGCCTAGATCTAGGGTCCTAGACAAGTCTTTCAATGAAGTCCAGGCAAGACAGTTATCTGGAAGGGGTGAATCAGGGTACAGCAGCTCATTCATATCTCCTTCATATAAAACTCCAGGAGATCTGTCCGTGGTGCTGACTAAAACACCACCTTATTACTGCTTACTTGCCTCTGCTGGAGCCCATCTGCTCACCAACCTTGCTTCCTGCTTACTTAAGCAAATCTTGGCCCTCATTTCTGTTTCAATCTGTGCCTGGCCCACCCCTGATCTGAACTGTGCGTCAGTAAATGAGGTGGTGAATGCCACTCTTATCGATGACACAGGGGCCTACGCTTAAGGTAGAGTAAGATCAGCAGTCACTTCAATGGCATCAAATGCTAGTCTGCCACTGTCTGTGTGACCTTGGACAAATTGCTTAGATTTCTGAAGCTCTAGTTTCTTTACCTGAAAAATGGGAATAATAACATGATTTGAAGAGTAAAATTAGATAGTAAATATGGAAAAGCACATATATACAACGCTTAAAACAATAGAAAACCAATCAATATGAGTTTATTTTCTTTTCCCTGATTTTTTTCAAATTCTTAAGATTTGCTTTGGGCCACTGTTCAAGTTCTTCCCAGAGAAGCAGTGTAGGGGAAGTCCTATCAAGAACTTTTGTTGTTGAGTATTAGTGAACACATGCACTTGTAACTGGAGTAAGAATTATATGGCTAGTCTGTGGAGAAGGCAGTCCTACTGTGAAGAGTACACAAAGACATCTTTTCTTGCCTTCCATATCAATTCATTCTTTGATTTAGTAAACTGCTGATGAAAGTCTACTAAAAGCAAGGCGCACTGATAGGCAGTGCATCATGGAATAGAAGCTGTGGTCTGTGCTCTGTGGAGGTCACAATCCAACAGTGATGGCTAGTATGCATTAGGCATAAGCTATGTGTCACTTCCATGTTCTAATCTATCACACGCATGTTTATCTTACTGAACTTCCGCAACAAACCTAGGAAGTCAGTACTCTTATTATCTCCTCATAGAAAAAGAAACTGAGACATAAAGTGTAATTATACCCCAAATCCGCAGCCACTAAGTAATGGAGCTAGGATTTCAACCCAAACCCGTCTCCCTGCAGTGCTATGCAATGTTTTTAAGCAGTATGTTAATCTGTGGTTCTAGTAGAGAATATGTAACCTATATACAGATATATTCAGATAAACTGTGATGGAGTTGCCAGATTTAAAAAATAAAAATAGAGATTACCCAGCTAAATTTAAATTTCAGAGGGCTGGGCGGAGGTAATGATTGATTATGGGGGTTCAAAATAGAGAGATGCAATTTGTCTCTAGGGTAATCATGGTAAGCTTTCTGGAAGAGCTCACAACTGAGCTGGCTGGGAACTATGTGGTTGGTGAGAGAACATTTTCAAAATATTCCAGGCAAAGGAGCCATTCTGAGCCAAGGACAGGCTATGGTGCACAAAGCAGGAGCAGAGTTCAGAAATGTGGATGAGAATGCTGAAGGCTTGGGTGATGAGGTTGTTTCATTTAGGAAGGTGGTGGTAGCTAGTGAAGTTGATTGTGTATATCCACGAATACTTGGAATGGGAAACCACTTTCATAATTTTGCTCGGATCTTAGGTGACCAGATCCAGTTTACCCCATATTTCACTTTGTTAAAATATCCCAAATGCCTTCTCCAACCCTGGAGGCTGTCAGAAGTCAGCTGGGAGAAAAAGATTTTCTTCCTGTCCCCCCCTACTATGGCCTGGACTCAAGTCACCAATAACCTGCCACTCTCCAGCATGGGGAAGTGCACTGATCTGTACCCCAGGCTCCTCTCTGGAGGCCTGTTCTCCAAGACAAGCATCTTACAGGAGGCAATTAGTTACAGCCTCTGCCAAGGCCAAGTGTTGGATGGAGACTGTCCCCTGAGCCACCTGACAGATTTCAGTGCAGGGGAAAAGTCAGCTGAGTCTGGCAAAAGCTGAATGGGAGAAAACACATAGTGGCCAAGGTCCAGGGGTGTTGCCAGCATGCTGTTTCACAGGCATGCTTTGTGGCCTAGGAGACCAGGCTGAGGCTTCTCAAGGTTTCCTTCTTGAGGTGACGTTGTTGAGAGGAATCTCGTCTGACAAGGAGCTTGCCGGGTCTGATGCTACGTGACACTTCCTGGGTCTCTGTGGACATGTACAGTGTCTGTTCCTGGGGTGACTCCATTTGCATCTGCCAGTGACACTCCTGGCTGCCTTTTCAGACCTAGAACCTTTGCTGTGTATCCCACCGAACCAATGGTGAGATGAAGGCTGAAAAACACACTGAGCCATGCATCTTCCATTTATCTGGAGTTTCTCAGCTGAGATTCTAATTCAGAGGGTGCACGCTGAAGCCAAAATATCTGCATGATAAGCAAATGTCCCTTGGTAATTCTAATGGGGAGGGAGCACTGTCTTCTCACTAAGTCAGCTCACCTGAGGGAGGACCTGCAGTCCTGCAAATCAAGTTCCTGCTTACCTCACTAAGGCAGAACCAGTGTGCCCAGAAGTCCATTGGCAGGTCAGTGGGACCAAATTCAAAAACCTGAATTTTCTGACAATGAGGTATGAAGACAGGCAGTTCAGATAGTGCCAATGTGTTAGGAGACCACACAGTTAGGAGTAGGGGTGATGGCTCTGTCAGGAGGCAGGAACCATTGGTTCATTCTCAAATGGGTGAGTATTCTGCCAAATCCAAGGATGGCATTTCCTCAATATTTTATTTAGAAAAATTAAAAACCTTCTTTATGGCTGCATAATATTCCATTGTATATATGTGCCACATGTTTTTTAATCCAGTCTACTTTCGATGGGCAGTACTGCTGGTTCCATGTTTTTGCTATTGTGAACTTGGCAGCAACTTGGATGGATTTAGAGTCCATAATACTCAGTGATCTATCACAGAAACAAAGAATTGAGGACCACGTGTTCTCACTCACAAGTGAACAATCATCATAATACTGCAAGAAAGGAATTGGCAGTAGTGGGAAACTGCCAGGGGAGAGAGCAAGGGGGGACCACTTCATCAATAAGGGTAACTGATCACAAACCAGGTGACACGGGGCCCAAAGTGAGGCCCAAACTGTACCTGTACAGTGACCATTTGTATACCAAACCCAGAATTGTACCCTACATCTTTAAAATAAAAAAAATTTAAAATCTGAAAAGGAAAGTTGACAGAATAGTACAAAAATGGTACAGTAAACATCTCAAACTGGTATGCGGGTTTTCCTTCATCTATATTCATCACAATTGTTAGCATTTTCTATGTTTCTCTTTCTTTATTGTGTATATATGCATACTTTATACATATACATATATATATATACACACACGCATATATGTTTTTCATTAAATGTATCTTTCAGCATATATATATCTTTTACTACATATGTAAGTACATATACGTGCAACTTTAAAAATAACACTTGTTTATCTGTTTCTTTTGAAAACGACTTTTTAAAGATCTAATTCACCTACTATGAAATTCATCCTTTGAAGTGTACAGTTCAGTAGTTTTTAGTTTATTCAAAACTGCGCAGTCATCAGTACATCTAATTTTAGAACATTTCATCACCCCTGCAAAGAAATTCTGCATCCTGTGTGGCCATGGTCCATTCCCTGAAAGGGAGGAAACAGTGGGAATTGGTCTGCCTACTTCCTAAGAATCAAGACTTGCCCCACTGGAAGCTGTCCCCTCCCCCATCCCCAGCTTCTGGGAGGTCATCCAGCCCTCAGGAAGCTCACAGTGCAACCACGACCTTCCATCTTAATCCTAAGTGGAAGTGCCTTAGATGTGGATCAAACACAGTGCATGAGGAGTGAGGACTGTGCCAGTCTGAGACTTCCTATGGAGCTCCAGCAAGCTCCAAGTCCAGCGAGGCCACCAGCGAAAGGGCCCAGCAGTACAGACCCAGGACCCACAGCACCTTCTGGCAGAAGGAGGGGGTGGTGGGGATCTGAGGTCTGTGTGCTTGTTTGTATGGGGAATGGTAACTCAGCCAAGGCCACCCCCTGGTGAACAGCAAAGCCAGCATCAGAGTCTGGGTCTGTCTGTCTCCGCTCCTCCATTCTGTTTCACTGCCCCACTCAGAGTCAGAGCTGCAAAGACAGCAAGGGCTGCCGGGACAGTCGGAAGATTCTGATTCCTGAAGAAGTAAAAGCAGAGATAAGAAAGTCACGCTGGAAGAGGGGCCAGCCTGTCATGAGGTCTACATCTGCCAGTACAAGGTTCTTGTCGATGAGAGGACAAAAGATAGAGCCAAGATGCATCTAGGGTGACCAGCCAGCCTGGTTTGCCCAGGACTGAGGGGTTTCCTGGAATGTGGGACTTTTGGTATTAAAACCTGGAATGTCCTGGACAAACCAGGGTGAATCGGGCACACAGTTGTGTCAGAAGCTGCTCTGGTGTCAATGCTGCTATTTTCTCCTACCAGGTGATATGATGTGTGTGGAGCCCAAACAAGAGTGGCAAGTGCATAACCAGCACCCCATAACTGCTGGGCATCCCCGACCATGGGTTCTATACTGCCTACATACTGGCTGCCCATTAAATGCCTATTGATGTACCTGAATGCCTAAAAATGCCCTTAGCAGCTGTCGCTGGTACCCCAGGAAATCGTGTGTCCCACCTGCAGCAGGTATGCTTATTTGGCCTCCAGAGCTGCCTGACCTGAACTCTGGACTGGAGGGAACACCTGTATTCCCGGGAGGCTTCAGACATCAGCTCAAATAGAGTCATCTGGTAACCCAGTTTGCTGAGGATTGAAACCCCTGTGCTTTTATGCTGAGCATTGTGGAGACTCCCTCCAGAGCTCTGATTGGGCTTCGGCAGGTAGGCAAGGACAAAATGCCTTGTCTTCTGGAACTCTGAGTTCCCTGTCACGGGTCAAAGTAAAACTGCACTTGTCTTTGGTGAGAGCCCTGGAAACATATGCCTCCATGGCAGTCCAGTCCAGGGATAAACAGGCAACAAGCAAATGCTGCAGGTTTGCTGTTGGTAGTTGTAATCGTGCAGTAATTCTGAAACTATCTTATTGGCGTTGTGGATTAGAGCAGATGAACAAACACATTGATGTCATTGAGAACCAGGATTCTTGCTGTGGGAGGAGTGAATCAAATTTGGAATGGGGGAAGGTGAGGAAGAGGCCCGTGGCACTGGTTTTGAATGGGAGGCATCAGGAGGAAGCCACAGCCCAGCAGTGGTGAGATCCATGGCAGATGTCCAAGAGGAGTGGGAAGACATGTGGCGTCTGAGTTAGGGAGAGAAGGCTGGCCTCCCAGGAAGTTCCTGCCTGCTTCCAGTTTGTGAGAGATCTGCCTGTAATTGTTGTTTTGGCCTAGGAGCTGCAGTATATTCACAGGACATCCCCCTTCCCCTCTTAACGACTTTTTCCTTGAATGTATGAGTCCCATTCCTTGTAACCTAAAAGTCCTGACTGGAATGTTCTGCAAACCTCGCTTTGTTGAACCAGGCGCCCTTTCTGCTCCAGTTGGCTAGAACAGCGCCAGGAGTCCTGCTGGATTCAGAGTCACGGAGATGCAGGGTGGGGACAGAGCGTGTTGGAACAGATGTTGTGACCTAGAAGCTCAAAGTGTTTGAGTCCAATTGTGTGATCTCTGGGAAAGGTGACAAAACCCTAGACATTGAGTTTGAGACTTGAACTTCAGTTCTCTTTAACAAGAAAAGGTATCTCTGCCCTAGCTAGAGTTCCTCTCCCAGCTAGGTCTGGGTCCCTGGGGCTTGGGCCCAAGTGGGGGCATGAAGGATGGATTCAGATCGGCAGAGCTCAGCAGAATATATCACAGAATTGCTTGCGCTAGGGTGCCCCAAATCTAGCCCAAAATCTGTCCTGGGTCCTCAGACCTAACCTGTAGGGAGGATCCTGTTGTAGCTGGTGGGTGCCACCCAGAGACATCTTGTGTTGAGAAAGGAGCATGAGGGAGAGGCAGGGCTAGTAAGGTAGTGTTCTTCGATGGTCCCTTCCCTTCCCATCCCCACCTGCCCCAGAACCTTCCCCTAGGAAGACTCAAGACTTTTCCATGGCAACCATGATGATGGGGACGATAATGGTGATTTCTTAAGCACTGAGTCTGCAGTAGGCATCATGCAGACCCATTGTTATGTATTATCTCATTTGACTCTCACGATACCATTGTGAGGCAGATGTTTTTGTTTTGTTATCTCTATTTTGTAAAGAAAGAAACAGTTCAATTGTGTGATCTCTGGGAAAGCCTGCAGAATCCCAGAAACATAGCTTATGTCTGTCCAAAGTAATACAGCTAGCAACAGGGCAAATCAGGCAATCTCACTCAACTGCCTGTTTGTTTGTTTGTTTGTTTATTAGCTTTTATGGCTCCCCAGGCATGAAATGTCTGTTGAAATGTTATTGAATTTAAAAATTCAACTAAAAGTATGGCATAATATACTGATTTTTCTATTGATGCTGTAAAAAAAATACCACAAATTTAGTAGCTCAAAGAGTAGATTTATGATTTTACAGTCCTAGATGTCAGAAGTCCAACAGGCTCTCGCTGGACTGACATTAAAATGTCACAGGGCTTCAGGGGAATCTGTGTCCTTGTCTTTTCCAGCTTCTAGAGGGCATCCCTTGCCATTGCTTCCTCATTATCTCTAGTTACTGTGTCTCGGTAGTCCTTTCTTTCCTGCCTCTCACCTCCACTTATAAGGACCCTTGTGGTGACATGGGGCCCACACAGCTAATCCAAAATAATTTTGCTATCTCAAAGTCTGTAGATTATCAGCCTTAATCCCATCCACATCCTGAATTCCCACTTGCAATACAACCCGACATATTCACAGATTCCAAGAAGTAGAATGTGGACATCTTTGGAAGGCCATTATTCTGCCTACAACCATGTGACTTTGGTAAAGACAAGACTGAGTTTGACTAGACTTGAGTGAGTTGCTTAACGTCTTTGAACCTCCTCATCCTGGTGATGATATTCGTTTGCAGAGATATTGCAGGGATTGAATGGAGTATTGTATGAGCCTTTAGGTTCTTTGTTGGTACCCTAGCTGTAAGTTCCCTTTGCACCTTCCTGGCTTTGTTAGTTGACCACATATTCTCTTCTCCCATTCTCTTCCTTGCAGACCACACTTTATTCCTTCTATCGGTAGTCATGTCTGAGTCCCTCCTCTCAGCAAGCCAGGACTCTTTGACAGCTCTGCAGTCCACCATACCTGTGTCCTTCCAGCACCTGACAGGTGCCAGCACAAAGTAAGCCCTTAAAACAAGCTGTCAGGGGCCCAGACCTTGAAGTGAGAAGTCTGAGCGGAACACACAAAATCATCTTTTCAATTCAGAAGATCAGTTTCTCTCTCTCTCTCTCTCTCTCTCTCTCTCTCTCTCTCTTCCCTCTCCCCATTCTCCTTCCTCCTTACCTTCTTCCCTCTCTCTCTTTGACTGTTTCTGGCTGATACAAGAAACACACAGAATAAATGTCTTATTGGAAAAAGCTGTACCCAATCCCTCTCAACGCACAATGCATTTCAGAGAGGGTTGTTTGGGAATTTGCTTTCTGGTGCTACTATAAGCAAAAAGGCCTTTTGAAGGACAAAGTGTCATAATCACCTCTTATAAATTGAATGAGCATGGGTGACTTCTCCCCAGAGGGAAAATGGACCCTTTTTGAGCATGAAATCACCCCGATTTTACAGCTGAAATATTTGACTGGAGAGGATCTCAGACTGGGAACAATGGGTGTTAGAGATGGAGAGCGGGAAAGAAAAGAGTCTTTTGTACCCCAGGGGCCTCTTTGAAGAAGTTCAAGGGGAGAGTGGAAGGCGACATCCCCTTCATCAAACTTCCAAAGATATGAAATTCTTGTCAGTTTCCTCAGCAGTGAAAATCTTTCCCACATCACAAGACTTTGCCTTGTCGTCATGGCTGAGATGCAAGTGGCTGAAAATTTCCATATTTGTGTTACAAGGTGCTGGACACCTCTAAGAAAAGAGGGTTTATTACTATCATGTGGTTTTTGAATCACTTTATCGCGTGTGCTTTTATCTTTCGGACTTAATGTAGAGTTAAAAGAAACTCAACAAAGTCCTGGCTAGATCTTCAAAGGTCTCCACTAATATTTACCCTGACTTACCCAGGTGGGGAAAGCAGTCCTTCCACTAACAGATATTTCTTGAACACATTCTCTATGCCAGTGTCTACCCAGGCTCAGAGAATGTAAAAATTCAGAAGAGATGATTCCTGTGGATGAGAATACTTTCTACATCTTTTTATAACTGTCCAGCATCCTCAACAAACAGAAGGATGCCCCCCCTCCACTGTCTCCCCTTCATGTTCCATTTTAACTCAACTGCCCTGTTATGGTTTGGATATTTGTCTCCCAAAGCCTCATGCTGAAATTGCATCCCAATTTTGGAGGTGGGGTCTAGTGGGAGGTGTTTGGGTCATGGGAGTGGGATGGGTCTACCATGACTAGCTTAATGTCTTCCCTGCTGCAGTGAGGGTGAGTTCTTGCTCTATTAGTTCCAGAGAGGGTGATGGTTAAAACAAAAGAGGATCTGGGTTCTCTCTCTCTCTCGCTCTCTCTCTCTCTCTCTCTCTCTGTCTCTCACCACGTGATGTCTGCACACTGTCTCCCCTCCACCTTCTGCCATGAGTGGAAGCCGCCTGAGACCCTCAACGGAAATAGATGTTGACACTATGCATCCTGAACAGCCTGCAGAGCCATGAACCATCAACCTCTCTCTTCATAAATTACCCATCCACACATATTCCTTATAACAACACAAACAGAATAAGACACACCAAGTGTGCCCATTTTGCCTCTTATACATCACCCAAATTCATTCGCTTCTCTCTCTAGCCCCTGTGCTATGGTCTGAATGTGTCTCCCAAAACTCTTATGTTGACACATAATGGATTATGTGGTCGTATTAAGAGGTGGGGGCTCTAGGAGGTGATTGACTGACTCATGAGGGCTTCGGGATTAGGGATGTTATCCAAGGGCTGGATAGAGAGAGCTAGGCCCTTTCTAACCTTCCATACCTTCCATCATGTGAGGATACAGTTGTTTTCTCTGGAGGTACCATGTTGGAAGCAGAGAGCTGCTTTCATCAGTCACGGAATTTGCTGTGCCTGGTCTTGGCCTTCTCAGGCTCCAAAACAGTAAGAAATAAATTCCTGTTCTTCATAAATGACTCAGTCTTGGATATTTGGTTACAGCAGCAAAAATGAACTAAGACTCCCTCCCATGACCTTGATTCAGGTTCCATCATCTCAGCCTCTCAAGTCTCTGACTTCCTTCTCTCATCTCTGATTTTCTTTCACTTCAATCCCCAGCTTGTTCTGGAGTCAGTTATCTTCCGAACACAAATTTAATCCTATCACTCTCCTGCTGAAAACCTTCTAACGGCTTCTCAACTCCTACAGGACCGGAATCATTATTGTGACTCTCAGGTACCCCCGTGGCTGGTCCCTGCTAAAACACCTTCCATACCGCCTCTCACCGACGTACAAGGTAGGCACTACCACAACTTTATTTCTTCTTTTTTTTCTAAAGCAAAGAGTAGTTTATTTAGTAAAAGGACAGAGGAGGTACACTCCAAAGAGAAGATGGAATGGGCCTGAGCTGAGAGTAGCTCAAGAGCAGCGAGTTAAATAAAGCCAGGTTCTTTTATATGTCCTTTAATTATGCAAAGTTTGTCAAATGAAACATTTTGATAAAGGTCTCTGGGGTTAAATGTACTTTCTGGGGAGGTGGTGACATTTCAGGTTACTGCACATGTCTCTATCCACCCCTCCATACTTTTAACTGTATGTATGAGATGCAGGCCTTATGCATTAGTCTTAACTAGCTCTTTTGCAGGGAGAGGTTACAGAGAATTCAATAAAGTCTCTGCTATGCAACATATCTTTACTTCACAGATGAGAACATGGGGGAACAGAGAAATTATATAACTTGTCTGAGGCCACCCAGAAGCTGAGTGGCAGGGCCAGGACTCAAACCAGTGGGCTGGCTGGCTCAAGAGGCCATACCTTAGACCCATTCATGAATCTGCCTGCTTAGCATAACAGAATCATCTCTCTCACCAATCTCCTGGCATCCCATGTCCAGTGCTTCGGCCACACAAATGCTCTCCCCACCTCTACAACCCACTCCACTTCCCCTGGCTAGTTCACACAGAGCTCAGATGTCATTTTCTCTGGGAAGCTGTCGTTGGTTCCCCTTCCTCACTGCATTCCATTCCCTGCAGCACTCTGTTCTCCCCTCCTGGGGCTTTTGGTACCTTGTTTGACAAAAGCTTGCAAGCCTTAGACTGTAAGCTCTTTGGGAACAAGTGACCTCCCTTAATTCACTATTCAATCTCTAGCACCTCACTCAGCTCCTGGCTAAAATTGGGGTTTAATAAAGGATGAATAAATGATTAAATGACAAAAGAATCTTCCAGCAGATCTCATCTATTCTTCTCCAAATACCCTGATAAAAAGGGTGATTACCTGTCCTGCTCTGTAATAATAAACCAGGGTTCAAGCTCATAGAGCTAAATTTTCACCTGCGATGTTTCTGGTTTCCACATAGAATGAAGAAAGGTGGAAAAAGCATTGCTTATCCTTGTAATAAAGCAAAGCTGGAAAAAGCATTGCTTTCCCCTTATAATAACAATAACAACAATAACCAAGGAAGGCAGTCTGCAAACTCACACCTTTTTCTGATTCCCCAGAACTGAGGTTGCAATCAACTAACCAGAAGCCTAAGGAGAGACTGGCACATCCAAGTACAGACTTGACAGCACTTATGTAGCTGTGGGGGCTGACACTGCTGGACACCAGTAAGGAGAATTCAGCTAAAATGTTCACAAATTGCTAAAGGATGCTTGTGGGCATGTGAGAGACTGTAGAAGCCCCAGGTCCACAGACACAAGGGGAAATTTGCACACACACGGGGTTCTTTCCACAGACCATGCCAGATGTTCACACAAAAGACTGGGGAGAGAGACCCTCTCAGGTTGCTCACGTGGGAGAGGAAATCCAGCTGCTGAGTGAAAAGCAAAAAGTTTCACCAGGACCCTTTTCCCCTAATTGTTCTATGGAATGAAAGTCCTAAACCCTGGGAAAACAGTGTCACCATTTCTTACAAAGTTAAACACACGCCAACCCAAGCCTAAGCATCCCCATGCCTAGGTATTTACCCATGTGATCTTGAGCAGGACTGCTGGGCTCCCCCAAGCATGGAAATGAAGGAAAAATTTTGAGTTCTTTCAGGGGAAATTTCAGGCATCTAGTTATCCTTAGAAATAGATGAACAACCCAATGGGCAAGAAGATAACAGTAGCTTAAACAATAGTAACCCAAGTAAGTTAGAGTCACAGGGTGTTTGATTCCTTATTAAACTAAAAGGCAACATTTTAACATATATAACATATATTCTTGAGTTGTTTTTCAGAAACCGGGACCCCCACACAATGGAAATCATCCACCTCTATCACTCATAGATCTCCAAAAAAGAGGGACGAGGACTGAACTCTGATCACTGTTATTTGTTCTAGATTTCTTTCTGAGGGGCTTGGAGAGAGTTATGTCTACAGGCCATCAATCTTGCTAAACTGGTTGCTCTGACCCAGTATGTTGTGGCTTGCTCTTGTGCCCTGGCTCTAGTATAGCATCCTATAATTAACAGGTTTACTCATCCTAGCTAACCTATGTTAAGGCCAAACCTTAACATTCCTTTTCCCTGATACCAAGTTTTTTGACAAAGCCCTGATGCCTTGACCAAATGCAAATCAAAGAATCTCTGAATCCATCTGTGACTTTGTAAGTCCCTGCTTTAAGATATTCTTCCTTTTTGAGACAGCCTTTGTTTTTTATTTACAATTTTATCTGTAACTTCTGCTTTCCTGAAATGCATGCTGCTTTTAAAAACCTTTGCTTGTAAGGCATTGAGGAGTTTGGGTCCTAAGCATTAGGTAGCCTCCTTCCTTGGTTGATGTCCTTCAATAAATGCCCTTTCTCTCACTTCAAATCTCGATGTCAGGGTTTGGCTTTACTGTGCTGGGCTAGTGAGACCAAGTTTGGTTTGGTAACAATCTGAAAAATGACATTTGCACAATTAAACCTATACATTAATGTTCATGACAGTTTTCTTAATAATCACTCAAAACTAAAAGCAATTTATGTGTCTTTCAACCAGTAAATGGATAAATAATGGATGTGGTACTTTCATAGGTTGGAATTCATTCAGCAGTAAAAAGAGTGAGCCGCCGATTCATGCAATAATAAACATGAGAGGAAAAGGAACCAGATTCAAAAGACTATATGCTTCATGATTCCATCTCGGTGATCGTCTAGAAAGGCAAAACTGTAGGGACAGATAAACAGATCGGAGGTTGCCAGGTTCAAGGGATAGGGAAAACAGTTGACTACAAAGGGACACAAAGGAATTTGGGGGAGGGTTAACGGAACTGTTCTGTATCTTGATTGTGATGGTAGTTTCTTGACTAAATACATTTGTCGAAATGAGCACTAAAAGGAAGGAAGTTTGCTTTGTGTGAATTTCACCTTAAAATCAAGCAGGAAGAAAGAAATAAACGCACAGAATGGAAGGAAAATAATTTTCACCAGCTCATATATGTTGGACACCAAAGTATATGCCCCTGAAGGTATGTAGCATGTAGACTACAGACATGCTCTCTTCCTTCCATCTCTCACAATACTACCTGTGACCTTCTTGTGTGTGTGTGTGTGTGTGTGTGTGTGTGTGTGTGTGTGTGTGTGTGTGTGTGTGTAAAGATCCATGTGCAAAAGCCCTTGTAGATCTTCCTTCCAAAAATAAATTTGTCTTCCCTGACACTGTAGCATTCCTGTCTGGATTAAACCAATATTTCTCTAGCTGGAATTCTATAGAACACCATTCTAGGAAATTTAAGAAAATGCCAAGACCATGGGTTCCAATATCCCCCACAGAGATTCAGGATGCCTACTTGCCATATTCAAGTTTCAGGACATTTTCTTTTCTTTTTCTTTCTTTCTTTTTTTTTTTTTTTTGAGTTGGAGTCTCACTCTGTCACCCAGGCTAGAGTGCAGTGGCACACTCACGGCCATCCCAGTGTCAACCTGCTGGGCTCTGGCGATCCTTCCGCCTCAGCCTTTCAAGTAGCCAGAACTACAGGTGCATGCTACCACACCTGGCTAATTATTTATTTAGTTATTGTAGAGACGAGGTCTCACCAAGTTGCCTAAGTTGGTCTTGAACCCAAGGGCTCAAGCAATCCACTCGCCTCAGCCTCCCAAAGTGCTAGGATTACAGGCTGAGCCACCGAACCCTGCCAGAAATTTTCTAATAAAAAGAAATTAATTTGAGAATAAGACTCCCGGGCACCTTCTCCTCATCCTCTCCCTCACTGCCATGCCCTGTTCACATCCTATGGAACTGTCATGTGAAACATGATCTTGAAAAATACTGTAGATAGCCTAAATAATTGCCTCATTAACACTGGGGAGTCAGGAATCTGAGGAACAAATTCAATGGTAAACTACAGTCATCTTAGATTCTGATTCATCAACTTTATCTTTTGATCTCTACAAATTGGTGCTGTATAGTTCATGACTTTTTTATTATCTGAGTTTTATTTTTATTTATCTTTTTCTCTTTAATTTTTGTTTTGAAATTGTGGGGTACAATTCAGGGTTAAGTATACAAATGTTCCTTGTGCGAGTACCCTTATTGATGAGGTGTGCCCCCCACTTCCCCAGGTGGATACTGACCACCGTCAATTCCAGCTATCCCCACCCCATTCCCCTCCCCACAGTTTCCTGCTACTTTCAATTTCTTTCCTACAGTAATATGGTAGTTATTCAAGGTCCACTTATGAGTGAGAACATGTGATACTCATCTCTTTGTTTCTGTGAGAGATCACTCAGTATTATAAGCTCTAATTCATGTTTCTGCGAAGTTCATGATTTTGTTCTTCTTTATGACTGCGTAATATTCCATTGTGTATATGTGCCACATTTTTTTTTTATCCAGTCCTCTTTTGACAGGCAACACGGTTGGTTCCATGTTCTTGCTATTGTGAACAATGCTGCGATAAACATACGTGTGCAGGTATCTTTTTCATAGAGTGACCTGAGTTCTTCCAGGTATATTCCCAGTAGGGGGATTGTGGGATCATATGGAAGGTTAATTTTAGGAGTTTTAGGAATCACCACACTGATTTCCACAGAGGCTGTACTAGTTTACATTCCCACCAACAGTGTAGAAGTATTCCCTTTTTGTCACATCTCCTCAGCATGTGTTATTTTTGGAGTTATTGATTATGGCCAATCTGACTGAAGTTAGGTGGTATCTCACTGTAATTTTAATTTGCATCTCCTTGATGATTAGTGAGACAACATTTTTTCATGTGTCTATTGGCTGCTCATGTCTTCTTTGGAGAAGTGTCTATTCATATCTCTTGCCCACTTTGTAATGGGACTGTTTGTTTTTTTCTTTTCAGCACGTTTGAGTTCCTTGTAAATCCTAGATATAAATCCTTTGTCAGACATGGAGTTGACAAACATTTTTTTCCATTCTGTGGGCTGTCTTCCTGCTCTCTAGATGGTTTCTTTGGCTTTGCAGAAGCTTGTCAATTTAATGAGGTCCCACTTGTTTATCTTGTCTCTTATGGCATGAGCACTTAGGGTTCTGATCAGGAATCGGTTGCCAGTACCAATTTCCATAAGGGTGTCTCCTGAATTTTCTAAGGTTTTTACAGTTTGAGGTTTTACATTTAGGTCTCTGATCCATTTAGAGTTAATTTTTGTGTATGGGGATATGTAGGGGTCCTGTTTCAATCTTCTGCATGTGGTCAGCCAGTTTTCCCAGCACCATTTACTGAATAGGTTCTCCTCTCCCCAGTAGTGGGTGGGGGAGGCTTTGTCGAAGATGAGTTGGTTGAGAAATTGAGGTTTTGCTTCTGGATCTCAATTCTATTCCATTGGTCTATATGCCTGTTCCTGTACTAATGCCAGGCTGTTTTGATTATTGTAGCTTTATAGTATAGTTTAAAGTCTGGGAGTGTGATACCTCTTGCTTTGTTTTTTGTTGTTGTTGTTGTTATTGTTGTTTTGCTGAGGATTGTTTTGGCTATTCTTGGTTGTTTATGTTTCCATATGAATTCCTGTATTTTTTTTCTAGGTCTGAGAAGAATGTTGCTGGTAATTTGATGGGTATTGTATTAAATCTGTAGATTGCCTTAGATAAAATGGACATCTTAACAATGTTAGTTCTTCCAATCTATGAGCATGGAATATTTTTCCACTTGTTTGTGTCATCTTTGATTTCTTTGAGCAGTGTTTTGAAGCTTTCCTTGTAAAGGTCTTTTACGTTTCTGGTTAGGAAGATGCCAAGGTATTTCTTTTTGTGTGTGTGTCTATCGTAAATGGAATTGTGTTTTTTATCTGGGTTTCTGTTTGTTTATTATTAGTGCATAGAAATGCAATTGTCTAACTTTGCCAAAGTCTTTTATCAATGCTAGGAGGTTTTTGGCAGATTCTCTTGGGTTTTCAAGGTATACAATCATGTCATCTGCAAAGAGAGATAACTTGGCTTCCTCTTTTCCTATCTGGATACCCCTGATTGCCTTCTCTTCTCTGATTGCTCTAACCAGGACTTCCAAAACTATGTTGAACAGGAGGGGTGAGAGTGGGCATCCTTGTCTTTTTCTAGTTTTCAGTGGAAATGATTCCAATTTCTGTCTGTTTAGGAGTATGCTGGCTGTGGGTTTCTCATAGTTGACTTTTACTATTTTGAGGAATGTTCCACATATGCCTAGATGTTCGAGGGTTTTTATCAAGAAGGGGTGCTGGATTTTATCATAAGCTTTTTCTGCATCTAATGATATAATCATGTGGCTTTTGTTTTTACATCTGTTGGTGTATTTAATTAGGTTTATGGTCTTACGAATGTTGAACCAGCCTTTCATTCCAGGGATGAAGCCTACTTGGTCGTGATGGATGATTTTTGAGTTGTGTTGTTTAATCCAGTTTGCTAGGATCTTGTTGAGAATTTTAGCATCTATTTTCATCAAAAATATTGGCCTGTAGTTCTTTCTTTGTTGGGTCTTTACCTGGCATGGGTATCAATGTGATGTTGGCTTCATAAAATGATTTGGAGAGAGTGCCATCTTTCTCAATCACCTGGAATGCTTTTAATAGGATTGGTGTCAGTTTCTCCTTGTGTGTTTTGTAGAATTCTGCTGGAAAGCCATCTGGTCCAGGGCTCTTTTTTGTTGGTAGTTTTCTTATGACATAATCAATTTCCTTAATTGCTATTGGTCTATTTAGCGTCTCAGTTTCTTCTTGTTTCAACCTAGGGAGGTTGTGTGATGTCAGAAAGTTCTTCGTTTTCTTTAGGTTTTCAAGTTTCTTTCCATACAATTGTACATAGTAGTCTTTGATAACCTTTTGTATTTCTTCCGGGTTAGTTGTGACTTCGTCTTTTGTGTTTCTGATTAGTTTATTTGGACTTTTCCTCTGTTTTTCTTGGTTAGTTTGGCTAGGGGACCATCTATCCTGTTTATCCTGTCAAAGAACCAGCTTTGTGTTTCGTTTATTTTCTGTATTATCTTTTTGTCTTCAATGTCCTGGATCTGGGCTTTTTTTTTTTTTTTTTTTTTTTTTTTTTTGGTGATCTGGATTCTTCTGCTGAAATTAGGGTTTTGGTGGTCTTGCATTCCCAGCTTCCTTAGGTGACTTGTTATGCTGTTAACTTGTGATCTTTCCATTTTCTTCATATGTGTTTGTGAAGATGTGACTTCCCCTCTTACTACTGTTTTTAAGGCATCCCAGAGGTTTTGGTAAGAAATTTCTTCATTTTCATTTGTTTCCAGGTAGCTTTTAATCTCTTTTTTATTTCATCATTGACCCAGGAGTTGCTTAGCATCATACTGTTTAATGTCCATGCCTTTGTGGGTTTTGGAGGAACTTTGTTGGTGTTGATATTTATTTTTATTCCACTGCGGTCTGAGAAGGTGGATGGCAAAATTTCAGTCTTATGAAATTTGTTTATGTTTGATTTATGACCAATGATGCGATCAATCTTGGAGTATGTTTCATGCGGTGATGAGTAGAATGTATATTCTGTGGTCGTTGGGTGGAGTGTTCTGTAGATATCAATTAGGTCCATTTTTCAAGAGTCTTATTGAGGCTCCGGATCTCCTTGCTGGGTTTTTTTGTCATGATGATCTGTCCAGGGTCATGAGTGGGGTATTAAAGTCCCCATCTATGATAGCGTTAGAGTCAATATCTTTTTTAAGTTTGCCTAGAAGCTGTTTTATGAAAGTTGGGTACATCGCATCATGTTCTTTTTGGGAGCAGGTAAGGTAGAACAAATAAATTTTAGTCAAAAAAAAAGTTACTATCAGTGGAGATAGCTGTAGCAATACATGGGACAAATGGAAAAACAAATATAATTCAAATGATAATTTGGAAGGTGACACTGCTGAATAGTTCACAACATAAATATTTGCAGTGCCAGTATGTGCTTGACACTGAGTTATGACTTGAAGGCATGAAGTTGAGGAAGACATTGCCTCTGGCATCAAATACATCACAATTAAGTAGAAGAAAGAGAGATGAGCAAAAAAACACAAAAAAACCCCTCATATTCAGGGTAGTAAGCTCACTGCTGTAATGTAAAGGACTCTAGACAGAGTGGAGGAGCAGCTCCTTTTTATAGGGACCAGTACTGTTTGGAGATGGGACTTCAAGGATTGAACACTTTCAAGTGGATCTGAAAGGACACATGGTCCCCAGAAGACAGATGAGAAGGGAGAGTTTATTTGAGACATAGTGCATAGCCGGTACCTACTTCTCTCTTGCTTAGATCCCATTTGTGTCTGGTCCTCACTACTTGCAGCTGAATCTAACATGAACTAATTATTGGCATCTCTATCTCACCCATCACTCAGACCACAAACCCCCAGATCCTATCATCTTAGCCTATTAGTTCTACCTCCCAAAGATCTCTCTGTTCTTTCTCATCTCCATTTTCTAGATTTTCTTCTCCATTTCCCACTCATCCAGATTATAGAGACTTTTTATTGGTCTGTTTGTTTCTGACCCCCACCCAATTCCCTGCAATGCACAGAGTGACTTAGCTGAGTCGCCAAACCTAGCATGTCACTGACTATTAAGAAGTTATCAGTAATTTCCCATTGTTGCAGGAAAAAATCCAAACCCCTTTATGAATTATCATGATTTTTATGATTCCTCTAAATCACAAAATACATTTAACCTTTTTGCTGTAACTTGAAACCTATGTCATTCATTCACCAAATATTCCATAGCCTGCCAAGAGCTTTTCTTTGAGAATGAATCCTTTGTTTGGAATGTCTAGTCTTCTTTTTCACATAGAGCTCACCCCAACCATATTGCCTATAATTTTTCAATTTTGGTTTCTGCAAAATAAGTGAGAACTTAAGAAAGTGAAGGCATTTTTAGATGCATACAATTCTCTCAAATCTTTTAAAGTTATTTCGCCCACACCTAATTTAATTGCAATTATTTTTAGTGACTTCCCTATATAGAAGAGGCTTCCCAAAGGACTAAACTTAGATTTTATGGAAACAACTCTTTTTCTTTGGCATTCTTATTTCATCAGTTTTTGTAAACTGTTTAATTACAATAACAAGCACAGCTGATCTTGGGAGGCATTCCGCTTAACTGGAGAGCAGAAGGGTCAGGTCCATTAGACAGCAGCCCTCGGCCCTTGGCCCTTGGTTCCCAGCATTCAGGGGGTTGGAAGCATCCCTGAAAGGGCAGCCACACCCTAAGAGAACTGTTTCTTGGGAAGTCTTAAATGGAAAGGCTGCTCTTTTAACTCACTTCTTGACCAACTCCCCAAACCAACACTTTCCATTATCTTTTAAAAACATACTGCCTGATAGCACCCTAAACAAATGTTCCTCTCTAGCCCAGCCTGTTGATTGACCCACCAGCCGCCATCTTGGTTCTAGGAACTCAACTTCCATGTTAACTTCTATATTTCTGACTCTCCCTGTGCAATCAAAATATGCAGATTAAGATTTACCAATCATATGTTTCAAAAAGTGGGAAACAAGAGTCAGGGAACATGGGTGATACAGCAGTACTTGATTGAATTGATTTTATGGGCACCAAATGGACTCTATTCTCACCCTTGCCTGAGGCCTTCCCTGGGGTGAGGGCTCCTTAGCCTAGGTTTGTCTCTGCCCTGGAATGACTGCATCTGTGCTTGTTGTTTTTCCAGAAACCTCCTCAAAGCCAATTCCCCGTCTTGACAAGCGTTGAGACGCCTCCCTCTAATTCTCCCTTCCCACACCCCATACTCTCACACATCATAGAACTTTGGCTTACATAGCATTTCCTTCCCAAATTAAAATGTTCCCTGGATATGCAAGTGAAAGGAAACAAGGGGAACATAGGGGAGGGAAGAGAAAGGGAAAAGGGGGGGGGAGGAAAGAAAACAGAAAAACTAAGTAACTGCCCAAGCCCAGGCACTGCACTTTTCTGTAAAGGTTGTTCTAAACATCAGTCTTGCATTAGCTAATTCTCAGTAGCAAGTGCTCTTAGCAGCACAGTAGTATTAAAATTGGATTTGGGAATGGACATTCCCTGAAGCACTTAGCTGTGTGGGCTCACTTCAGAGGCACGGAAGTCAGAGCTGCACAAAGCGGAAACCGGCTCTGGTTTCTGGCGAGGGAGGAGCGCTCACAGCAGAAGCCAGGGCCGCACAGGCCCACCCAAGGCTCCAGCCCACTGGGGACACCGACATGTAGTTTATTAGCCCTGATTGTCTCATTGGTTAATTGTCCCTTGTAGACTCTCCTGGTGTCAAAAATGGCCGGTTACAGTGACTTTTAAATGTACTTGGAAGTTAGATCTCCCTGGACTTTCAGTAAAAATAAAATGAGTGGATCCCATTCTAAACCTACCTAAACTAGAATTGAAGGGGAGGTCAATGCCTGTGTTTTTAACAGGTCCTTACAGTGGCTTTCCAAGGCCGTATGAGTCCATTTTCTGTTGGGTATAACATAATACCTGACGCTGAGTCATCTGTCAAGAAAAGAAATTTATTTCTTACAGTTTTGGAGGCTGAGAAGTCCAAGGTTTGGGATCTGCATCTGGTGAGGGTCTTCTTGCTGGTGGATGCTCTCTGTAGAGTCCCCACTGGAGCGTATCACATGGTGCTCTGCTAAGCTTGCTAATGTGTTCACTCAGGTTTCTCTCCATCTTTCATAAAGCCACCAGTTCTCCTCCCATGATACTCTATTGTCAACCTAAAATGTCAAAAGAGTCAGATTCTAATTTAAAGAGAGTTTATCCCAGGGCAAGTTGTGAGGATAGAACACATGGAAACACCAACTCCAGAGGAATGAAGTCAGCATTTGGAAGTAGAGAAGTTAAGGTCTCATTTATAGAGGCAGAGACAGAGGAGCTTTTAGCAGGATTACAACATTTTTCATACAAGGTTAGCACGTAGTTACAGCAAGTTGATTGATTATAGGCAGTATTTCTTTCTGGCAAGTGTACCATTAGCCTCTTTTTTTTTTTTTTTTTTTTGCAGAGGGTGTAATAGTTGTGGGTTTTCTCTTATCTGACATTTTCAAAGTAGGACAACAAAGAGGAAGTATAACAAGGGTCATTAATTAAGAAGGCAGGAGGTTTTTTGTCCTTGACATCATTTAATTCTCTCTAGTCATTGTACAGAACAAGAGAAATAAAAAGGTGAATTTATCTATAATCTGAGAAACAGAAATTGCAATCATATGTGACTCAAATTACAGTCACATCTCTCTCAAGGTTCAGAGTGTTTGGGGGCCCAATGCCTTTTAAATTAGATTTATTTTCACACTATTAATCCATGACCCTCATGACCCAATCACCTATTAGAGGCCCCACCCTCTCAATAAAGCCACATTGGGAATAAAGTTCCAACATGAGTTTTAGAGAAGACATTCAAACCATAGCCAAGGCCAAACAAAGAAACGGAAGGTCCTCTTTCTTCTGGCTGCTTCATGCAGAGTGAGGGAATGTGCAGTTCCAGTGCCTTTCAGGACAGACATTTTGACATTTGACCCTGGAGCCGGTAAAAGCGCTGAAGCCTGGCAGGGGCAGAGGAGTATGTGAGGAATGGTTTCCTTTCTCAAGATTCCAGTGGGGCCCCACGGTTGGTGGATACACAAAACTTTTCAATCCCTGGAGGGCTGTGGATTCCTTCCACGGTGGAAGACAGCAAAATCCATGGAAGGGGAATTTTAATAGATAAATTATTGATTCAATTGATCGATTGGATAGAGAGATGAGAGAGAGAATAGATAGCTAGATAATTTGGTAATGGAACATCTGATCTAGACGATTCAGGTTGAGTCTTGCTGTGATGTGACGTGAGGTGAGGTGGGTCTGTGAGTCTCTTTTTCTCTCTGAGTTTTGTACTGGTTATCTGCAAAATTAAAGAGCTGAGTTAATCCCGGAATCCTGAGTCCCCTCTGCCTCTAAGTGTTCTGGGCAGCTGGGAAGGAGGGAGGTCACCTTGAGCCGCACTCCTCATGTCTACATCATGGAGGTGGTGCAGGTAAGATAAAATAAAATAAAAGAGATGCTGGAAAATCACATGCAGTGGGAGTTGGAATGAGGAGGGGAAAGAATTTCCTGTTAAAGAGAGTGGGCAGAATAGAGCTGGTTTCTACTTGAGGAAAATATGTCAAGACTGGGTATAGAGACAGTTTAAGGAGATGCAACAGATGGCTTCAGACTGGAGATCACCAAGCTGAGCCTTCCTCAGGGGAGATGACAAGGTTAAGGTGGGATGGAGACAGGATGGTAAAATCAAAGTGATAAATACATTATCTGAGTTGAGGAAGGGTCTGCCCCTGAGGGGAAGGCAGATGCTGAGAGAGAAGAAATTTCCCAAGTAATGTTTCTTTCATCAGAAAGCATAGACCTTCTCATATGGTTGCATTGATTTCCAGCTCCTCTGAGAACAAGCTTTTCCAAATGAACTTTGGAGCAGAAGAACTCTCTATAACCGCAGAAGACTCAGTTTCAGAAGGAGTCCCCAGGGGCTGAATTTGGGACTTTCGGAGCATGGTGACTTTTAGGCACATTTCTTCCCAGCACCAAACAGGTCCCAGCAAGTGACAGAGATGGAGTGGAGAAGCTGGGGTTATTGAAGAACACCAGGGTTAGAGGACAGGTCAACGTAGAAATCAAGCTGACTTTCTTGTAGGCCCAGCCTCGGGGCTGGCTCATTCTGGGATCTTGAGCAAGGTGTTGTCCTTGAGCTTCTGTGTCCCCATCTGGAAAAAAGGGTGATAAGATCTCTTAGACCATCTAAGTCTAGGGCTTAGGGAAATACTGGGAAATTGAGTTAACATTGTGTTTCAACTCTGTCATGGAAAACTGAGTCCTAGGCTTGTAATGGGTGTGTCATCCCCTGACTGCTGTGAAAGTGAGGCCAGGGAGCATTGGGAGCTTCTATTTCACAATGATGCAACTCTGTTCAATTTAGTTTGTCATTGCACCTCCAACTTTAATGTGCATGCTAATCGCCTGGGAATTTTGTTAAACGGGTTCATAGATCTGGGGTGGGGCCTGAGATTCTGCATTTTGCATGAGCTCCCAGGCCATGCAGAGGCCGCTGGCCTACTGGCACACTTTGGGTAGCAAGGGTTTAACTAACTTGCCTATGGTTACTTGGTTAGTAAGTCACAGAGGATGAGTTCAAACTCTGTCCTGTCTGTCATCTTTACCCATGCCATCACAGGCAAGCAGTGCCAATCACACAGAGCGGCAGGTGTTTGCATTTCTATCTTCTTCGTTAGGCAGTAAATGGATGTAATTTATCTTTGCATCCCTGCAGTCTACAGAGTGCTAGGTACAAAGGAGGTGTTCAACAAAATTTTAACAGACTGAAAGAAATAACAGAGTAATAAGGAAACACACCAAGGTAAAACAGAAATAAAAGGAGATTGAGTCAATGATAATGTCATCACAAGGGGAGACTCAGCTCAGGCCAACTTTACCTTGCCCACCTTTATACTGTAGTTTGAGCAGAGTATGGGTGTTTCATTTATGTAACTCTATCCATTCCCCTGGTTTCTTCTTCTGATTAAAAACAAAAGAAAACAAAATGTAAACCAAAGAAAAGCATTATATACCTATTAGAATGACTAAAGATACAAAAATTGCTAACAGCAAGTGTTCACAAAGATACAGAACAGCAGGAATGCTCATTTGAGGCTGCTAACAATGTCAAATAACACAGACATCCTGAAAGGGAAGCATTTATTGTTACAAAGATAAACATTGTTTTACCATACTAGCAATCAAGTTGCCAGGCCTTTACCCAACTGATGGGAAAACTTATTTCCACACAAAAACCTACACAGTGAATGCTTCTAGCACCTTTAGTTATAACTGTCAAAACCTGGAAGAAACCAAGATGTCTTTCAATAGGTAAATAGCTAAACAAACAGTGGTACATCTATACATTGGAATACTATTCAGCAATAGAAAAGAAAGTGCTATTACATCACAAAAAGACATGGAAGAAACTTAAATCCATGCTCCTAAGTGAAAGTAGCCAGTCTGAAAGTGTTACATGCTGTATTATTCCATTTATATGACATTCTGGAAAGCTACAGGGATGGTAGACAGGGGTTTAATGTGAGTAGCAGGTTGAATAAGTGAAACATGTGGAACTATTCTGTAGGGTATTGTAACTGTGCGTTTGCCCAAACCCATAGAACATTACAGTAGAAAGAATGAACCTTAACACGTAAATTTTAAAAAACTCATTTTTGGAAATTGGGAGATCCGAGGATATAATGCAGAATGTTACAAAGGAAGCTAACTGAATTACAGCTGTATGAAACAACCTCCCTGAGGAGGAGGGAGGAAACCTGTCAACCTAAGTAACTTGGAAATGAGTGGAGATTGTAAGACTAAAGGCAGAAGGAACTGCACGGCAGCACTGTGCTCTCGTTGATAAACTGCTTCCCACAGGAATATGGTTTAACAATTACAAAGCCACTATAAATGAATCCTGGAGCTGAACAATTACGTAAAGGGATGGCAGAAGGTGGGAGCCAATTTTCTCTCCACTGGAGAGGAAGATCAAGGATACGCAAGGGAAGAGGTCCAGAATAATCCGCATGGTAACAGGTGAGAGTTGGAGACATTAGTATGAGTTCATGTTTAATTTAATAAAGATACGGATGGATATATGTACAGGCATATGTTTATAGACATGTGTGCATATGGACTAGTATGCATACACATATTCCTTTGCTCTGTCAACTAAGAGGACCTAGAAGCAACGACATTCAAGTAGCAATGAGCACACTTGGCACCCAGATTTTGGTTTCTAATACCATTCTCCAATAAAAAGGCTTCTTGGAGAAAGGGCTGGCTCTAGGGTGGAGACAGGAGATATATAACATGTGTTTTCTGGAGCATCTTGGAGTGTCAGAAAGTAAGAAAGTACTAAGGAACACAAGAGCCACTGAAAAGGCTCCTAATCTGAGAAATAAAACAGAGTAGCACTGAATTATAACTCAAAGTATAAAATAAGTATTCATGAGTCCAGATTTTATTGAATAAATGAAGTGGAAAAGAGGAGAGACATCTCCTACAGAGAATTCCAAATAATTGTTATAGCTACCCCATCCTCAAGAGGGTGGAGAAAAAGTTCCCTCTTAAGTGTAGGCTTCACATAGTGACTTTCTTTCCAAGAGCGAGTATAGAAAAAAGTTAAAATTAAAAAGTAGAGTAGTCCAAACACACCTTAGCCAGGAGAGGAAGTTTAATATCAACAGTGATAAGTCATGTTGATCGTACATACCCTCAATATAATGTGATGAATCATTCTTAATCTGTGATCCTCCTCACCCACACCCATACTGCTGGTCTAATCATGAGAAAAATATCAGACAAATTCCAGTAGAGGAAATCCTACAAAATGCCTGATCAATCCTTAAAACTATCAAGGTCATCAAAAACAAGGAAAGTCCAAGAAACTGTCAGAATGAGGAGATGCCTAAAGTGACAGGACATCAGATGTATTATGATGTCCTGAATGAAAACCTACAACAGAAAAAGGACATTAGCTAAAAACTGAGAAAATATGAATAAAAGATGGATTCTAAACCCTTAGCAAAAGAAACAAAGCAGGAGGTATTACACTTCCAGACTTCAAAATCTACTATAAAGCTACAATAATCAAAACAGCTTGGTATTGGTACAAGAACGGGCACATAGACCAATGGAATTGGACAAGGATTCTGGAAGCAAAACTTCAATTTCTCAACCAACTCATCTATATTCCCAGAGTGACAAAGCTCCACCAACAACCACTGGGGGGAGGAGTATCTATTCAGTAAATGGTTCTGGGGAAACTGACTGATCACATGCTGGAGATTGTAACAGCACCCTTACCTATCACCATACACAAAAATCAACTCTAAATGGATCAAAGACCTAAATGTAAAACTTCAAACTATAAGAACCCTAGAAGAAAATGTAGGAAAAACCCTTATGAAAATTGGATTAGGCAACCAATTCCTGATCAATTCTCCAAAAGCACATGCCATAAAAAATAAGATAAGTGGGACCTCATCAAACTGAAAAGCTTCTGCAAAGCAAAAGAAACCATCAAGAGAGTGGAGAGACAACCCACAGAATGGTAAAAAAAGTATTTACCAACTGTAAATCTGACAAAGAACTAACATCCAGGATCTACAAGGAACTCAAATGTGCTGAAAGGAAAAAAAACAAACATTCCTATTAAAAAGTGGGCAAAAAATATGAAAAGACACTTCTCAGAAGACATACGAGCAGCCAACAGATACATGAAAAAAGGCTCAGCCTCACTAATCATCAAAGAAATGTAAATCAAAATCACATTGAGATACCACCTAACTCCAGTCAGGATGGCCATTATCAATAACTCAGAAAACAACAGATGCTGGAGAGGATATGGGGAAAAGGGAATGCTTCTACACTGTTGGTGGGAGTGTAAACTAGTACACCCTCTGTGGAAAGCAAATTCTAAAAGATTTAAAAATCAATCTTCCATATGACCCAGCAATTCCCCTTCTGGGAATCTACCCAGAGGAACTCAAATCACTCTATAAAAAAGATATCTACACACGCATGTTTATTGAGCATTATTCACGATAGCACAAACATGGAACCAACTGTGCTGCCCATAGAAAGTGGACTGGATAAAGAAAATGTGGCACATTTACAGATGGAATATTGTAAGGAAAAACAAAATTATGGACTTCGCAGCAACTTGGGTGGATTTAGAGTCTATAATACTCAGCGATCTACCACAGAACTAAGATCTGAGTACTGCATGTTTCACTCATAAGCGGACCCTGAACATTTATCGTAATACTTTAAGAAAGGTATTGGCAGTAGTGAGACACTGCCGGCACATAGCATCAATAAGGATGCCCAAACTTGACTTGTATGAGGACCGCTTATGTACCTAACCCTGAGTTGTACCCCATATCTTTAAAATAAAAAATTTAAAAATAGAAAGGTGGGTTCTAGTGAATGATATTGATTCATTAAGTGCGACAAATGTACCACACTAATGTAAGTTGCTGACAATAGAAGTGGGGTTTGAAATGTATGGGAACACTGCACTACCTGAACCTCTGTGTACATCTAAATCTGTCCTAAGATTAAAATGTTTATTAAAACAACAGCAACAACAGTGAAAGGAGGAGAGGGATAATACTGATAACATATTCCCAGAGGGATTTGACACGTGCTGCAGGAGCTATGTTCACTTGTGTCTCTCAGGGCTTTGGTAGTTAATCATGCATAATGAATAGATTTAAAATTAGCCCAGGCATTTTGGTAACAGCTGGTCTCCCCCTCCCCCCTTGCACAGCCCCCCAGAATCCATAATATACAATTTATTTTGACAGGCTGCTCCTGCAAGTGCTGGTGGGGAGCATAAAAGATTTGTCAGCGCTTGGAAAATGGTCCTTTCGGTCCCCAGATGAAGGCTCAGACGCGAAAGCTGCAAGCATGGGTCTACACCTCCCATCCCCACCTTAGCAGCCCTGGCTGGTCCTCTGGCCTCCCACCTATGGGGAAGTAGGTGGTTGCCTCTGCAGAGCGAGGAAGTGTGCGCTGCTGCTGACCGAGTGTGGACAGGCTCTGGCCTTGGCCAGAGGACACGCCAGCTTCCTCCTCCTGCAGCTCAGGGAGTCCCTGTGCCCATGGGTAGCCAACAGCAGAACCGGGCTGGAGTCTGGGGTGGACAGGATGGCACGGCTCCGAGTTGAGACACAGAGAGGCCCAGCTCATCCTGGGTTCTGACCCGAAGAGGGTGAAAGTCTTTGAGAAATTTACTTCCTTTCTGTGAGCCTTTGGTTTTTTGTCTAAATAAATGAAAGAAAAGGGGAAGAATTTTAATCTAAAGAGACACTAAGAGGATCTAATGACATATACCTTGTAACATTAAGTAGGGCTATCCTGGGCTGGACAAGTTGGCTGTGTTGTACTGAGTACACACACACACACACACACACACACACACACACACACACACACACACACGCACACACATTTATAGTCCATTTATGTCTTTTCAGAGCATGTTCCAGCAGATTCCAAATCTGTCCCAGACCCACTTTGAAATGGAGCCTGTGATTTTCTTTCTTTCTTTTCTTTCTTCTTTTTTTTTTTTTTTTTTGAGTCTCACTCCATCACCTAGGCTGGAGTGCAGTGGCATACTCACAGTCAGCCCAACATCGACCCGCTGGGCTCCGGCAATCCTTCCGCCTCAGTCTTCCAAGTAGCCGGAACTGTAGACTCACACTACCATGCCCGACTATTTTTAAAAATTGTTTTATTGTAGAGACGAGATCTTGCCAAGTTGCCCGGACTGGTCTCAAACCCACAAGCTCAGGCAATCCACTTGCCTCGGCCTCCCAAAGTGCTGGGATTACAGGCTGAGCCACCGAGCCTGGCCATGACTTTCAATTCATCTGACCAGACAGAAAGGCAAGCACACCCAAGGTGACCTGACCACCGTTCATTTCCTCCTCATTGCATTTTTATTTATTCATTTATTTTAGATTCATTATTTATTTATTTATTTTTTAACCATATTTTTAATTTTAAAATTGTGGGGTACAGTTAAGGGCTAGGTATACAAATATGTATTGTTTGGGCACCCTTGTTGATAGGGGTGTCCCCCCCCCACCATCCCCAGACAGATATTGTGGTGGGATTAATGGTAGCATGTTTGTTTTTTAAAATAACAAAGACAAATAAAAAAATCTGACTACAAAAAACACCCACTCTACAAAGAATGGAAGTAACACTTTGGCAGTTTTGGACGGTAAAGGACACTGTTTTAGAACTCTCACAGCCCAAGTCTCACAGAGCAGAATGTGCCCTAGAGAGGACTTCGCGATTGTTGAGGTGAGTGTAGACGTGAGGTGCTGCTTATGATTTATCTAGTGAGGCACCAGCTGCTCAGTGACCTCTAAGGAACTAAGAAATTCCAAGGAAACCCCGATGGAATTCACCCCAGATGACCGTCCTGGTAACTCACATGCCCCAAGCCATACAAGTAACTTTTTGTTACAATCAAATCTTCCCAATCTGGTGTTAGAGGAAGGTGGAGAGCCCGGGGCCCAGGAGAAGACAGTTTGAGAACAAGGACCTGATGTTGCAGGGGTCCAGAGCTCCTGCCCTCCCCAGGGGGGGTTGCTCACGATGCTGGTAAGTCCCTGGGCTCTGCCTCTCCCTCCCTCACCTTCAACCACAGCAGGCAAGAAGCTGTGTGTTTTCTGGCTGCTCTATTCCCAGGTACAGAGGGAGGGTCTCCCCGGGGACACTTCTTCATGCCTGTCTTTGGGCAAAAAGCCGGCTGAGGGCAGGCACAGAGACAGTGCCACTTGTGGAGAAAAGAGGGTGAGGCATGAGCTGTCTTTGCAACTTGATCTCTGGAAGTCCCAGGATTGAAGGAGAGAAAGTGGTTTTGGAAATTCCTCCCTCTAAACTGACTTTCTGAAAGGGAGGTTGAACTTGTGTGTCAGGGTAGCCATAGTACCATCAGATCAAGAGATGCAGGTCAGAATTTGCCGTGGCTGGATGGTTGGTGCTTATTAGGAAGCACACTGGTGCAGCTCAGAGACTAGAAGGGAGGTTCTGGACACTCAGTTCATGGCTGGAGCTAAGACCAGGGTAGTGCTGGGGGCCTCTGTGGAGTGACCTTGGTCCTTGTCCAGGTTTTTGTCATTTAAGTGGCCCAATTCCAAAGACCTCTGTGTGTCTCTTGGCACCAAGTTTCAAATCATTGGGTCAGAGAACTTGATCAGTCTGGCTTAGGTCATCTGTCTATACTTGGACCAATCAGCTATGGCCATGGGGCCAAGTTCAGGCAGCCCCCAAAACCCCTGGGCATCACCCTTGTGAATGGGAGACACTTCTAAAATAGGAAAATGCCTGGGAGGTTGGCAGTCAGTTCCACTCTTGTCTCCCTCATTATGTCTACCTACAATACTTTAATATTTACATTTACTATTTGGGGTGAATTTCTTGAAAGCAACTTATCCTTCTGCACCTCACAAACCTATAAGGAAGCAAAAAGATGCATTTCCCTCCAAACAAGAAGCATTTTACTGCCCCTGCCATAGCTCTGCTCTAGAAAAAGGGAGTTCCAAGGAATCTTATTTCATAGATAAAAGCCTCTTTGCAATCGAAGCAGAATATCTCCAGCGAGCAGATGTTGATGTGTCCCAGGCCTCTGGATACACATGGGGTGGCACGTGTGCTCACCGGGATGTGGCTGGGTCCCTGCCGGGTGCTCAGTATCCATTGCCTGCCCTGTGGACTGGCAGCATCTTCCCACTTTTGTCCTTGGAACCCACCACCAGACCCAGCTCTGCCCAGCTTCCTGCTAACCCATTACTTCATGGAAAGGGAGAAACAGAAGACGAACCTATCCAATGTCAGGTACAAACAAAATCTGATCTTCGGCATCCTTGCCCAGCTGTGCATACTCAACCGGCAATACTGCCCAGAAGGAGGCAAAAACTGGTCCTTGGGGGAGAAGGAATTCTTATACTATGTTTATGTATAAAAGATAACAGGCACATAGAACATAAACATCTGGACAGTGCATCTGTATCAAAATGTCATGGGGGAGGGTCAATTAGGAAAAGAGGTCTTGACAGGTTATTCAGGGGACAGTGATGAAGAAAAAATTTGTAGCAGTGCTTTTTTGTATGCAACACCTGTCAGGATCACGCTCGCTCCAGCCCCACAGACAAATAGAGCAAAGATGTCCCTCCTCCCTTGACCTCTGTCTCTCAAGAGCTTGGAGACCCAGAGAGTACAGTCGGCAGGTACTACAGAGACCAGAAGCCATCAGCCTAGAGTCTATCTCTGTCAACTTTATTAAAGTATAATTTACATACAACACGATTTACCAATTTTAAGTGTAGAAGTCAATGCATTTGACAAGTGTATCCACTAGTGAGATACCACCACAAACAGCACAGAGACTATCCCACCTCCCTGAAAAGTCCCAGATGCCCTTTGCAATCTGTCTCTTGGTACTCATCAGGCCCTGGAAACCAGTGATCTTATTTCTGTAACAACTATTTCCTTTTAAAGTATCCCATATAAATGCAATCATACAACACATATTGTTTTGTGTCTAGCTTTTCCACTTGGCATAATGTTTATGAGATTCACCCATGTTACTGAGTACATTGGCAGTTTGTTCTTTTTGTAGTTGACTAGTATTTCATTGTGTGGATATGCTATAATTTGTTCTTCCACTCACCAGTGGATGGACTTTGGGCTGTTTCTAGGTTTTGAATATTATTAATACATCTCTAAGCATCAGTATACAAGTATTTGTGTATGGATGGATTTAGAGTTTATAATACTCTGTGATCTATCACAGAAACAAAGAACAGAGTACCACATGTTCTCACTCATAAGTGAACACTGGATTTCCAGCAAGATGGTTACGGGACAGGTTGGACTGTGAGTCTCCACAAAAGCAAATGTCCACAAAGACTCTGCGTGAGTGGGAGTGTGTCAGTGGGTGAGTGAAAATCCACCTGAGGGGAGACTTGGGTTCATGCACCTGGGGCTGTCCTCCAGAGATGACTGCAACTTCTCACAGCCCTGCTTTCATTGTCCTTGGGTAAAGAGTGGAGTGTCAGGGTCATATACTACATGAATGTTTAGCTTTCTAAGAAACTGTCAAATTGCTTTCTAAAGGAGAGGTACCGTAAACCATGAACTGGAAATACAATTGCTCCACACCCATGCCAATGCTTGGTGTTGTCAGTCTCTTTAATTTTAGCCTATTTGTGTGTGTGTGTGTGTGTGTGTGTGTGTGTGTGTGTGTGTGTGTGTGTTAGCATTTTATTTTTATTTTGATGTGCGTTTCTCTAATAACTAATAATGTTGAGCATATTTTCATTTGTTTATTCGCCATCTGTAAAACTTTTTAGGTTGTGTCCATACCAATATCTTGTCTTCTTAGCACTGAGTCATAAGAGTTATTTCTATTTTCTGGACTAGATTTTTTTAAAATGTGGCACATATACACAAGGGAATATTACACAGCCATAAAGAAGCAAAAACATATGAACTTTATGGCAAGTTGGATGGATTTAGAGTCTATAATACTCAGTGATCTATCACAGAAACAAAGAACAGAGTGCCACATGTTCTCACTCATAAGCAGACCCTTGATTTCCTGATGGAACAGGTAAGACTGTGGGACTCTCTGCAAAATGAGTGTTCATAAACACTCTTTGTATGAGTGGGTATGGGCTGGTGGGTGAATGAAAGTCTATCTGAGGGAATACTCCGGTTCAAGCCCCCGGGGCTCTCCTCCAGAGGTGACTGTCACCCCCCACCACCCTGAGATTGGAACTGCCAGGGTGCAGGATCGTCTGCTGTTGTCAGGGCTCTCCAGAGAAAAGACTGCAAAATACAACTGATCCTCAGCACCTGGTGCCCAGCCCACACCATCACCTGTGACAGCAAGTGACAGCAGAGGTCTCAGATCTGTGGAGAGAGCAGGTCAGGGAGAGCTGGAGAAGAGCCACACCACCGGTGAGGAAATGCCAGCCAGAGTCATTTTTTCTGTTCTAGGACCAGGCAGAGACCTGCATTTCCCCACCAAGCTCCACCCAGCCTGCAACCTGGGACCTAGTGGTTATCTCATCAAACTCAGAGAGACAGACACCCCTCCTCCATGTTGGAACAGGCACAGAAACATCAGACCTGAGTGGGAGACTTGATCACAGCGGCAGCAAGCCGGATGAGTCCAGATCTGATCCACCCTCCTCCCACAGTCGTCCATGGGGCATCTCACCCATGCTGAGAGCAACCCTATCAGCCTGCACTGAGGGCAGAGGGAATGAGCTGGAGACCAGAGCTGAAAGGAAGTTGAAGTTACAGGAACAGCCTCAGAGCGAGTTTTGTTTTGTTGTTGTTTGTTTTACTTGTTTGCTTATTTTTGTTTTAATTTTCTTTTCCTCTTCTCTCTTTCTTTCTGTTTTTGAATACATTCTTGTACTTGCTTTGTTTCTATCACTTTATTGCCTTTTTTTAGACTTCCTACTTATGTATGGATATTTTTGAGGGAAAGCACATCAACAGGGGGGTTTTGGTTGGTTTGTATGATTGTCTGTATTTTATTTTATTTTATTTATTTATTTATTTATTTTGAGTTGGAGTCTCACTCTGTCACCCAGACTGGAGTGCAGTGGCCACTCCCAGCCATCGCAGCCTCGGCCTGCTGGGCTCCGGCGATCCTTCCGCCTCAGCCTTCCAAGTAGCCGGAATTACAGGCATGCGCTACCACACCTGGCTGATTTTTTGATTTATTGTAGAGATGAGGTCTCACTTCCCAGGCAGGTCTTGAACCCGCGGGCTCAGGCAATCCACTCACCTCAGCCTCCCAAAGGCGCAGGATTTCAGGCTGAGCCACCAAGTCCGGCGATTGTCTGTATTTTAAAAAATCTTTTCTGTATTTGTTTGTGTCTCTTTTCATTTGTCAGTTGGTATGCCTGTCTGTTTTCCCTCTTTTTCTTCTCTCTCTCCATCTTCCTCTCATCCCCTTCCTTCCTTTTTCCATTATTTTCCTTTTTATTACCTCATTTTGCTTTCAGGGGCAGACCTTTACCCCCACTGCATGGACAGACTGTAAGGCAGTGGGAAATCGGGTTCTAGGGGCCCACACACCTGTCAGTGGATACTGGGATCTCCAGACAGTTTCTGTATCTGAGCTCCCCCTCCTCAATTAAATCTCAAAACTGCAAAAAGTACAGCCCCCACACCCACCCCTGTGACCAACAGTCCAGGTGCAGAATTGAAAAAAGCCAGAGGATCCACATAAGGAAGAATAGGAGATTGAGCAAACAGAAGTAAAAGCTGCCCACCCCCCCATCCCTGAACAACAGAATTAAAGAAGAGGCTAAAAAAAGGTGGGGGGGAGGGGGAAATCTACACAAATGAAGAAAAATGAAAGGAAAAATATGAGTGTCACACAGAACCCTGGAAGATCAGCCACTGAGAATACAGACTTCAGAACGCAGACAATGAAGAGACCCCAGAATGACTGGTCTCAAACCACAAACCCAGATATCAAGACATTAATAGAGAGAATAAATAGAATTAAGGAGAGACAAGAGGAAAGAATGAAGGAATTGATAACTGAGACAGCAGCAATAAAGAACACAGTGAATGAAATAAATAACAAACTGATAAGCATGGAAAGCAGAGTTAACCAAGCAGAAGATAGAATCTCAGAGCTTGAGAACCAAAATATGGAATGAACCCAAACTGTTAAAAACATAAAAAAGAGGCTTTAAAAGACAGAACAAAACCTCCAAGAGATGAGTGATTATTTCAAGAGGCCAAACCTAAGGTTAAATGTAATTCCTGAGGCAGATAGAGAGACAGAGGTCACCCTGGAACAAATAATTCATGAAATTATCCAAGAAAACTTCCCTCATCTCATCAGTGATGTAACTATTCAAACACAAGAGATGCAGAGAACCCCTGCAAGATGACAAATGAGAAGACCAACTCCTAGTCACATAGTAATCCATCTACACAAAGTAGGTATAAAAGAAAAGATCCTAAAGGCTGCAAGAGAAAAAGGTCAGACTACCTACTGGGGAAGACTAATTAGAATAGCAGCAGACTTATCTACAGAAACACTTCAAGCTAGGAGAGCTTGGAGCCCAATCTTCAAAGTTCTCAAAGATAAACAATTTCAACCAAGAATTACCTGCCTGGTTAAGCTAAGCTTTGTCAGTGATGGAGAATTAAAATCTCTTCCAGACATTCAATCCCTAAGAGCATATGCTGCCTTCAGACCAGCTCTACAAGAAACACTTAGAAAGTATTAAACATAGAAAAAAGGAAAAAGCAGTAACAATGACCATTCAAAGAATGCAGGAAAAAGATTGAAAAAAAAACACCTGAATCAACCCAAAAATCAAAAAAGAAAGACAACAAGCAAACAAACAGCAGCAGAAACAACAAATTCTACGAGAACCCCATAATAGGGATAAACTTTCACATCTAAATAATTAGCCTGAATGTGAATGCACTAAATGCACCACTGAAAAGACACAGAATGACAAAATAGATAAAATATCATTTGGCAACAATATATTGTCTCCAAGAGACTCATCTTACCATAAAAGATACTCACAGGCTCAAAGTAAGAAGATGGGAAACAAAATTTGAGGTGAACGGAACACAAAAGAAAACAGGAGTCGCAATCTTAATACCAGACAAAATACCCTTTAAGCTATCAAAAATTTAAAAGATACAGAAGGTCACTACATAATGATAAAAGGTTCAATCCATCAACAAGAAATACTCATCCTAAACATATATGCACCCAACATTGGAGAACCAGCTTTCATAAAGCAGCTTCTAGATAAACTTAAAAAAGATATTGACTCGAACACTATCATAGCTGGGGATTTAAATACCCCACTCACAACCCTAGACATATCATCAAGACAAAAATCAGCAAGGAGATCTGGAACCTCAATGTGATGCTTGACCAAATGGACATAACTGATACCTGCAGAACACCTCACCCAACAACCACAGAATATACATTCTACTCATCACCACTCTAAGATTGCCCACATCCTAGGCCATAAATCAAGCATAAACAAAATTTATAAGATGAAAATAAGTCATGCATCTTCTCAGACCACAGTGGGATAAAAAAAAAAATCAACACCAGCAAAGTTCCCCCAAAACCCACAAAGACATGGACACTAAACAGCAAGATGCTAAACAATTCCTGGGTCAACATGGAAATCAAAACAGAGATTGAAAGTTACCTAGAAACAAATTAAAATGAAGAGATATCATACCAAAACCTCTGTCATGCCATGAAATCAGTACTAAGAGGGAAATTCACATCTCTGTGAACACACATGAAGAAAATGGAAAGGTCACAAATTAGCACATCACCTAAGGAAGCTGGAAATGCAAGACCACCAAAACCATAACTTCAGCAGAAGAATCCAGGTCACCAAAATGAAAGCCCACATTCCAGATACAGAAGGCAAAAATATAATACAAAATAATCATGAAAAAAAAGCTGGTTCTTTGAAAGAATAAGCAAGATTGATGGACCCCTATCTAGACTGATCAAGAAAAAGAGAGAAAAAGTTCAAATAAGCACAGTCAGAAATGTAAAAAGTCAAGTCACTACTGACCCCAAGAAATGCAAAAGACTATCGGAGACTACTATGCACACTTGTATGGAAACAAACTTGAAAAACTAAAGGGATTAGAGGATTTTCTGACATCACACAACCACCCAGGTTGAAATAAGGAGAGACCGAGGCCCTAAGTAGACCAATAACACTCCAGGAAATTGACTGTGTCATAAAAAAAAAAACTACCTATAAAAAAAAAAAACCCTGGATCAAATGGTTTTCCAGCAGAATTCTACAAAACATACAAGGAAGAACTGATACTAATCCTGTTGAAAGTATTCCAGGCAATTGAGAAAAATGGAAATCTCCCTAAATCATTTTATGAAGGTAACATCACATTGATACTTAAGCCAGGTAAAGATCCAAAAAAGAAAGAGAACTACAGGCCAATATCCTTGATTAATGTAGATGCTAAAATTCTCAACAAGATCCTAGCAAACCAGATCCAACAACACATCTCAAAAATCATCCACCATTACCAAGTAGGCTTTATACCTTCTTGGCTACAGGAATGCAGGGTTGGTTCAACACTTGCAAGACCATAAACATAATTAAATACATCAATAGATGTAAAAACAAAAACCACATGATTATATCATTAGGTGTGGAAAAAGCTTTTGATAAAATCTAGCATCCCTTCTCGATAAAAACCCTTGAACATCTAGGTATAGATGGAACATACCTCAAAATAGTAACAGCCACAGTCAACATACTGTTAAACAGACAGAAATTAGAACCATTTCCCCTGAAAACCCGAATAAGACAAGGCTGCCCACTCTCACGCCTCCTTTTCAACATAGTTTTGGAATTCCTAGCTACAGCAATCAGACAAGAAAAAAGAGATCAGGGGTATCAAATAGAAAAAGAGAAAATCAAGTTATCCCTCTTTGCAGACAGCATGATTCTATACCTAGAAAACCCAAGATAATCTGTCAAAAATCTCTTTACGCTGATAAAGGATTTGGCAGAGTCTCAAGGTATAAAATAAGTGTGCAAAAGACAGTCACATTTGTCACCAATAATAAACAAACAGAAACCAAAATAAAAGGCACAATACCATTCACAATAGCCACACACAAAAAGAAATACCTTTAATATCTTGACATCTTCCTAACCAGAGACACGAAAGACCTTTACAATGAAAATTGCAAAACACTATTCAAAGAAATCAAAGATGACACAAACAAGTGGAAAAATATTCCATGCTCACGGATTGCAAGAATCAACATTGTTAGGTTTTACAGTTTGAGGTTTTACCTAAGGCAATCTACAGATTTAATGCAATACCCATCAAATTACCAGCAGCATTCTTCTCAGACCTGGAAACAACAAGACAGAATTCATATGGAAATATAAACGAACATGAATAGCCAAAACAATTCTCAGCAAACAAAAAACAAACAAACAAAAAACAAAGTGGGAGGTATCACACTCCCAGACTTTAAATTTTATTATAAAGCTACAATAAGCAAAACAGCCTGGTATTGATACAAGAACAGGCATTTAGACCAATGGAACAGGATTGAGATTCCAGAAGCAAAACCTCAATTTCTCAACCATCTCATCTTCGACAAAGTCTCCACCACCAACTACTGTGGAGAAGAGAACCTATTCAGTAAATGGTGCTAAAAAACTGGCTGACTACATGCAGAAGACTAAAACAAGACCCCTACCTATCCCCATACACAAAAATCAACTCTAAATAGATCAAAGACCTAAATGTAAAACCTCAAACTGTAAGAACCTTAGAAAATGCAGGAGACACCCTTACGGAAATTGGAATTGGCAACCAATTCCTGATCAAAATTCCAAGTGCCCATGCCATAAGAGATAAGATAGACAAGTGGGACCTCATCAAACTGACAAGCTTTTGCAAAGCCAAAGAAACTATCAAGAGGGCAGGGAGAGAGTCCACAGACTGGGAAAAAATATTTGCTAACTGTATGTCTGACAATGGCCTAACATCTAGGATCTACAAGGAACTCAAGCGTGCTGAAAAGAAAAAAAACCAAACAGCTCCATTACAAAGTGGGAAAAAGATATGAATAGACGGTTCTCAAAAGAAGACATATGAGCAGCCAACAGATACATGAAAAAAATGCTCAGCTTCATTCTTCTCATCAAAGAAATGCAAATTAAAACTACACTGAATACCACCTAACTCCATTCAAGACAGCCATCATCAATAACTGAAAAAACAACAGATGCCGGAGAGGGTGTGGGGAAAAGGGAACACTTCTACACTGTTGGTGGGAGTGTAAACTAATACAACCTCTGTGGAAAACAGTTCAGTGATTTCTAAAAGATCTAAAAATCGACCTTCCATATGACCCCACAATCCCCCTACTGGGAATATACCCAGAAGAACTCAAATCACTCTATGAAAAAGATACCTGCACACGTATGTTTACTGCAGCATTGTTCACAATAGCAAAAGCATGGAACCAACCATGCTGCCCATAGAAACAACAAGACAGGAATTCATATGGAAATATAAATGAACATGAATAGCCAAAACAATTCTCAGCACACTTCATCAACAAGGGTACCTGCGTAATGAACACTTGTATACCTAACCCTGAACGTACCCCAATTTTCTTTAAAATAATTTTCTTAAAAAAATAAGTGAACCCTGAATATTCACGAAAGGGGGTGGTAGTAGCCTGATACTGACAGGGGAGGGGGGTGAGGGAGATACAACATCAATAAGGGTACCTGATTTCAAACCAGGTGAACTGTGAACCAAAGGGAAACCCAAACGTCCATTTGTATACCTAATCCTGCACTGCACCCCACATCTTTAAAATAAATAAATCACCAAAAAAGAGTTTATATTTTCTGGACATAAGACTTTTGTCAAACAAAAACAAAAACAAAAACCTTTTGTCAAAAATCAGTCAACCATATATATGTGAGTCTGTTCCTGGACTCTCTATTCTCTTCCATTGATCTAAATTCCATATTTTTGGCAAAATCCACAGTGACTTGACTATTGAAACTTTTTAGTAAGTCTTGATATCAGTATAAATCTTCCAATTTTGTTCTTTATAAAAATTGCTTTGACTAATCTACCTCCTTTGTATTTTTATATAAACTTCAAAATTGTTTTGTTTGCAAAAGACCCTGTTAAGATTTTGATAACATTTAACATTTAACCTACAGTCCAATTTAGAAGACTGTATATCTTAGAACCAATAGGGCTTTTATCCATGGTATATCTCTCTGCTTACTTAGATCTTTAATTTCTTTCAACACAGTTTATATAGTTTCTAATATACACATTTTGCACATCTTTTGTTAAATTTCTTTCTAAATATTTCACAATTTTGGTGTTGCTTTAAACGGTATTGTGATTTTGATTTCAATTTCCAATTACTTGTGGGTAGTATAGAAACATACTACTGACTTTGTATATCAACTATTTGTCCTGTGATTTTGCTAAACTTTGCTAAATTACTAATAATTTTTTTTAAAAAAAGAAATCTCTACTGTGATTTGAATGTGTTTCCCAAATAGCATGTGCTGGAAACTTAATCCCTGGTGCTTGGAGATTGAGAGTGTGGTGCCTAACCCTCATTAACAGATTAGTGCAATAATAAAAGGCCTTGAGGATGCAAATTCAATCTCTTGCTGTCTCTCTCTCTCTCACCCTCTTTCTGCCTTTTCCCAGGATGATGTAGCAGAAAGACCCTTGCCAGGTGCTTACAAGAAGTTCAGTGTTGAACTTCTCAGCCTCCAGAATTATAAACCAATACATTCCTGTTTCTTATAAATTGCCCAGTCTGTGTATTCTGTGATGGCAGCACAAAACTAACCAAGGCATTCTCTTTGTATATTCTACATAAACAATCATACTGCCTGTGAATAAAGACAGTTTTGTTTTCTCCATTTCAAACTGCTTTTTATTTCACTTTCTTGTGCTAGTGAATTTATGACCTCAGTACAATGCTGAATCAAAGTGTTAACAGAGGACATTCTAATCTCCTTTCTGATGTTAAGAAAGCATTCAGACTTTTACTGTTAAGATTGATGCTAATTGGAGGTTTTTCATACGTAAAATTGAAGAGATTCCTTTTTATTTTTACTTGCTGATAGTTTTTGTTATGAGTGGGTGTTAAATTTTGTCAAATGAATGTTTTGCAAATATGGAGACGATCATATTGTTTTTATGCTTTGTTGGTTAACATAATTAATTATATTGATTGATTTTTAAAATGTCCTATGATTATTGCATTCCTATGATTATCATTGGATCATCATTATTATTTTTAAAATAATAATTATATTATTTTAAAAAACATATTGATGCATTCAATCTGATAATAATTTATTTAAAACTTTAGAATTTATTTTCATGAGAATTTTTCATGTGCAGTTTTATTTCCTTATAATGTATCCATCTGGTTAGTGTCAGAATAATGATAGCTTCATAAAATTAGTGGGAAAGTGTCCCCTTATCATCTATTTTTTGGAAAAATTTGTGTAGAGTTGGCACTATTTTCTCCTAAATATTGGTAACATTCACCACTGAAGTAACACAACCTTAAAGTATTCTTTCGGGAAAGATGTTTGAACTACAAATTTAATTTTTAAATAGATTTAGGATAATAGGTGATCTTGTGTGTGTGTGTGTGTGTGTGTGTGTGTGTGTGTGTGTGTGTGTGAGAGAGAGAGAGAGAGAGAGAAACACTATAGTCATTTGTGTCTTTCAAAATATCGGCCCATTTCATCCAAGTTGTTGACTGAAGCAAAGTTGCTCATACTATTCTTTTTTTTGAGTTGGAGTCTCACTCTGTCGCCCAGACTGGAGTGCAGCGGCCGCTCCCGGCCACCGCAGCCTCGACCCGTTGGGCTCCGGCGATCCTTCCGCCTCAGCCTTCCGAGTAGCTGGAATTACAGGCGTGCGCTACCACGCCCGGCTGATTTTTTGATTTATTGGAGAGATGAGGTCTCGCTGCCCAGGCGGGTCTCGAACCCACGGACTCAGGCAATCCACGCACCTCAGCCTCCCAAAGGCGCGGGATTACAGGCTGAGCCACCGAGCCCGGCTCATACTATTCTTTTATTAACCTTTTAATGTCTGTAGGATCTAAAGTGGCGACTGATCTTATATTCCCGATATTAGCAATTTTCTTCTCTCTCGCTTTTACCTCAGCAGTTTGATTAGTTGTTTATTCATTTTAGTGATGTTTTCAAGGAATCAGCTTTTGGTTCCACTGATCTTTCCCTGTTTTTTTTTTCTATTTTACAAATTTCTAGCCCTTTATTACAGTTGTTTTTAGTTGTATGTGAGGGATTCGTTTTGTATACCAAAGTCGGTATGTATTTAAGTGCTACAGTCAGCTCTGTGAAACCTGAGTATAAAAGTTGGTCCTCCATAAACATGAGTTTCACATTCCACAAATACTGTATTTTTGATCCACATTTGGTTGGAAAAATCTATGTACAAGTGAACCCATGCAATTCAAACCTACATTGTTTAAAGGTCAACTGTGTTTTCTTCTTTCTATTTATTTAGGTTTTAATCTAATCTTCCTTTCATAGTTTCTTCAGGTGGCACCTCAAATCATTGATTTGAGACTTTTTTATTATTTAATACAAGAATTTAAAGCAGCATATTTCCTCAAACCACAGTGTTAGCTTCACCACCAAATTTCGATTTATTTTACTTTTAATCAGTTTGAAATGCGATACAATTTCTCTTATTATCAATTCTTTGGCCCATGGGTTATGTAAAAGTGTGTTGCTTGATTTCCAAATAATTGAGGATTTCCCAAATAGCTCTCTGTTATTAATTTCTAATTTAATTTCCTGTGGTAAGTCTTCTGTTTCTAGCCAAGAGATGGATTTACAAGCAACAGATTTATTACTTCCATGTGAAACAACTAAATATATAGACACAAACAGAAAGCAATTTTAGGACGTTGGCTTTCAAAACAGCAAGATGGGCAAAAAGATAGTGATTTCTGAGAGACAGGAAACAATTGAGATAAACTCTATAACTGCCTCCAGTTTACTGCCTGGAGAAAATTTCTGAGCTTCAACACAGGAAGGCAGCACCCGGGCAGAGCCTAGTGAACTCCCTTTGCTGAGGGGATGGAATGGAAATCTTCAAGAAACCAGGGAAGCTGGAGTTCACAGAACAGTACTGAAGAGAAGAGATATGAACAGTGGAGAATTCCAGAAGTTACAGAAAGTCTCCTAGGAGTATTCAGCTAAGTACTGATCAGTATTCAACTAAGTACTGATCATGTGTCTGAAGAAACAAGCTGATCTGGGAATGAACCACCCAGAAGGATTAGGGGATTAGAGGATTAGAGGAAACCATACTCAGAGCTCACACAGAGTCAAGAACAGTGTTTCTATTAATCATACTGGAAATCCTCATAATTCATAGGCTGATGAGTAGAACAGTCAATAGCATTTTTCCTCAATAGGAAATAATAATTAGTCATAGTCAAAATGCTTCTCTGGTCTTGCCTAACAAATGCAAAAAGAAATACCCCAAGGAATCAAACTAAGTTCAACTGACTTAGCTACATCCCAGAACAGAGCACAAAATATTGATAGGAATTCAAAAATACCCAAATTTCACAATGCCTGATATCCGACAAAAAATTACCAGGTATGCAAAGAAGGAAAATATGGACCAAAATGAAGTCTAAATTTAATCTATTTTTTTAAAAAGTAATGACACAGATATTAGAATTAGCAGATAAAGACATTAAAAGTCATTAGACCTACATCTCATATGTTCTAAAATGGAAGTGAAAAGACTGAACCTGTTAAGAAGAGGCATGAAAGATTTTTTTTATTAAAAAAAAATTGAACCTTGAAGGGGCGCAGGGAAACTTACCCCAGAGTATGGCTTTTTTTGTCACTAGGTCTCTCTGAATTTACTGCCTCCATTGAGATACAGAGAAGTTGCATCTCCTCCCTGTTATCTCATTATCGATGGCAGAAAAAAAGAGCAAGATGTGACCAAACCTGAGCAGAACTTACAAGTATGATGACTGTCTCCAAGCATCATTTAAATTTTAAAAGATATCTATTTGCATTCTGTTTTCCCTATTCATTTATTGACCCAACTGTGTGTTGCTTCACAGTAGAATTCCTCTTCTTCCCCCTCTCATAGACTGTTTTACCAGAATGCAAATCCCCATTCTCCCAGTGACCTTGAGATAATATTTAAGTTTCCATAATGGGAAGTTGGGTCTTCATCTTGGAGGCCGCCTCCCACACACATGAAATAAAATGAGTTTGCCTTTTCTCCTATTAATCAACCTTGCCTCATGCCAGTGATTTTTTAAGCAAACCTTTAGGAGGCCAACACTCATGGCTCCCGTCAATTCTAGGGATTATAACTACAAAATCTGAGACTAAAACATACATCTGTCAGGATTAATGTTAATTTTAGAAGAAGAAAGTATTGGTGAGCTTGAAAACATAGCAGTTGAAGCTACCCCAAATAAATCGCAGAGAGAAAGCTCAACAGAACAAAAGAAACATGAAAAAAAAATCCTGCTCCAACAGAGATCATAATTAAATTTCTCAAAATCAGTGATAAAGGTAAATATTTAAAGCAGCTAGAGAAAAAAGACATACTAGGCACACATACAAAAATAAATAAGGATGAGGGTGAAATGGCCCGAGGAACACTCAGCTTCTATCTCTCACTGTCAATAAAAGTCGAGAGGCAGGGAACTGGGAAGAAAGAGATTTCTTTCTGAACTCGGAATTCAAGGAGTCAGAACTTAGTTCCTTGCTTAAGTCTGCTCAGCTCCTTGGATTTTATAGTCCATATTTGTAAGCACAGGTGTTAAGGTTTGTTATAGATTAACATCAAGCTACAGCATTTCAGAATGTTCCTGTGATACCTGCATTCCATTATTCTGACATTCATTGCCTATACATTTTGAACCACCCTGAACTTTTTGCCTTTGTTATCAAAGACAAAGGAATGCTTTCCAGAGTTTATTAAATTTTTAACAGGTTATGCAAGTACACAGGAAAAAGCAGCTTAGCTTCATCAGTGAACACTAAAATAAGTGTTGGCTTAATACAAGTAAATCAGGCCTAAGACTTTGTTGTTAATGATTACCTTTGGGTTTAGCAGGAAGCTGGATTTATATTGTCAGGAACCAAAGCTTCTCTTAATTCATGATTACATTAACATTGTGAAGGTTACAAATTATCCTTCTAATTTTGACTTACCAAAATCCACCGTGCCTAGAAGAAATTCCCACAGACTACATGTAGAATCTCTCCCCAGCTGTATTCCTTACATTTTTTAGACTAGCAAAGGATTTGAACTGGGGTCTTTCTTATCAATGGCAGATTCCTTGTCAGAGACAATGCAAGCAGACAGTGGGGCAATATCTCTAAAGCACTGAGAGAAGACAAATGAGCCTACCAAGTTAGAATTCTATACTCAGTGAAAACATCTTTTACAAAACCAAGACAAAATGCTTTTTCTGATATACAGAAGTTAAAAGACTTCATTACTAATGAACCCACATGATAAGAAATATCTAATCACATCTTTTAGGCAGAAGAAAAATGACACCAGGAAGAGTACAGATTTGCACAAAAGAACAGAGTGTTTTTATTATTATTTAATTTTGTTTTTGTCAGAAATATATTCCGTGTCATGCCAGTCCTTTAAATGTATCGAGACATAAATAAATAATGTGTTGAGACTTATTGATGTGCCCAAATATGGCCTATCTTTCACATGACACTTGAAGAAAATATGTATTCTTCTGCTATTTAGTAAAGTGTCCTAGAAATGTGACTTACCTCAATTGTGTTTACAGTGTTTTTCACCTTTTCTGCTTCCTTGCTTATCTTCTATTTACTTGCTGCTAATCTCATTCAGTGTATTTTTCATTTTACATTTTGTACTTTCATCTCTAGAAATTTGATATGGCTTTTAAAAATACATGCCTCCCTTTTCTCTCCTTATTATGTCCATGCTTTTCTCCACTTTCTTGAATAAATGGAATGTATTTATCAAACTGTTTCAGCATTCTGGTCTGCTGATTCCGTCATTTGTCGTTTCCGAGTCTATTTCCTGTTGACTGATTTTTCTTCTGATTGCTTTATATTTTCCTGCTTCCTTGGTTTTTATTTTTTATTTTTATTTTCCTGCTTCTTTGAAAACCTGATAATATTTTATTGTTTTTTATTGCTATATTTTGCTAAATTCCTTTAAGTTGTGTTGGTCTTTGTTCTGGAACACGGTTCAGTTTCTTGGAATCCACTGGATCCTTTTCAGAACTTACATCCAGCTTTAGGAGGGCAGAGTCACAGGACCCTTCAGTCCAGGGCTGACTTTTCTCCCTACTGAAGCCCGTGCTTCCGAGTGTTCTCTTTGGATGTCCATGTGCTAGGAGGTTTTTCAGGCCTGCAGAAGTTCTGAAGATGGTTCTTTCTATTCCTTTCAATTATTCTTTCCCTGACCTCCTTTGACACATACACAGATCAACATTCAAAGACTTGAGGGAATTCCTTTTCACATCTCTGGAGCTTTGCTTTGTCGAGCACTTCTCTCTTCTTTAGTCTCACAAACTCTAACATTTTTTGCTTTCATGAATCTGAATCCTGTTTCCTAAACGTCATGAAACCACTAAGCTCTGTTTGGATTCCTTCTTCCTGCACTTCATCCTGACTTTCTCAGGTAGTGACCTAGGATAGTCATTGAGCTTACTTTGTTTCCTTTTTTTTTTTAGAATCAATGCCCTCTGCTGCCTGTCATTTCACATATGTTACTCGGTTTTCTATTTGCTTAAGGTGAGAGGGAAAAATCTAATGCTGTCACTCCATCACGACTAGAAGTAGATGTCGCTATCATTGAATGAACTGGGTAACTGAGATCTAGGGAGTGAAGAGTCATGGACAAATTCACCAGAACATCAGTGACCAATGCGGACCTATGGTCATCACCTCTCCGTCCAAGGTCCTGTCTATTATGCCAATCCTATTACCACCTGGATGCTTCCAAAATATCCTCAGATCATCTCTTGAATATCTGGATAAAACCAGGTTGCACATTTGAGAAAACACAATCCCTTAGCTTTCTGATCCTAAATATTTACTCCTTTTTTCACTGGAAAACAATGGAACAGATTAAATGTGATAATAAAAGTATTATCTCTCCCATGGCATCTTTCCACACGGCCCCAAACAACAATCTGAATGTCCTAAGCAATCATCTTCATGAAGCTATTGCTCCATACTCATGGGAACTTGAGTTGTTTTTCTTTCAACTCCGGTATTCCAGAAAACAAATAATTGCTAATGGGACAAAAATACTGGCACCTCTCTGGAGCATGCAAAAGGAAAGAATCCCTTTTCAGTGTTCTTGACTTGGAATCTTGTTGGAATCTCAAGCCAGGAAATCTAAGTGGCTGCCATACCTACAGGACCCAAAAAGAACTGTTGAAGTCCAAAGCCTCAGTCTTAGAATGACCGGGTGCCTGTTGGTTTGAGTGCGTCCTCTGCCACTGGTTGTTCAAGGCTGGCCCAGCCTGGGTTTTTCTCTGTATTTTGAGTCATACACTTCCAACAGTTGAAAGGTTGGCTTTTAGATCATCTATGTTTTGAGTCTGAATGGGGGAGTCTGCATGTTGGAATGCGGGTGCCTCAACTCTCCACCATGGTGTGGCAGAGATAAGAGATCATCTCCAAGGTCCTCTGTGCCCTGTAGCCCTCATCTCCATCTGTTCCTAGACCACATGGGCCAAAGGCAGATTAGTCAGGTTAACAATGTTCCCCAGGAGCGATCCAAGATTTACACCCTCTTGCTGAAATCCCAGAGCCATTGCTGGTACATGGAGATCCTTTGGATGAACTAGAAGCAGGCATCTCCTGCAGGCAGATTAATTGCAAAAGTCTCAGCTTCCCATGAGCTAACAGAGTTGGGATCAGGTTACACAGCTGCACACACAGACTTCTGTCTGTCTAGCCCTACCTGCACTCCCTGGACAAGGCGCCTGTGGTCAGGGTGCAATTTGCACCATCTTAAGGGACCTTGGCTAGTTCCAACTCTCCCATCTTCCATGGCATGTGGACACCGCCCAGCCCATCCAGCAACTCTCATAGAGCTGCGGGGTTTTCTCTATAAAAGCTCCTGGTGGTCTCACCAGCTCCTCCTCCACTGAGATAAGTCTGTTCTCTTTCTTCCATCTCACCCTCACCATGCCTTGTGTCTGCCAAAAACTTGGCCAATGATCCATTCATTTCTGTCTACCCATTCAACAAAGAGGCATTCCACATAGGAGGAAATGCACATGGTCGATAGTGATAAAGAAAATGCATATTAAAATAATAATACAAGATGATTTTCACCCATCAAATAGTTAGAAATTGTAAAGAAGGATGATATCAAGTGTTTGCATGTACACAGGAAATAGGCATGCTTGTACATTGTCATGGGAGTACAAATGGGTGATGGGTTTTAGGAGATAATTTGACAGCACACATATTCTTTACATATCTTCAAATACCTCTCATGTCTGCAAAGGTATACGTAACAAAAATGTTCACTGCTTCATTTTTTTCAGCAGTGAAAAAATTGGAAACAATCTAATTGTTAATAAGGGGTTTGGTTAAATAAAATATGCTACTTCTAGTCTTTGGAACAGTGTGCAGCCATTAACAAATGGAGGAGGTTTACATGCACTACTGGAAAGTTCTCCAAGAGATCATGAGATGTGAAGAAAGTCATGGAGTAATAATGCATATAAAAGCATATAACAAAAGGTTCATACAAGAGAACGGTAGAGTGTGTATGCACGTGTGTGTGTGTGTGTGTGTGTGTGTGTGTGTGTAAATGCATTGACAATTGACCGGAAGGGTGTGCTCATGGCCTCTGAGAGTTGTATTGTATCTGGTTCGAATCAGCCTACTTGTGCTAACTCTGACCAGGGCCAAGAGGCTTCTTGATGACTCAATGACCAACTAAATGCTTTCAAATTCATGGTTTATACTGAGGCTTTCACACACCAGTAATCATGCAACACACACACAGGCAGTGATAAGAGAGAGAGGGAACGAACGACGATGAATAGCTTGGGAAACCAGCAGGCTGACAAGACAAACCAGGCAGGTCTGGATTTCCCTGAAAACACTGATCTGCTGGATGGAAGATGTCACTGATCTTCTCCCAGCAGATTCCAGTAGCTACTGCCTCAGTGTTCTCATGGGCAGAGTTTCTGTAGGCATCTCGGCCATGGTCAATTTCTTTGCTGTTTCTATGGCCTCTGCAGGAGTGTCCGTGGTCTTGATCTCAGCTGCCTTCTGGCTTCACTTTCTTGTCGGGTCTCAGGGGTGCCTGGCCAAAGTAGCTGTTACCGAATCACCTCCGTCCACCATACCTGTGTTCATCACACCTCTGAGGGGTCAGCGATTTCACTGCGGGCTGAGTCATTTGCGCTAAGTGACTTCATTTTGAGATAGGCAGGATCAAGGGATTGAGACTGAAGGGGAGATGAACACACAAGTAGTTCATGGTAAAGAAGGTGCCCCAAAGAGTTGAGATCATTCATTGATGATCGGATGAAAGCAAAGAAGTATCTGGATTCATTCCTCAAATGCAAATTTCGAAAGCTAAAATGTTAAATGCAAAAACTGAATCCTAGAAAAAGTAGCTAAAATGGAGCATTTATGACTTGTTTGGAAGAGCGAATTGTTTCTCAACTTTGACGCTCTGGAAGAAATCACAAAGGGGAAGGTCGACAAATCACACTGCGTAACAACTGGAAACTTCTGTCCAAAATGCCCTCGCAAGCTCAAGAGAAACAAACAGCCTGGACAAAAGTGCTGGTTGCTAGGTTGATTGCACAATAAATAAAAAAACTCCTCAAATCAAGGAATAAAACACCAACTGACAAACAGATACATTAGGACACACATGTGCATTCAAAAAGAATTCACCTTGTGCTTTTTTGAATGAGGAAATTTACTACAGGATGTGAAATATACTCTATTTTCCCCCAGAGCCCTCCACCCTAGAATTTCCAGTTCAAACCCCTGCATAAATTAGGAAGCTGCCTCTGGCTCTGCTGCTCTCTTGGCTCTGAAGGTGCAGCGGTCTGGTCCACACATGTTAGGCGTAATGCTGGCCGCAGCTGGACTCTTTTGGGCAGGAGGAACCTTGGAGACTCTTGAAGCAGGATATTGTTCAGAGGCCCCATAGTTTGCCCAGAGACACAGGTGTGCAGTGGGAGGTCAGGGCAAAGGCCCAGGGCGTGGTGGCAAGGAATCTAACGTTGCTATGCTCTACAGTGGGGCCCAATGCTTCCACTTCCTCATGGTCTCTGTCCCGCCTCCTCAGATGATCTAGGGGCTGAATACACGATGGAGAACTTGCCAAGGGCCAAGCTCTGTTCCCTGTGGTTTCCCCCACGGCCTAGCACCCCAGAGCAGGTCTTCTAGAAACATCTGCTCCTGTCAGATGCTAAATGCCCTGCAGATGTTTGGGCCTAAGAGTCAGCATCTTCTTTCCTCTTTTCTGCTAAATAATGTGTCACCCTCCATGCAGTAGAGGGTGCCCAGGAATCTTAGGGTTTTGTTTGGTTGGTTGGTTTTTCCAAACCTCATGCAAGATGAAGGTAGCTTCTTTATTCAGACCAGGAGGCTCGGGGGTCCTAGGGCATCCCAGCTGCTTCTCATATAGGCACAGCCTGGATGCTTCTGCCTGAAGCTGGCTCCAGGGGGATCCAGGGAGGCATCACAGAGGAGGTGACGCTGAAGGATCTGGAGATCCCAGAGGGACTAAGGGAGGGACAACAGGTGTTTAAGAGCACGATGTGCTAAAACAGGATGGAGCCCCTGTGGATTGGTTAGTGGGTGGGTGAGGGTAGGATCAAGTTACAGACAGAGGCAAGGCAGGAGCCATGGAAGGGATTTGAACCAGAGCCTGATGTGGTCAGATAAGGAAGTCCACTCCCACGGAGGCGAGTTTGCTGGGCCAGGGCTGAAGGCAGGAGACAGGCTAGGAGATGGGCTAGGAGACGGTCGCAGAGGTTGAAGTGAGAAAGCAAGCAATGCCATGGAGCACATGATTTAATCCTACGTAGGCAGGAAAAAGACACATAAAGAGGCACCTGTTAGGGTGTGGCGGTCATGCTGGGTGAGGACATACAGCTGTGTCCCCTCACTCAACTGAGATTCCAGGGTGTCCATTTCAGGCTCGAGCTAGCCCCTGGGCCCTGGAGGACTCAGACATGGAAGCCTCCAGAAACACAGCCTCTGTGTTGCGATCAGGCCTCCACGGCTGAGTGTGTTGGCAGAGTGCTAGGGCAGAAGACTGGCAGACAAAGCAAGGGAGTCAGAGCTGGCTTCCTGGAGGAGGTGAATCCTCCTGCAGACTGACACAAAGCCCAGGGTACAGGTGAGATTAAAGGAGGGTGCTCTGGGGTCACGCCTCCCCCCACACGCACATACACCCACTGAGGGCACCCGCCTCCCTGCTGTACTCCTGTCCTGAGTGGGAGCCTTATTGCTGGTGACTGGGAGATCCTGGACACCAGGGCCTGGATCACAGACAGGCGGCAGAGGACTTGCTACCTCTGACCGAGGTCTCATTCTTCCCAGGTTCAAATTCTGAATGAGGTCAAGGAGCTCTAAGTGCCCCCAGGACAGAGCAGCAGGCTGCCTGGAGCCCCCCGGAGGGACCCAGAGCCTCTCACCTTGAATTCTAGGACCGTGCCCGGCTTCATCTGGGTGTGGGACCAAAGGGAAGTTCTCCCTTCCTTCTTCTCCAAAGGGGAGGGCCAGAGGGGCTCAGTCTGTCCCTGTGAGGCACGTGTTCAGGGGCTCTGCTGAGCTGACCTCTGGTGGAGGCTGCAGGGAGGAGGTGGCCCTCTGCCTGGTGTTTGGGTCCATCTGGACTTCAAAGCTCTCTTTGCCATATGGAACAGCCGGGAGAGGTGTCAACTCTGCCCAGGGGCAAAACTGGAGCCTCACCTGGGGTGTGGGGGAGGAGAACAGAAATAAACTCCTCTGTGGGGGATAGGCTTGGCAGTAAAGCGTGGGGACCAAAGGGAGAGCGAGACCACCCCTCCCAAAAAGTGACTCATGCTCCGCAGGCGCTTCCTTCGTATGCCAAGGAGAGACTCGTGCCAGATTGCTGAAAGTGAGCAGCGGATATAAATACAGTTCTGGTCCCTTGAGCCACACCTCCCGGCTGCTTTGCCAGCCGCCTGCTCTGGAAAAACCCGACTAGGACAACTATCTCAAGTCAAGACTCACTGTGGTCCAGCGGAGGCAGAGTCTGCCCCCTGGTGGTCCAGTCATGCAAAGACCCCGCCCCCCAAATCTCACCCTTTGGACCCTGCAGATTTGGCAAAAAGTCCGTGGTGGAGAGCCTTAGAAAATAAATATGCATTCTCCTTCTTTTAAAAAAAAAAGTAGGGGATGCAAGCAAAGATTTCGTGCATTCACCTATTGCACTGGGCTTTAGCCTGGGCACCCATTTGAGTCTGGGCACCCGTCACTCCAATAGTGAGCATCGTACCCAATAATCAATTTTTCAGCTCTCCCTCCCCCAACCTTTTGTAGTCTCCAGGGTCTAATATTCCACTCCGTATGTCATGGACTTCTTGATGGAATGTCTAACAAAGAAATGTGTCATCCCCTCGCCTGATTTGGGTTGTGATTTCTAGAAGACTTATTGACTTCCCTCCTAGTCAGCAAAATAAGGAAGTTCTCCTCTAAGGATGAACCCTACAGACAGAAAGGTGATTTTGCCATGAAGCCACAGAGACAAGGAAGGTTAGAAAAGCAGAGGAACCCCAAGCCGATGTGCATGTGTGAGTTTGGTTCGTTTCTTGGGTAGCAAGTATCTTTGGAGATGCCAAAATTTAATGTCCGACATGGCAGCATAATGCAGGGCTATGAGAACCAGACTCCCTGGGCTCAAATTACCCCTCTGCTTCTTACCAGCTGTGTGACCTTGGGGCAATTACTTAAACACTGTATGTTTCAGTTTCCTCACCTATAAAATGAGGATGATAATGGAATCTGTCTCATAGAATTTCTAAGGGGATTAAATGAGTTGATATAATAAGGTCTAGCACATGGTGTGTGCTCTATAAGCTTTTGAAATTATTGCTGCTGCTGCAACAAATTGTTTTTTGGATGCAAGCAAACGATCCAACAATACAGACTTTGTGATACAGATAAGGAGTGGTCACATTCCTCTACCAGAATCCAAAACCCTTCGCATTTGGGGGCTGGTCCCTTTCCGTGGTCCGTGTTATGGACATAAAGAGAATAGAAGTCCACCCTTCCATCCTTGGGCCTGTGGTGCATGGTCAGGTGGAAGGAACCATGGGGAAGGGGCACACAGATACAGGGACAGCTGGGGATCGTGCAGGGAGCCTGGGACCTTCAGCAGGGCCATCGGGAAGTCAGTGCAGGAAGATGGGAGAGAGGTGGCCTCTCAAGCCAACCGGTGCTGGAGGATCTTGCTGGATGAACAGCCCCCTTTTTTTTCTCCAGCTCTCTGCCTCCCTCTGAATGCTGTGAGCAGACCAGCAGCTTTTGTTAGCCATTGTCAGTGCTATCGCTTCTACCCAAGAACCCTATCACGAGGAGACTAGGGCCCAGAGAGGGTAAGTGGCTTGATCAGGATTACACAGCAGTTCCATGGCAGAGCGAGGCTCCACCTGCTTAAGTTGCCCACCGTTGTCCTCTACCTGTGGGAAAGGAGTTAGTGAGTCCTTCCCAGTTCAACTGCAAACAAGATCAAGGACACGGGTGGACAAAACCTCAAACCAGTACCTATTAAGGCAGCTAGTGTCTTCAACTGCAATCAACTCTCCTCCTGACATCTGTGGCTGACAGCTCACGGGCTCCCTCCAGTGGCCATATTGCTGGCAGCAGAGGCCCTAGAGGTCTTGATCGGGCTTCCAGAACCCAGAAACTGAAGGCAGGGATCCTGACAGGGGAAGGGGAGGAGAACTGTACCTTGACCTCTGACTCTCATGCAAGGTCAGCCAAGGTCAGGGCCCTGGGAGCAGAGGAGGCCAGGCCCAGACCCAAGCAGCGTTTCTGACGGTGAGTGTTTCCCTGGGTGAGATCCCACCTGAGACACTGCCCTGGAGGGTTCTCCCCGCAGGGCCCGGCCACTCTGGTCCCAGCTACTCTCTGGATCCATGACCCAGAATCCCCATGTCCTGAGTTTAGTGACACGCACAGAACTGATCTCCAGATATTGAGCTCCAGAGGCGGTCCACAGACTGCAGAGTGACACGCACGTGCCCCAGGAAGGAGGTGTGCCTAAGCGTGCCTCACATACACACACGCACATGCACAAACACATGCATACGTGCCCACACGCACATGCACAAACACATGCATACATGCACACGCGCAGGACACACAAACGCCACCGTGAGCACACAAGCAAGCAGACACACACCACACAGGCACACATATGCACACACATATACACACAGATACAATTACAAACAGCTTTGTCAACACCGTATATTAACAGAGCAGTAACTGATTTCTTTTCTCTCAGCCACTCTGGAAGAATACAGAATAGAAAATACAGAACTTTAGAGTCATACAGACTCAAATTAAAATATAAATGCTCCTTTTTCCCTGCACAATTAATTTAAGCCTCCGGGTCTCAGTGTCCTTCTCTGTAAAATTAGGCATAGGTGGTGTTCACCCCTCAAGATGCCACGAGGAGAAAGAAAATATTGCGCTTGGTTTGGGAAACAGAGGAAGACTCAGTGGATAAACGGGGCTTTCTGTCCACTGTGCTCCCGTGAAGGGACCGGGGAGGGTCACGACACCAGACCCCGCTCTGTCATCCGGTTAGGTAAATCTGCAAACCTCCCCTAAATACTCATGATGAGCCAGGTCTGAAGATGGTAAATAAGACGCCATCCTCCAACTCAAGGAGCTTACAGCTCTGCAGGAAAGACAGGTACACGGACAAGGTCAGATGTGTGTCCTGACAGAAGTTCAAGGTGCTATGGGGGCAGAGAGGCAGGAGGCATAAGGTAGTAGGGTCTGGAGCAGTAGAAGAAAAATTAGCCTGAGAGCAGGGAGTGAAGAAGTATCACAGATGATGGACAGATGATAAACTGATAGGCAGATGAAAGATGATACAAATAGTAGATAATAGATAGCTATAATAGATGAAGACGGATAGGTAGGTAGATAGATAATAGAAAGTTATCAACTACATGTACATCACATTGTGTGTGTGTGTGTGTGTGTGTGTGTGTGTGAGATTTGGTGTGAGGTGTTGGGTTCTCCAAGTAGAGAGGTCCAGAGAGAAACCACTGACGGCAGAGTCTTCATGGGAAACTGAAGAAAACATGGGCTCCCTGGGGGTGGCCCAGGTGAGGCCGGAGCGTCAGGCAGGTAGAGCAGAATCGAGGAGCTGCAGTTGAGGGGACATTGTGAAATGAAGCATGAAGAGGCTTTGATAAAGGAGTCGCCATGGACAGCAGAGCACGTGGGCGCGTGTGAGAACAGCACAGGACATGGAATCAACAGGGCAGGCTGGTACTGATCTCCAGCTGATGAGCTCCAGAGGCGGTCCACAGACTGCAGAGTGACACGCACGTGCCCCAGGAAGGAGGTGTGCCTGAGAGTGCTTCACATACTTATGCGCACACGCACATACGCATGCATACATGCACACACGCAGCACATACAAACGCAACCATGAGCACATAAGCAAACAGACACACACCATATATGCACACATATGCATACACCTATGCACACAGTCACAGCAATTATAAACAGCTTTGTCAAGCCGGGCTCGGTGGCTCAGCCTGTAATCCCGCGCTTTGGGAGGCTGAGATGAGTGGATTGCCTGAGGCCGCGGGTTCGAGACCCGCCTGGGCAAGACCTCATCTCTACAATCAATCAAAAAATCAGCTGGGCGTGGTAGCACGCACCTGTAGTTCCAGCTACTTGGAAGGCTGAGGCGGAAGGAACGCCGGAGCCCAGCAGGTCGAGGCTGCGGTGGCCGGGAGGGCCACTGCACTCTGGTCTGGGTGACAGAGTGAGACTCCAACTCAAAAAATAAATAAATAAATAAACAGCTTTGTCAGCACAGAATATTAACTGAACAGTAACTGATTTTTTTTTCTCAGTCACTCTGGAAGAATGCAGACTAGAAAATATAGAACTTTAGAGTCATACAGACTACAATTAAAATATAAACGCTCCTTTTCCCTGGGGTGAGGCATAGGGGAAGGAGGAGTCAAGACTGCTCCCAGGTTTCTGGGTGGGGCGGCTTGGCAGCTGAGATGGCATCCAAGATGATGAACACAGGGCAGGAGCCCGATAGTCAGGGCTCTGGGGGAAAACTAGAACGGCAGATCTATTTGGATGCAAAGTCGAGATGCCCGTGGGTGACCTGTGACAGGCAGACAGACAAGCCTAGAGCTGGGAAAAGAGGAGGAAGAGAAGGAGGTAACAAGTGGAGACCTGGTCCAGGAAGGATCTGTGGTCAGGGAAGAGGGAAGGGTCACTGAGAAAGGAGAGGCGTCAGGGGAAGTCTAGAGGGCTTCAACTGTAGGGGCAAGTTTCAAAGAAGCTAGGAGGAGGATTCAGCGTCCCATTTAAGGACTCCCCCTTCCTGCCCCTCCACTGATGCCGGAGGGAAGGAAGGAAAGACAGCCAGAACAAATGTCCATACCCTGGTTTCTACATGCAGTGGTCAGGATTATGGTCACGCAGAGTCAGAAAAATCTTGGAGGAGCTATGCAGACATTGGTCACCTTTATCGACCAGCATTCAAAACACTCCTGACTGACAAAGGCTGGTTCCTTTGTGGAAATAAAAGGGGCAGCAATTCCCTCTCCTACCCTCAGGCAGATAGAATGTAGCCATGGGACCTCAGCTCTTGAGCAAGTTGAGGCTTTGTGAAATGGGTGATGATAGAACCTACACCTTCCGTCGTTTGCAGTGAAGATTTGAGATGAAAAGGCAGGGAAAGTACCCACCCAGGTGCATTCTCCCAATTACTCTTGCGCTACCTGAGAACTTTCTCACTGTCCAGATTTGCAGGCACACTGATCATGTTTTCTGGGTGTCTTCTGACATAGTCCAGAAGAGGGACACTGAGAAGCACAGCTCACAATGATAAACTCCAGGTCACTGGCATAGAGACTCACAGGTAGGTTATGAGTATTTTGAAGTAGGTTCCCACGGGGTGAATTAGCTAGGGCCGAGAGGAACAAGGAACTGCTTTGTATTTCTAATAATAATCAGTATTTTTATAAAAAATAATAATGCGTACCCCTCGTGAAATTTTAAAGAAGATACAAATAATTTGAAATCCTGACTCCAGAAATAGCTATCGCCCACAGTAGTAGGTAGGATTATAGACACCACCCCCAATCACCACCACCAAAGATGTCCTCACCATAATTTGGAGAGCCTATGATATGGTAATTTGCATGGCAAAGGGCACTTGAAGAACCTGAAGATGAGGACATTATTCTGGTGGGCCCAGTGAGGTCACATGGGTCCTTGAAAGTGTGGAACTGGCTCGGTGGCTCAGCCTGTCATCCCACGCCTTTGGGAGGCTGAGGTGAGTGGATTGCCTGAGCCCGCGGGTTTGAGACCCGCCTGGGCAGGCGAGACCTCATCTCTACAATAAATTAAAAAAATTAGCTGGGCGTGGTAGCGTGTGCCTGTAGTTCTAGCTACTTGGAAGGCTGAGGTGGAAGGATCGCCAGAGCCCAGCGGGTCGAGCTTGCGGTGGCTGGGAGCAGCCACTGCACTCCAGTCTGGGTGACAGTAAGACTCCAACTCAAAAAAAAAAAAAGAAAGAAAGTGTGAAGCCTTTCCCAGCTTGGCGAGATGAGTATATTCTGTTCTCTTCTTCAGAAACACGATGTTACGCACAGAGGTCTTCTTTGTCTTCCATATCTGCCATCTTTTCTAAATTTTCTTTCACACTTTTGTTCTTTTCTCTCTGTTCTGTGTGGTGCTCTCCAGAACTCCGGTGTGACACTAGTTGTCAATTCTGGTTTTTTGTTGTTGTTGCTTCTAGTGTGACTCTCACCACCTCAGAAGGGTGGGGAGGAAAGTGCGGAGTGGACAGGAGAGGCTGTGGCATCAGTTAGGCATCTGGATACTCTTTGATCAAATGCTTCACCTTCTTTCACCAGAGTAGTTTGCATTCCTTCAGGTTTTAATGTTTAAAAATCAGTGTGCTCACAGTTAATCCCCTTACATCACTGCCTGTCTGTGCTGCTATTCTGTGATCTCAGCCTTCCTTCTTTCTTCCACTACTTCAGCTCTGCCAGGCACCTGGTGTAGTCATCAGAAAGGATAGATCAGCACAGACTTTTCTGGCCTCTTCCCGATCTGGGTCTCCAAGGCTACTTAACAAATGTAGCAGTCTTAGTGGCTTAAAACTATCCCCATTTGGCCATGTCTCATGGTTCTATGTTTCAGGAATTTAGGGCAGACTCAGTTGGGTGCATCTGGTCCACAAATGGCTGGAGTCACTCAGTGACTGCAGTTGGTGGCTCTTCTGGTCTTGGAGGGTACCAGTTGGCTTCACATACCAGGGCCCTGGTGGGGACGACTGGAAAAATGGGCTCCCAGCAGGGCAGTCAGACTTTTCTTTTCTTTTCTTTTCTTTTTGAGTTGGAGTCTTACTCTGTTGCCCAGACTGGAGTGCAGTGGCCGCTCCCAGCCACCGCAGCCTCGACCTGCTGGGCTCCGGCGATCCTCCCACTTCAGCCTTCCAAGTAGCCGGAATTACAGGCATGCACTACCACACCCGGCTGATTTTTTGGTTTATTGTAGAGATGAGGTCTTGCCACGTTGCCCAGGTGGGTCTTGAAACTGCGGACTCAGGCAATCCACTCACCTCAGCCTCCCAAAATGCGGGATTACAGGCTGAGCCACCAAGCCTAGCTTGGTCAGACTTTTCAAGTGGTGGCTCAGAGCTCCACGAGACAGGAAGCAAAGACTTAACACAGTCTTTGTAAAGCCAAGGCCAGAACAGACATGGCATCACTTCTGTCATCTCCAAGCCAAGGGGCAGGAAATAGACCAATGGGAAGAGTGTCAAAGAATCCACAGCCTCCTTCCATCCATCCCATTGTCACCTCAGAGGAGAGGTCAGTAAACACTTTTCTTAAAGAGTCAGGTAGCAAATATTTCAGGCTTTGTAAGTCATGCAATCTCTGTCTCACCTACTCTACCCTGCAGCCGTTATGTGAAAACAGACCAGACCATATGTCAGTGAGCAAGCATGGCTGTGTTCCAGTAAAACTTTACTCATTGTTGGGCATGGTGGCTCACACCTGCAACCCCAGGACTTTGGGTGGCCAAAGCAGGGGGATCACTTGAACCCAGGAGTTCAAGACTGCAGTGAGCCATGATCGTGCCACTGCACTCCAGCCTGGGTGACAGAGTGAGACCCTGTCTCTAAAAAAAACCCAAAGTCTTCACTCATAAAAACAGCCAGCCAGCCTGCAGGGCATGGTTTGCTAACCCTGTTCTATGAGAACAAAGTAGATCTCTTTGGGAACATTTCCCATTTCTCCTGCCACCTCTAAATCTGATTCCAATCCACAGATCATTTGATAGGCCTCAAAGGATCATGGCACTTTTTCCTTGTATTCCATGTGGCCTGAGGAGGTGTGTGTGGGTTTCCGTGGTCTGCTTTGACTAGCCCAGATGTCATGGCATTAGTCAGGTGTACTTCATGGCTGTCTTTTGGGGGCATGGCTATTTCCCTGTTTCATCAATGGGGTTATTTTGTTTTTCCTCGTGTGTGTGTGTGTGTGTGTGTGTGTGTGTGTGTGTGTGTGTGTTGGTCTTTGAGAGAGAGGAATATCATTTTCATCTGGGGGTGCAAATGTGACTGGGAGAAGTATTCTGATGCATCTGAAGGCCACAAACAGCCCAGTGGATTCCTCTCCTGTCTATTATCTTCCTTACATCACTTCCAGAAAGCCCTCCCATTGTGGAAACGCATTCTTTTTTTTGAATGCTGCAGAACACAGACGTGGATTTAGGACCTGGGTTCAGGTAAGTTCCTCCTTACCTGGGACCCCATTTCTCTGCAATTCCAAGCACAGAGACGTAGGCGCCTTCTCCCATGCTGGTGGCTTTCAGCTGGTCGGCCACCACAGGGATGCTGCAGTGACATAACAACAAGGGAAAGTGAATGGACCAAATGGCCCCTGAAGGTCTTGCTGGCCCCCAAGTCCCTCATCATGAGTGTGACAGCACAGCAGCGTTTTCAAAGATTCCACCCTTGTCCTGGGGCAAAAAGCTTCCAAAGGGTGGTCCACGTGAAAGCTGAGACCCGTTGCCTTTGGAGAGCATCAGATTTCTCAAAGCTCAGTTTGCAAGGCATTCATCTAGAACACCTGCCTGCCTTCCAGCGTCACCTTGACCAATCCCTTTTCATCCCGTGTTTCTTCACCTGGCTGAGCTAACCACTCAGCTCATCAAATGGGCCACCCTCTACTTTTCTGTCTAGACTCTGCTTCTGGTAGTCCCTCAGCTTGGGAAGCCCTGTCCTTTCCATGTTTGGCCTGGCAGACTCTTAACTTGTCCTAAGAGCTCAGCTCACTTTCTAGGGCACCCCTGGGCCACCCTCAGCCCAACCCACATGATTCCCTTTCCTGGGTTTTCATAGCACCCCCTGTGCTGGCCCTGTCCTTTGTCTTCACACCTTTTCTCTCTTCCTGTAAGATTTCCAGGAAGGGGAGAAGGTGGGGAGGGGGAATTCACTGCTGTATCGCTGTCATTGGCTCCGTGCCCATCACACAAAAGTCACCCAATAAATATTGGTTGCGGGAATAGATGAATGAGACATAGTGATTTGCACAGACATTTAGATTTGCACAGTACATTGTAAATGTATTACTAACTCATTTTTTAGTTACGCTTCCCCCACACATGACCTAATTTGAGAATACAAACCAGAAGGCGGGTATAGCAGAGGTCTTTGAAAGCAGGTAGCTCACAGATCACTTATAAAGCAGGTCACCTTGTGCTTTTCACACAGATCCATTGTCTTTGGGCCTCCCGACACTACCCTCTCTCCTTTGGGGGCATTTCTGCCACTGGCAACTATCAGTGTAGGAGCACTGCCCTCCCTTAGGCCAAGAGGTGAACATGAGACCAAGCAGGGCCGATTAGATTTTCCCCAGGACTCTAAATCCAGGGCAGAGAGATGCAGGGATGGAGCATTATTGGCTGGTAGGAACTCACGGACTGCAGTGGTCAAACCTCAGCAAAGCTCTGAGAAGTTCCCGCTTCCTGTGGCAGGGATGACCAGTGCTGTCCAGGGTCCCACCTCTACACCTTCCTGGGAACAGGCTTAGACTACGTTTCCCAGGCTCCTTTGCACTTAGAACTGGCCGGTGGGACAAAATGGAAGTGATGTGTCCGTTTCAGACACGATCCATGACAGACCTTCCCTATGTGAGCCCCACTCTGCATCATCTTCTACTGACTGAGTGGAGAGGGGTCCAAGGACCTAAAGCAGAGAGGAGCCACAAAACGGAGGGAACTTGAGTGGCTGAATCACTATGTAGAGCAGAGAACCGCCCCCCCACTCACCATTAACTTGATTAGGCTGTGACATGCTGAACTGTGTTAAGCCACTAAAATGGTGGATTGCCCATTACAGAAAATACTCTACCTTGATTAATTCTGCTTGTGACCATTTCTAGGCCTCCAGCCTTCCCATAGAGTCTTTCCAATGCAATATATATATATATATATATATATATATATATATATATATATATATATATATATATATACACACTCAAGGTTTTCTGCGCCTGGCCACCTTTGGTTGTTTGCATCCTGAGAACCCTGGCAATATGAGCTGGAAGTGGCCACGGAGACCATTTTCCAAAAGCAAGAACCAGAGAGGTGAAGTAAATAGCCCACAATCAACAGGTGTAAATGGCAGATCTGAGACTGGAACCCAGAACCCCTGATTCCTTATTCAGCCCCTTTCCATCGCCCTGGGATCTATCTTGCTTGGAACATAAATCTGGATTCCTGTGATGGCAGTGAAATGCACAGTCACCTCCAGACATCGATTTTGCCCAGAGGACCCTGTGCCTGCACTGGGGGCTCAGAGCAAGGATCGATGGTGGGGTCCACAGACCTGGTTGTAAATCGCAGCCATGAGAACACAGCAGAGCTTGTTTCTTGGCAGTAAATTCACCTCCAGCTAGGAGCCCGGCTTCTCTCCCTTCATGATTCTAGCTCGTAGATCAGACAGTGTTTGAAAGAGAGAGAGAGTGTTTTTCACCTTGCTTATTTTCCCCCAATACTTATAAGGAAACTTAATGTTTAAATAAATGTAGATTCACTGAAGGCTTGCAAAGACAGCACAGAAAGGTCCAGTACACCCTTCATCCAGCTTCCCCCAACACTAACATGTTACAAAGGCCAATGATTAAAACTAAGAAATTAACACTAGCACTACTATTAACTAAGCTACAGACTTTATTTGGATTTCCCCGATTTTTTCATAGATGTCGTTTTCTATTCCAGAATCAAATCCAAGATATGATGGTTATCCTGTCTCCTTCATATCTGCCAGTCTGTTAGAGTTTCTCGGTCTTTCCTTCTTTTGTTTTGTTTTTTTGAACAAGGAAGTGGATAGTTTGAAGAGTACTAGTCTGGTATTTTGGAGACTGTCCTTCAGTTAAAATTTGTCTGGTGCTTTCTCCTGATTAGAGCGGTGTTATAGATTTGGGAGAAGAATAACACAATAGGAATAATGCAAAGGCTGGCCAGGCTCGGTGGCTCAGTCTGTCATCTCAGCACTTTGGGAGGCTGAGGCGAGTGGATTGCCTGAGCCCGCGGGTTCGAGACCCACCTGGGCCACTTGGTGAGCCCTTGTCTCTACAATAAATAAACAAATAAATAAGACAGGCATGGCAGCGCACGCCTGTCGTTCCAGCTACTTGGAAGCCTGAGGCGGAAGGATCGCCGGAGCCCAGTAGGTCGAGGCTGCGGTGGCCGGGAGTGTGCCACTGCACTCCAGTCTGGGCAGCAGAGTGAGACTCCAACTCAAAAAAGCAAAAGAATGATGCAAAGATGAGGTCCTTGTCTGCATCAGATCAGGCAGCACATGATATCAACCTGACTGAGTAGCACTGAGGAGAACTTAGATTGCTAGGTTTAGGTAACACCTGCCAGCTTCCACCACTGTGCAGTTTGAGATTTTGTTTTTCCTTTCTATACTCTATTTGTCATAAGAGGGTCACTCGGTTTAACCCACACTCCAGGAGAGAGGAGCTCTCCCTCCACACCTTTGCGGCATGAACTGTGATCCCTGTGTTTTGATGAGCTCTTGCCCGGACCCATGAAAAGACCCGGGGCATGGAGGGCCCATGCCAGGGCCCCTCATTCAGCTGGTCCAGTCTTCTACACAGCTGCTCACTCGGTCCAATCTTCCACACAGGGGCTCCCTTGGTCCGGTGTCTCCGTCACCCACTTGCCACTCAAGGACAGGGCAGAGCGGGAGACAGCCTTGCAGAGGCTGGGAGGTTGGGGCAGGTGGAGATGCTGAGGCGGTTTGGGGTGACTGGGCCCCCCCACCTCCATCTCATCATTCATCCCTGCCTGAAGAAGGGAAGAGGCCCCAGCTTCCCCTTCTGGGTAGCTCAGGGGTTCAGAAGCACACAGACCTGGGTTCTAGTCTTGCAGGGGTTTGAGACGTCATCCTCCTCCACCCTACAGGGTTCTGAATGACAAAACTAACGCACAAGGTGGGAAATAACGGAGTGCTTTATTTGTCACCAGGCAAATGCCATAACCCGGTGTGTCTAATGTGAAGCTGCTATTTAAAACTCCACTGGATAGAAAAACTTTGGATCAAGGACACTCATATTTTGGGGATGCAGATTCTCAGGTATGCCTGGGGAGAAGAGAAGGGTGAGAGAGAGAGAGAGAGAGAGAACGCCTTGGCCTGTATAGCAGAATCCACCCGGTTACAGGTGGACAGAGAGAGGCAGACCTGCTTCTAGAATAGTGGTTCTCAACTCTGGTGGCATGTTAGAATCTTCTGAGGAGTGTCAAAAAATACTCATTTCCCAGGCTTCGCTTTTCGAATGACTATAATTTGTCTGACTGGGGCTGAAAACCCAGTATTTTTAAAACGCTTACCAGGTGATTGTCATGTTGCACTGAGATTGCAAGCCACCGCTTTAGAAGTTTGCTTTCAATGTGTCATCAATGTCGCCTGGGAAATTTAGAAAATCCCCAGTCTGCACCCTACCACACACACACACTGAGTTAGAAGCTGCCTGTTAAAGAGATTTCAGGGAAGTTGGGGTAGCACTGAATTTGCAGGTAGGGGTATGCTTCCTAGACGGGCTTCCTGCATGGGAACAGGGGGGCCGGCTGTCCCTAAGTGGAGACAGGACACAGGGAGGACAGGACGGGAGTCCACCTTTGAAACACAGTCACATGTCCACTAGTAAATGTTGTGGACACTGATCAAGCAGCTTAGCAAACCCACCCCCATGACCTGCGCTGGAAACATATCAGGCCGGGGCTCAGAGAGGATGTGTGGATGGAATTTTCCCAGCTTCCTTGGGAAGGGGCAGGAGTCTTTAGAGGAGATATGTCCCTTCCTGCCAGTAAGTCCACCTCCTTTACTTCCCATGGCAGGCCTTTGGGCAGTCTTTGTATATCCCTCCAAGCTTCAGTTTCCTTCTCTGTAAAATGGTGGTTTCCCCGTGGGTAAGTCACTGATGAGAGGGTGCAGATAGAAAGCTGGGCTCGGTATCCAGCGCCGGTAAGGGTGCCGGCAACGCCTGCATGGGCCACACTGCTGGCGCTAGAGTCGGAGGCACCTCTCCAGGCCAAAATGAATCAATTTCTTGTGGCGTCTGAACACCTCCCTTGCTGTACCCTTTCTTGGGTTAGGTTTTAACCTTACCCTCGCGGGTTCCAACTCTGCAAAGACAGCACAGCCCCACTCTGGGCGGCAGGCTACTTGCGCCAATGTCTCTACTTTCAACACACTGGGCAAAGAAGCTCCTGAGAAATGCATAGGGACGAACATTCGAGCCCCTTCCCGGTGCCACCCCCTTGAAGCCCACCATTTCATTTCACCCTCCCAAGAACACTGGGAAGTGTGTATTATCATCCCAGGCTGATGTGTGAGGAAGCCACAGATCAGAGAGGGGCAGTCACCTGCCCGAGCTCACACAGCCCAAGGCCCATCCTGAAGTCAGGGTTGGGTCGTGTCCTGGTTCTGTGGGACTCCGAAGTTGGCTTCCCTCACAATCCCTGCCGTTTTCCTTTCTCCCTTCCCTTGTTCTGTGCTTTCACCCAAACAAAACTGCATCCATTTTTATTGAAAGTGAAAAATAGCCAGGCTCTGTGTCTCAGCCCGTCATCCTGAGCTTTGGGAGGCTGAGGTGAGTGGATTGCCTGAGCCGTGGGTTCGAGACCCACCTGGCCAACTTGGCGAGACCTCGTCTCTACAATAAATAAAAAATCAGCCGGGCGTGGTAGCGCGCACCTGTAGTTCCAGCCACTTGGAAGGCTGAGGCGGAAGAATCGCCGGAGCCCAACGGGTCGAGGCTGCGGTGGCCGCGAGCGGCCACTGCACTCCCATCTGGGCGACTGAGTGAGACTCCAACTCAAAAACAAAAAGAAAAAAAGAAAGTGCAAAACCGCAGAACAGGAAGATACAATTCCGTAAAGAGCTAGAAATCAGTGCAACTGCCAGAAAATAGTCATTGCTCGGCCCAGCCCCTCGAGCCGTGACCTCCCCTGCCTATCATGTGTAGCAGAGCTTGAGGTTTAGAAGAAAGTTCCCAAAAAACTTGAGGTTTAGAAAAAGGTTCCCCACCCTTTGGTGAAGCATCAAAGACGAGAAGGGTTGCGAGCCTCGGAGTCTCCCTCACTCAGCCCTCACCACCCTGGCAGACAGGCCTGCTCCCAGAGGGAAAGCTGACTCCAGGGACGTGGGGACCTTGAGAAGAAGGTTTTCCCTGCTCCATCATCAGTCTCCACTAGATCCTGAAGTTTGGGAATTTGAAGGGCATGAAGACCATGTGTAGTTGGGTGGATGGGAGCCAAATCCAGGATTTCTGTCTAGAAACGCCACCTAGAATAAGCTGTTCAGACCACCCCCCCCATTCCCTCAACTGTTTGCTAAACCTCCACAATCCACACTCTGCACCTACCCTGCTTCAGAGGGATGTCCCCACTGCTGGCACAGACATCTCACTCGTGGGTGAAGCTGTGGTTACACCGAGGACTAGGAAGAGGGAACGCGGGCCAGGAAACCTGGGTGACCCCTGGGTCCAGTTACTCCCTGCTGGGTCCCTGAGGGAGGGCTGTGGATGCCAGAGGCAAAAGGAAGCAAAAAAACACAGCATTATTGTTGTGATGTGGGCCCCACCTCCAACGGGCAATCTGGGTAAAACACAGTAGCCCTGAGTGACAGAACATCTGTCCCAGATCAGGGAAGCCCAAGTTCCCTTGAGCTGCGAAACCAGGGTGCTCTGTGCACTCCTCCAGAAACCCTTCTATCCTTTCCACTCCAATGGGAGGGGAGACCCATTGGCCCAGAGCAGGGCAGAGGGGCTTCCATGGAGGCTTCTGGAGGAATATGGGAGCCTCAGGCTCTGACCTTCGCTGCCCTGGGGAGAGGGAGAAGCTGGGCAAGATTTTCCCAGGCCGTGAGTTTCGACACTGGCTTTCACGACTTATTTCACCTGCTTCACCGATAGGTACAGCAGCAGAGGGCAGGGAGGAGAGCCAGACCACTGGCTTCCTCAGAGCATCACTACCACTTGCAGTCACGGAGGTCCACGGGGCGTGGGAAGTGTGGTCCTGAGACCAACAGCTCGGCAGCACCTGGAGCCTGTAAGTAACCGGCAGGGGGTCAGGTCCTACCAGACCCCTAATCTAAACGAGTCCCTGTTGCCCATACATGTTGGAGGCTAAGAGACACAGCTCCAGAGTCCTAGCTCTCTAAGTTGATTGTGGACGGCAGCGAGTTCACCAGGGGACTTATTAGAAAGATGAATTCAGGGGCCCTGCCCGAGAACCACTGAGTCAGGACCCTGGGAGCTGTCGGCAATCTGTGTTTTAGCCTCCAGGCTGTAGAGAATTTCCTTCTTTCTTCCCAGAGCCAGCTCCGCCCTGGGAGAGCTTACTGTGCTCCGTACCCAGTGTCAGCAAGATGAGAATCCTGGGAAGTGGCCCATGGGCAGGAAGTCCAAGGTTGGGAGGTCCGTCCTGCTGCTGAGTGACACCCCTATTGTGCTGATCCTCACGGCCCTGGTCTATAAAACAGGCGCCTCACAGAGCAGTGCTGAGGTTCAAAGCCAAAGCAAGAGCCAACTGAGGAAGAGACTTATTATTCAGAGAGGGATGACAGGATTGCTGATGTTCCCCTGTCCGTTTCAGGGTTTGCAGCAATCCAGAGAGTTCTGCTCCTGGGGAGGGTGTCAGAGGTAACCGGGCCTTCTGGTCCCAGGGTCTCCCAGCGTTGTGGCCTGGATGTGCCAGCCGGGTGATGGGCAAACCCCTCAAGCCCAAGCGATCAATTTCCCCAAGATCTGAAAGTTCATTTAATGGTCTCTGGGGCCATATTCTACAATGGTCCCGTGCTGTCTCTTGTTGCCCATGTGTAAAATGCACATGCGTTCATAGGCATGACAGCTTAACAATGTAGGGGACTCAAGCCCGTGGTTCATTTGGGGGTGCACATACATGGGGGCGCCCAAGACCCAGGACACTAATACCTAAGAACTGGTTAATCAGGACCTCATCAGGTGGTGTTTAGGGCCATCAAAACAACTTGTCTTTTACCGCAAATGTCCACATCCCATCAGGCTGGGTTACAGAATAGGTCCCTGTGCTCACCCAGCAGCAGGCTTGATCCTTTCTTGGGGTTCTCTGTCCCATCCCAGAGGCTGGCCCACACACAAGCATCTCTCATCATTGTGGTCACCTGTCAGGTGAGTTGGCTGGGGCAGCCGAGCCGGCAGACTCCTCACCCTGAACACAGAGCCATCAGGCTGTACCTGCTGGCATTGCAGAGGACCATCCCTCATTCTGGTTGCCATGGAGAGCAGTGGTACATCCCTGCCCCCCCACAGAGGTGGGTGTGGCCTCCTGCCAGCTGTCAGGTCCCATCCAGGCCTAGATGGCTCCCCATGTTACAAAGAGGCCTTGTCTTCCCTCTGGGCCCCCGGGGTAAAGCCCTGGAGCCCAGAACATCCAATCCAACTCACGCAGCATATTAGTTTCTGAGACTGCAAATTACTGCCAACAGGGTGGATGGCTCAAAACAATAGCATTTTTTTACTTTTAATTTTTTAGAGATAAGGTCTCATTCTGTCGCACAGGCTGGAGTGCAGTGGCATAATCATAGCTCACTGAAGCCTTGCGCACCTGGGCTCCACAGCTCCCCCTGCCTCAGCCTCTAGGAGCAGAGGCATGGACCACCACAGCCAGTTAGAACAACAGAAACTTGTTTCTGGAGACCAGAAGGCCAAAATCAAGATGTCAGCAATGTTATCTCTTCAGGCTCCAGGGGAGGGCTTCCTTGCTTTTCTCCTAGCTTCTGGTGGTTGCTGGCAATCCTTGGCTTGTGAACCCTTCACTCCAGTTTCTACCTCCCTCCACATGACTTCTGCCATCTCTCTGCATGGGTCTGAATCACCCTCTTCTTTCTCTTATGAGGACACCACATGTTGGACTTAATGCCTGCCCTAATCCAGTACAATCTCATCTTAACTTGATTCCATCTGCAAAGACCATATTTCCAAATAAGGTTGCATTCACGAGTACTGAGATTAGGACTCCAACAAATCTTTTAGGGGGCCACAATTCAGCCCACAGCTGCCACTATGTCCCCTAAGACTCCTGGGGCCCAGCTGAGAAGGCTCCAGTATCAGCCCCTCCCTAGGCCCTCCCTAGGCCCCTCCCTAGGCCCATGGAGAGGAGAGAACCCCCTCTTCTGCTGGTCTAGACCTGGCTGGATGCCCCAGTGCTATGGCGTCCCAGTACTCTGTCTGTCACCCCTCCCTCCTCTTGGCCTCCATCAGAGCCTTGCCAAGGTCCACAGGTTTGCAAGAAGAGCAGGGATGAACAAGGGAAGAATTCACTAATCAGTCCTGGGTGGACCTCACACCGTTCCCTGAGCACCTTCAGCCTCCAGAGCGTGTTTGTATTCAGGACCCCGTCTCATCACGAGATGAGGATGATTGACTCCATTATACAGATGGGGAAACTGAGGCTCGGGGAGGGCCAATGGTCTGCCCAATGTCAGGCCAGTGGCTTGTTCAAAGTCGGGCATAACTGGGACCTGATTCCATGTCTTCAAATGCCAAGTTTAGTCTTACCGTTGATTAGCTGCCCCCGTGACATCAAAAGGAGGGCTCCCTGGATGTGTTGGGGACAGGCCTTTGACACTGGACCTGCCGACTAGAGCAGGGCCAATTCTCACCGACATACTAAAGATGGCAAAGTGGCCACTTCTCCCTCCATCCCCCGTGCTCCATGCCCCGCCAGAAGACACATGGATAGGGCGTCATGAGAATGATCTCCTCAGGCACATAAATATCCCCTCCTGATAGCCGGCACCCTGCCTTTCATATTGTTATGGCAATCTTTTTTCATTCTTTAGCATCTGCTGCTCAGAAATGTCTCATACCCTGAATAGACAATGAAGTGGGAGCATAAATCAGCCACAGACGCCCGCCTGGCTGCTCCGGAGTCCTGGTGCCCGGCCGCCTTGTACGCTGAACTAGGAGTTGTTCAAACTACTGCCTGGTTTTAAGGCCTGTTGACATATTGGTGGATGTTTATACGGGGTGGGTCGTTTGTGTGATGGATCTCACAGCTCACGCACCCACTGCAGATGCCCTGCAAACAGATCCAGCCACTGCACTCTCAGGACGAAAACATTTGGAGAGCAGTGACGGCCAGACAGGGGCCGCTGTCACCATCACCATCACTGCCTAGGCTACTTGCTCAAGCCAGTTGGACAAGGCTGGGGCAGAAAGAAAATGGGAAAATTGATCAAATTCAGTTGTCAGTCTTTGACGTTAAAATCTTTTTCACACGGTGTCAAGTAAATGATGTGAGTGGCCGTCAGCAGCAGCCTATGGTCAAAATAGATTCTAGGTAAACGGTCTTGTGCTGCCTGGTGGAGTTTCCACAGGTGGGAGAATCCCTGGGTAGGCTTTGCAAGATGACTGTGATCAAAAAAAGGGAGTTGTTGTTCTGTTTCTGGAATTCAAATAGATCAAGCAGCTCGGTGACGAGGTTTCCTAATTCTTCATCACCCTGCTGGGACGGGTCTGATGGCTGTGTACCACTGGAAAGCATATTCACTCTCGGAGTAGATTTTCCTAAGTGTCAAAGTTCATGAGCCCTTATCCAGAGGTGGGGACACAGGGACGTGCCCATTTGGGCAATTGAACAGTTAGAGAAAATGAATCTGCTTCTGATTCTAACATATTCCCCTCTCCCCTTCTATCTCCTTTTTTTTTTGAGTCGGAGTCTCACTCTGTTGCCCAGGCTAGAGTGCAGTGGCACACCCATGGCTACCGCAGCCATGACCTGCTGGACTCAGGTGATCCTTCCGCCTCAGCTTTCCAAGTAGCTGGAACTACAGGCGTGTGCTACCACACCCTGCTTATTTTTTGATTTATTGTAGAGACGATGTCTCACCAAGTTGCCCAGGCTGGTCTCAAACCCCTGAGCTCAGGCAATCCTCTCGCCTCGGCCTCTCAAAGTGCTGGGAATACAGGCTTGAGCCACCCCGCCCGGCTTCCTCCCTGTCTTTAAAAAAGTTATACAACACTTAAGATACTAAAAGGTTTAACAACGAATACAACAAGTAATAATAAGCCTATCATCTTAAGAAAATGTTGCATATGCATTAAAACTACAAAGGTTCCCATCCCACACTGCAGGTGAACCCTTCTAGCCTGAATCATTGCTATTTAATCCCACACATTTGTCTAGCTTAAGTGACACATGGTATTGTTTTATGTATTTTAAATTTTATATAAATAGTCCTTTATATGATGTAAGAGATGGACATTATTTCACAACTAGGATTTTTATTTCAACATTGCTTGTGGGATTGAGCTGGGTTGATACCTGTAGTTACAATTTAATCATATTTACTGCTGTAAACATTCGCTACATGAAACTGGCACAACGTATCCATATTCTTCGCTGAGGTTGCATGCCCATGCTATTCCAATCATGATGGTGAGCTTGTGTCTTCATCCACACCCCCAGGATGGCAACAAGACCACTGTCATCCCAGCCAGATTCCCGCACATCCTGGGAGACGTGTCCTTAAGGAGCTTACCACCTCAGTCACCCCCTGTCTCTCTAACAGGCCTCTGTTCTCAGATGTTCTCAGGCCTCTGTCCATTTCCCACAGAGCACAGAGGGAACACCGCTTGGCCTGGGCCCTGGGTCTTGTCTCTGGGGCCAGCACACTGAGCCCTCCGGCCCCAAAGGCAGCTGGCCTGGCAGGGAAGGTTTGCTTCCATCCAGATCCTACCTCCCTGAGTAGGGACGAGATGGCTGGTAGTGGAGGAAGCAATGGTGGCCGGGAGATTCTGGGCCATCGAAAGTGCTGGCCGGGCTGGCCTGGAGAAAAAGACACCCCATAGGGAGTTGAAAAGTGCTGTTGGAAATGTCTTAAATGTCAACTTTTTAAAATGTCAGCCTTTACCCAAGAGAATGGGCCCACTGAGAAAATTTTTATGTGATAGAGAATTATACAGCAGTAAAAATGATCGAACCAGAACTACAAACATCCACTCGGATAAGCTCATAAACGATGCTGTAAGAGAAAAACCTCACGGTGGAAGAATGCACACAGTGTGATGTCACATGTGAAATTTAGAACCTGCACAGAGAGGGCCTCGCTTTTTAGAACTAAGCTGATGAGACCACACAGTACTTGAGCCAACCTTGGGGTGGGGCTGGACTGGGCCTTCCAGCTGGGTTCTGAGGACCTTGGGCTGTCATGGCAGGTGTCTCGGGGGAAGAAAACCCTGGTCCCTCCCCCGTGATTTCAGGCAAACCAGCCCCTCTGTTATAAGGAAATCCTTCAGCTTTACAGGACCCCAGCTCTGCTTCTGTGCATCTGGGCAAGTTTCACGCCTCTCTGGGCTTTGGTATCCCTCTCCTTAGAGTATCCCCACCCATGGGGTGGCACTGAGACTCTCTGAGTTGGGCCTTGTCTAGCTGAGAACAACGCCCAGCTCATGGTACCCACCAAACTCATGTGGGCTATCTTATGATCACTTTTACCATTATCAGACATATCAGTCGGGGGAACAAGACAATATAAGATATAGACAGCTTACCTTTGAACTCAAGTGTGAGGAGCACCAACTGCCCCACCCCATGCCATAAAAAAATGTACTTATAACTTTTGACTCCCCCAAAACTTAACGACTAATAGCCCAATGTTGACCAGAAGCCTTATGGATGACATAAGTCATTGATTAACACATAAATTGGCTAGTATCTATGCATATTCTATGCATTGATAACATAACTAACTTTTTCTTTTGAAAAACATTTTAGGCTGTGCAGTTCATCTTCAAGTTTTTTCAAATTGTCACAGATCTCAAAGTTTTTTTAATATATTGAAAAAAATCTGCATATACTTAGAAGTGAAGCCAAACGGTTCAAACCCAGGCTATTCAAGGGCCAAGGGTCAACTGTTGAAATAGGAGGGATTTGTTGATGGAAACTGGCTCATGCGATTATGGAGACTGAGAAGTCCCTTAACCTGCCATCTGCAAGCTGGAGACCCAGGGACGCTGGTGGTGGAATTAGGTCTGGGCACCCCTGGGGGCCTGAGAGCCCATGGAGCCAAACGATGCCACCTTCAGTCCCATGCCTGAAAACCAGGAGCCACTGAGTAAATCCTGGAGTCTGAAGGCATCTGAGGGCAGGAGAAAAAGGATACCCATCTCCAGAAGGAATGTGCCCCTTTTTGAACTCTGTGGGCCTTCAATACACTGAAGGGTACCCATCCACATCCATGAAGGCAGCCTTCCTGGCTCAGTCTGCTGACTCGTATGCAAATCTCTTCTGGAGACACTCTCACAGACACCCCCAGAAATAGTGTTTTATCAGCTATCTGGGCACCCCTTAGCCCAGTCAAGTCAACGCATAAAATTAACCACCCTGTCTGATTTGTAGATTAGCTTTTAGTTTTACTTTGAGCAAGATGCTCAACTGCTTACACAGAACTTCTGACCCAGTGTGTCCCCTTAGGGACAGGAGGAGGCAAAGAGACCAGAGGGGTGTGGTGACCCAGCCAGGGCTCCAGTCCATTGGGAATCCAGCCTGGCCGCCATTGGCCCTGGAGTTTCTGGCAGCCACCTCACTGCTTGGGGCTGAGGTTTTCTGCGGACAGGACAATCTTGTGGCCCCTCTAGGGCTGGCATTCCAGGGAGTGTCTTCTCCTCTCCTTTGATTGCAGAACCAGGCCAGGCCTGACAGAGAAGATGAGGAGGGGGTGCCTAGAAACTCAGAGTGGTCTGAGAGAACAGACCAAGCCAGGATACCACGTCCAGTGGCCCATCCCAGGATCAGTGCAGACAAGCCTCAAGCTCATGCCCCTTTGGCATGAAGGCAGAAGTCGAAGGTACACATCCAGAGGGGCTTCCGGAAGATGACGTCAAACACCAAAGATCCCTCCGAGCTGCCTCTTCCTGCCATCTGGGTCTTGGAGTGAGGCCCAGGTCTCCTGAGCACAGAGGAGTGAGCACCTAGCCATACTCAAAAAAGGATGACTCCAGGGTTTCTAGTAGAACAAGATCAAGGTCTCCTGGCTGGCAAAGACCAGAGCTTCCAAAGAGGGGTCTTTCCTAGGACATCAGAAATAGACTCTTGTCACTAGAAAGATGCTAGAACACCCCAGACATATAGGCATCAAAGACCTGCCCAGAGCCAGGTTGGTTCCTTAGTTCTTAGAAGCCCATGGCTACCAGAGACTGCAGGCAGCCTTGCCCTCCAGGACTGGGGCCCATGAGGAGGGAATTCAGTCTGGGCCCCCCCAGTACTGGAACATTCTCTCCCCTACCAGGGCAGCCTCTCCTGTTACTCTATCACCTGGGGCAGCTTCATGGTCTCCAGAGCTGGGTCAGCAGGTGCCAGGCAACTGAAGGGTGCAGTATCATCAGCTTTAGCTGAGATCCTTTCTTCAACTGTTTAATTATTCAGCAAATAATTATTTGCCACACTGACCACTGATCTAGGGCCTGGAGACAGAGAGTGAAAGAAACAGAGAGAGTCCTGTTTTCCTGATGCTGCCAAATGACAAGAAAAAGAAGTAAAATCTGTCCTCTCAGGTGGACATCAGAGGAGAAAAAGGAGGTGGGTGGGGGGGTGGGGGGAAAGCATGGTGGAGGGTGGGGAGAGCCCATATGAGATGGAGAGGTCAGAACAGACCTGGGAAAGATGGCAGCTGCATAAAGATGTAAAGGGTTAGGGAACCAGATGGACATATAGGAGAAGAGAAGCCCAGGTAGAGGCACAACCTGTGCAAAGACCCTGAGGCAGGACCTGCCTGGCCTGTTAAGGAATATTGAAGAGGCCAGCATGGCTGAAAGTGTGAACAAGCATAAGAGTAAGAGAAGAGGCTGGTGGCGACAGCCTGGGGTGTCAGGTAGGGCCCTGGGAGCCATCGAGTACTGCATCTCTTCTATATGAGGTGGAACTGAGTGCTGATTAGGGGCTGTGATCTGGGATCTAGGCACCCAAGGTCCTCCTTACTGGCTGCGTCCCTTGAGCAGGCCTTATCATCCCTCCGAGCCCCAAGTCCTCACCATGGAAATGCAGGAAGTGGCACAGACGTGGATAAACAGTAAAATGCACCCCAAATGAAACCCGGCAGTGGGTAGAGACTATCGCCCCATCAGGAGGGGGAGGGAGAGGCTTCTGGAACACCCAGAGATGTGAGGCGCCCGTGTGCCTGAAGGCTCTCACTCAGAATGCCGGGAAACCAGGCCGCACTGCTCTGTCCTGTTCACCAGCAGTGGGGCCCGACCCAGCTCCCTGGGCTCCTGACCTTGCCAAATTCCCTTCTTGCCAGCCATTTATCCACAAGTAACGAAGAGAGATGCGAAGCCTCTGCACTCAGAGACTCCAATGCTCACGCCTTCTAACCCCGGGGGGTTCTCATCTCCCACCGGCACCTCAGCGACAGCATGGGGATGTCCGACTTCTTCTGCGCTTGGAGCCCCCTAGCATGTGCTAGCTCGGGTCCTTGTCCTGGCTGCTCCTTCTGGCTGGAACAATTCCCCTCCAGAGCATCTACCTTCAATAGCTTGCTCCAGCACCTCCTTCGGTTAGGTGCTCAGAAGCCCCTCCTCCGACCGGCCGTCACCCCACCCATCCCCCATCTCGCATTTAATTACCATCGCCTCCTTTTCAGCTGGGTTTGTCACCACTGCCCGTACCATGACATGTTATTACAGTTCCCTTGCTCATTTTCTGTCTCCTCACCAAAAGACAAGCTCCACAAAGGTGGGGACTTTTATCTTATGTTGCATCATATCCTAATAGGGTGCCCGGCACAGGACAGTTTGTTGTGTGTGTGTGTGTGTGTGTTGTTTTTTTTTTTGAGTTGGAGTCTCACTCTGTCGCCACCGCTCCCGGCCACCGCAGCCTCGACCTGCTGGGCTCCGGCGATCCTTCCGCCTCAGCCTTCCGGTAGCCGGAATTACAGGCATGCGCTGCCACGCCCGGCTGATTTTTTGATTTATTGTCGAGAGGAGGTCTCGCCTGACAGTTTGTTGAAGTGCTGAATTGCTATTTTACAGACACAGAAACTGAGGCACCACAAGATCGCATGCCTCACCAATAAACCCACAGCCCTGAAGCTGAGACTGGCCCCTGGGCGGTGGTTTCCTGGCAAACGTTATGACCTGGTTCTCCAGAGCCGGTGGGGTCCTGGTTGCATCTGCTGATTTCCAGGTTACAAGCACTTCCACCAGGGCTGATTTCAAGCTCCCAAAGTGGCGTCACTGAACGTGGGGTAGAAAGAGATGCGTCCCTCGGACCTGGGGAGGGGCCGACATGGCACCACGGCCCGAGCTCTCTTGTTCTTTCCTTTCCTGCGCTCCGCATTGAATAATCAGGTGAAACAATGTCTTCTTCACCTCCCCCTCCAAATCCCACCTCACACTGAAGAGAACAACCTGAGCCAAGTCCCTAGATGCCTCTGGGCCTCAGTTTCCCCATCCTGACGGTGAGATGATTTTCCAAGCTCTGGGTCCCTGGGGTCTTCCTTGTCTGGAAGAGTCTGGGAGGCCTGCTGGCACGCAGTGCCCCTGTAGACCACCAGGGGGCAGTCTTTCCTCGCAGAAGACACTGGCCTCTCCGTCTGTGTCCCTCTTGGCTGAACCCAGCCTGGACATGCATCCTGGGCCCCTGCCCCGTTTATGAATCAACGACGCCACCCAGCCCGGAGCGAGCGCTCATAAAAAGGGCCCATTGTCTGCACTGAGTCCTTTTTCCCCAATAGCGACCACAGAAACCTGGGATGGGCTGGAGGCCCGGACGGTTCTCCAGGAGCCACCGGTGACAAGGGCCTCCAATGACGCAGGCAGACCCCTCCCCACTGCCCCTCTCCCCGCATCTGCCAAGGATGCTTTGCCAGGTGCACTTCTCACCTGCGCCTTTGGCTCTGAGCTCTTCACCCCGAGGGCAACACAGCACCCCCTCGGGGCCCGCAGCGGCCGGAGTTTCCTTCCTCTAGTCCTGGGGTTCCCCTGACCTCATCTAAGTCTACCTGGACTTCAGGGTGAGCGTCCCAAGTTGCGCTCTAATGGGAATTCTGGCTCCAGATGCAGTCGCAGCCTTATTTCCTTCTCTTGTCCACAGCAGCAGAAGGCCAGAGCCTGGAGACTTGTTCTTGGAAAGTCCAGGCTGGGGCACTGTCCCCGGTCTGCACCAGAGGCGGTTGACTGGCCCCAGTGGGGTAGCACCAGGTGGAGTCGGGAATCAGTTCTCCCCGGGCTTGCGCTGGCGATGATGACGGCGCGATGAGCAAAAGCCCCATCTCCTGAGCCTGCCCTGGGCTGCGTGTGTCTCGCCTGGCTTAGGTCCTCCTACGGCTTAGGAAGCCACGTGGTCACCCGGGGCTCCACAGCCTCCCTCACCACAAAACGGAATCTTGGGGGGGACATGGTCCACCTGTGGCTCCCCAGGCCTCTCACACCTGGTAATGCAGATGTGCCAAGTAGATAGTGAGGCCTGAACTTCCCCTGCTCTGTTACAGCCTTGAAATCCCTGAGAATCTTCTCCCTGAAAAGCCTTGAAAACATGCCTGCCTCACCCCCATGGCAAGATCTGATCCCCCAGAGGAAGGAGAGAGAAAGATGGAGGACGCCGTTGTCTCCCCAAGGGTGAGGTGTGCAAGCCTGGATTTCAGTCTCAGCTCAGCCTGGCCGTGGGAGCCTGGGAGCCCCCTCCAACCACCTCCGAGCCTCAATTTTCTCCACGTTAAGTGAGGATAGAAAGACAGTCTCGGGCAACCCCTTTGGGTCCCCTCTGTGGCAGCTTTTCTGTCCTCTCAAGAAATCCTCCTTTCTAAAAAAAAAAAGAAAGGCACTCTCTCCTTCAGGGCGGTAAGGACTTGAGCCATGGTCAGGCTCTGACATGCGCAGCTGGGCCTTCGTTGGAATCTATACAATATTTTATTAGTAGAGAAGTTGTAACCCACAAGTAGCTGTATGTCTCCTGGCCATGCCTTATCCTGTCCCTATGACTGATTGCTAAAATTTTTTATCTCAATGTTTAAAAATATAAAAGCACCATCTTCCGAGAACATTGGTGGGTTGAAAGTGACCATTTGGAGCAATCGTGTGTGGAGTCTGTTTCAGCCCTTAAGCCTGAAACAACCTGCTTTTTCACCTCCTGAGACCCCCATCATGCCTGGGGATAGGTGGGTTCGATACTCCCGCAGCCCCTAACACTCCTGGAAAGGAGTTGACCATTGACTTGCAGCTTCTATAATTCAGTCTCCTTTTATAATGTCGCTATGAAAATATCATGCTTAATGCTGAGATTGCATCGTTTTGGTTTGCATTTTTCTAATTTGTGCATCCCTTTTGCAACTCAGGTTGAGAGCAGATGCCATTTAGGGAAACTGAGGCAGAGGGTCACAGCCTGCCGTACTGGGTTGAGGGATGGTGTCCCTCCACCCCGCTCTTCTGGGTGGAACAGCTCCAGGTTGTGGTTCTGTCAGGGCTTTCGGGGTATCGTGTGGGTTGGCACCCCATGAGGCTCGGCAGGGGAAGATGAGGAGGAGGACAAGAGGGTTTCTGTGTTCCTGGAGCTTGTGTGAGCTGTGGGTGGAGCCATGACAGGATCCCACCCTGTTCCCAAGACCTCAGGTCATCACCCCAGACCTCCCACTCTCGCCTCTATCCACCCCCGCCAGTTCCAGCCTAACACTCAAGAAACCAAGTGGTTGCCATGTGATTCCAGAATTCGGACAAGGATGTTCCTTTCCAACCATGACAAGCACAAGGACACATGCTCTTGTACTCCTAGCATGCCCACCTGCCACAGCCTCTCGTTCTAGTGTCAATGGGGACAGACCAAGAGTGGCACGCTGGCTCCCAAGGGCATTTCTCACCCCTCCTGCTGGCAGGAGATCAGGGTCTGCCTCGAGGAGCCACAAACCACCGGGTCCCCATTTCCCCGTCCCTCCCCCCACCTCCGAACCCCTTGATCTGTCAGAACTCAGCCCCAAGGCCTTGGCCTCCACAAGGCCCTCCTTGGTCCCTTAAGTTCGTGTTGAAGAAACACCATGGTGGTCATTGCTCCAAGTCTCTGTTCCACTCAGGACGCTTGGTGGACACTTAAGGCAAAATTGGAAGGTCGTTTGGCAGCCCTACGGTGAAACGGCTTCAGGGAGCAGGAGTTCCACCCAACCTCTTCTGGGTAACATGACAGATTCAAATTCCCAGGGGACAACCCAGCGGGCCAGTGAGGACCACAGTTCATCTCCTTGTTGAGAGTAGGTGGGACCCTGAGCTGGAAGGAACAACAACAGGAAGGCGAGGTTTCCCAGATGAACCCGTGGCTGGGACGGAGCCAGAAAGCACAAATGCCAGAGTCCACTGGACACCCCTGCCCGGGCCCAGGGCTCAGCCCTCCCAGAGGCACGCTGGTGCCCAGACCCTCAGTGAGCCTGGTGGGGCTGCGGGAAGGAATCTCTCAGACACCTGAGACATGGCTGGTGGGGGATTGTCAAGTGGGGGGCAGACAAGGCCCTGGAAGCTACGCCTGCTACCCCCGGATAATGGCGCTCAGAATGAGGCTGGGAAACTTAAATCCCGTTGCCCCCAGTGAATGGGAAGCGCTGGGTCCGTCCACAAGTCCCCAACAGAGGGTGATTGTTGCAGAGCGGAGCCGGACATGCCCCAGGCCCCGTCAACAAGGCGGTGTCCAGGGGTCCACAGTGCGTTTCCGGTCCACTGGGGATTGTCTGTGCTTCAAAGAACAATCCAAAGGCTATGATGTTCTCAGCGGCCTATGTTTTCCCGGATGAGCCATGCGCTGTGCTCCTCTGGGACTGCAAATCTTTTCAGCCACAAAGACAAAACCATTCTTCCCTTTCTCTTCCTCCCCCAGAAAAAAACCCTTCCAGGGTGAGGCTGTCAGCTGTGTCTTTGGAACCTGGGAGCAGCAGCAGAGGTCTGGGTCACTTCCCTCCACGGCTTCACTGCGGTCAAGCTGCACCCAGTGGTCAGGCTGGCACTGACCCTGCCAGGCCCACTCAACCCGAGCACTTTTCTGCAAAGGTTTCTCAGTCTCTGGCCCCAGCCCGGGGCAGGCAGTGCTCTTGGCAGGTGGTGAGTTCCCATGAGTGTCCTGGGACAATGCAAGCCCTCCTGGCAGCCGGGTGACAAGCAGGTGGAGATGGAAGCTTCCTCATTGGCCCTCGGATCAAATGTGGAGGTTCTGCACCAGGTTGGGAGAGCAGAGAGGGTTTCAGAGGGGCAGTTTGAACTGGTGAGTGAGTGGAGTATGATGAAGGAACAGAATTGTCACCCTCCTGCTCTCCAGCCAGATGTTCTTTGCAGGCAAGGGGATGACACCCCGGATGAATTACTGCCAACTGCACTTCCAAGCAGGCTCAAGACCCAGGGAGCAGGCATGGCCCGTGGGAGACAGCCAGTGTGCTCAGCTCTGGTCCAAACCTCATTTCCATTTGCCTGTTTGCATGTCACCTCTCCAAGTCCAGTTTCCCCCTCTGCAAAATGGGCATCCACCTCATGCAACCGCAGAAAGAATCTACCTGAGAAGGAAGCAAAGTCCGCCTGGTCTGAGGTTGGTGTTCCACAAGTGGCAGCTGCTATTTTTATTATTTTTGCATTCTTTGACATCTTATTCAAAACAAGTGAAAAAGTGCAAAAGGTTGGTGCTTAACGCAGGGTGCGCTTTGCCAGGTAAAGCACCCTGTGTGCTGTGTTTATTTTATGCAAAATCCTTGACTTGGCCTTGAGCAGGGATTCAGTGCAGTGGGTCAGAGCTCACGTCCTGGGGCCCTGCAGACTGTATCCAGAGACCCCATCGGCGGCTGTAGGATTCCAGGCATGTTCGCTTTGCCTGTCTCATCCCCATGTGTCCCCAGTACCCAGGACAGTGCCTGACCCATGTAGGTGTCCAGTACATACTTGTTGGTTGAATTTAAGTTACTGGGTCTCCATTTCTGCCCCCTGCAAAATAGAAATTGTAATAGAACCTGCCTCAAAGCGTTGTCGTGAGGATTAAATGTGATGACACAGGAAGTATGCATGGCACACAACCTCTTACAAGCTACTATCAGGGAGTCAGGTCTCAACCCAGGGGTAGTTCCCCTGGAGAGCACAGTGCTTCACACTCAGTTTAGCAGAGCAGCCTTCTCGTATCCATCGGCGTGCTGCTGTTTTACAAAGCACAGGGATTTTACTTCTCAGTCGAAACCCATCTAGCTGGAAACCTATTTGTTAAAACAAAATTCAGTAATTCCAGTAGGTCTTGGCAAAACCCTATGAGCATATGGATGTGAGTGCAGAGGCAATTGTAGGGATTGACTTTTGGGCTGAGTTTGAGGATGCAGCCTGGAAGCCCCAGTGAGGAGGCCAATTGCTCAGGAGTCTGGCGTGGCTGTGACTTGAATGCTCATGACAGATAGTTCAGGAAAAGCAATGGAGTCCAAAGCTGCTCTCTCTGCCAGTATTGAAATTGCCTTCGGAAACTTTCCACGGGCCGCTAAGCCAAGTGATAGAAGAAAATTGAGGGTTTATATATTTTTTAAATAAAAGGATTCTGATTCCAATAAAAAAATAATGCCCTTCCATGGCCAATTGCCATCTGCTTGGCTTCTTCTTCCCTTTTTAATAAAATTTTTTATTGTGCACATTAGGTTAACCAGACCTAAGCACAGCCGCTCTTTGAAACTCCCAGTCACTCAAGGAGAACCACTCACCGCTCATGCCTGGATTGTGAATCAGGGTAGCTCCTTGGGAGAGAAGCTAGTTCACACGAGCTCTCTGGAGAACAACTTGGGCAGCTCTTCCAATCAAAGACCAAGGGGACTAAGAATCGTATTCATGCTTTTAAAGTAAGGATGTTAGTTTTAATGGCATAGAGGCCTGCGTGAACTTGGGCAAATTAGTTAACCTCTCTGCATCTCAGTTTCATCATTTGTCAAATATGGAGGAACGATAACTGCCTCACAGTATGGTTAGGAAGGTCAGAGTGTGTGATATATGTAAAGTCCCTGGCACTGGCTAGACGAAGCTGATGCTTAGTACGTGGTAGTTTTAATAAGATTAGAATGACAATAATGATAAAGATGGTGCTTAGAATGTTGTCAGTAGCTAATACCATGATTTGCTGTCCCTCAAGACAGTATTAAGTGCCTGAAAGGAGTCACAGGGTGTATCAGTTAGCTGGTGCTACGTAACAACCAACCCCAAGACTCAGTGGCTTAAAATGACAATCATTTATTGTTGTCATTTCATGGCTGGGGGTTGGTAGTTCTCAGCTGAGTTCAGCTCACTTTGGCTGAGTTTGGTCATAGATCAGTCTTCTGCTACTGGCTGGTCTAGGCTGGCCTCAGCTAAGGCCACTGTAGCACAGCAGCGGTGCAAGAGAAAGCAAACAAGACTGTATAGTCCTTTTGAGAACTAGATCAGAACAGGTGCACCTTCACGTCTGTCACCCACTATCAATCAAAGCAAGTCATGGGGCTGGCCCAGATTCTAACAGCAGGAAGCAGGCCCCATCTCCAGTAGAGGAGACTGCCACATCACAGAGCAGCCAGCATGGGCACCAAAACAGGGGAAGAACTGAGGCCTCCGATGCAGCCAGCCGATCCCAAGGTCTTAGTGGGCCTGAGTAAAATTGAGAAGGATATCCTGGGAAAGTTTGGCCTTTCCAGAATCAGTGGTGCAGAGAGAGGCCTGTGTCTCTGCAGAGGGCCTGTCTGACATCAGCTTCCGCTCCTCTTGTGGAGACTTTTTCTGGGGCTCCTGGTCTCACTGGGACAGGCTTACCGCACTCTTCTGACCAGCAGTATTTCCCTGGACAAGAGCTGAGACCATGGCTGACCCAGAGAGCTGGGAGCAGCGGTCCAAGGGGTCGCTCCAGCCCTGGAACCTTTGGCCAGTGACTCCTCTCTTCTGTGGGGTGTGCAGTCAGCAGCACGCAGGGATGGGAGGTGGCTCCAGCTGCCTGACTTCACCACACCGAAGAGCCTTGAAGTCCTGTCCACTCTCTCAACCCCATCTCTGCCTCTATGTACTGACAGAAGCTCTCCTGGGGCCCTCCCCACCGTGCCCTTCAAGGTGGCCCAGAGCCTGGTGGCTCGGTCTATAACTCTCGCCTGGTTCCGCTGGAGAAGCTTTTTCTCTCTGGCCATCCATCTGCAAGATCTGCACCCCCTCAAAGAGACACCCCCAGCCTTTTGGCACAACTAGGGTTGTCCTGGCCTTTGTCCATCGGCACAACCAAAGCTGAGACTCTCCATGAGTGACATAGCTGGCTCACGCTCACCTGAAGGTCTTGGAGGGCCTCCGGGGTCAAAAGTGGTGGCAGATGTGAGGGGCTGGTGAGGGAGGAGCATGGCTGTGGGAAAGACACGCGAATTGCTCCTGCAGCTCTGCCTTGCCATGGGGCGAAGGCTCATGCAGTGTGGGCGCATTCTAGGTATTCACCTGAGGGTCAGGAGAGAAGAGCGGCTTTGGGGTCAGACAGTCCTTGGATTTGGTCTCAGTGGCCTCTCACCAGCTGTGTGATGTGGCCACGTTGATTTCCCTTTCTGAGTTTCACACCTGGTAATGGGAACATCAGAGCACCCACCTCTCAGAGGGGGGTGAGGAGATTCTAGAACAGAGGCGCACACAGCTCTGGGCCCATGCACAGAAGAGGCAGTCCAGGAAGGTTCAACGTTGCCGTGGCCAACCAAAGGAGGCAAAAAGAAGCCATTGAAACACAGCAGGCCTCCTGGGAGCCTGTCTGTCCACTCAGGAAACAAGGCAGTGTGCTTCATAGACTGGCCCTTTGGGCTTCCTTCCAAAGCAGCTAGAAGGACTTTTTTTTTGAGACAGGGTTTCACTCTGTCACCCAGGCTGGAGTGCTGTGGCATAGTCATAGCTCACTGCGACCTTGAACTTCTGGACTTAAGCAATCCTCCCACCTCAGCCTCCCAAGTAGCTGATCCTACAGGCACACGCCACCATATCTGGCTTATTTTTTTAAAAAAATTTGCAGAGACGCGGTCTCACTCTGTCACCCAGGCTGGAATGCAGTGGTGCAATCACAGCTTGCTGCAGCCTCAAACTCCTGGCCACACACTATCCGCCTGCCTCAGCCTCCTGGGTAACTGAGATTATAAGCGTGTACCAGTGCACCTGGCCAGAACGACCTTTAAAACTCCAGATCAGCTCATGACATTCATGTGCTTAAAACCTCCCAGTGGCTTCCCAGTGCCAAGGCACTTAGGGTCATGCTCCCTTTCTTTCTTTCCAGTGGCTTGTGTGATGGCCTGGCCACTTGCCAACTTCTTTGCAACCGTCTCTCACTCAGCTGCAAGCACGGGGCCCCTTGCTGCTCCCTGACCCTGCTAAGCTTATTCCCACCACAGGGCCTTTGCCCCTGCTGCTCCTTCTGCCTGGCACGACCTTCCCCTCAGTACCTGGTGTGGCTCACATCCTTCCAGTTTCTGCTCAAGTATCATTTCCAGGACAAGTCTTATTTAGCCCTGGCCCGGCCATCTCCTTGACTCCCGTCCAGCTCAGTTTAAGTCACAGTGTTTGTCACTCCCAGAAACGATATGTCTAAAGTTTACTGTTTTTAATGATGGCAGGAGATGTACCTTGTCCCCTAGTGCTCAGACGGTGGCTAGGACAATACCCGGCACACTGGAAGGCTGGACACACACGCGTAGAGTACGAGGCTTGTAAACTCTTTGGAGGTTCAAAAGCATCACCTCATCTATCCCTCACAAGGATCTTCTAATGCAAAGAGAATCATAGCCCCATTCCACAGATGAGGACAAGTCTCAAAGAGCTGAAGCAACTTGCCTGGAAGCCACACAGCCAGTGAAACCAAGACGGACTGCGGTCTCCTGACTCAGGCCTAATTCTCTTCCGAGTGCCTACCTGTGTGAGACAGGGCTCCATGGCTGCTCAGGCCACACCTGCTCTCCAGGGGATGAGTCCAGGTGCCTTCCCAGGATGACCCACTCTCAACACAGGGGGACTTTGGGCGGCCGTTGTTTCGGGACTCTGGACATCACAAGAACTGTTGGTTGTGAACAATACATCCCAACAAGCGCTTCCGATGAGTGCATTCTGTAGGAATTGTCACGGTCATGGGATCCATGCCATTTACATGCTAATGACAGGGCCAGGGTGGAAGACCCAGACTGGAGCAGGCTGGGATCTGCCATAAATCACATACTTTGTCTTACGGGCATTTCCATTTTCACAAATTCTGAAACGAAAAAGCGACTTGTCTCTTACTCGGAGCAGATGTTAATTTGCAATGCAGAAGCTTCCATTTGTCGATGATTTTCCATTATCCCTGTAATTGCCCCCACATACAGTGCTCGATAAAGTTATAAACCTGTCCTCTGGGAACACCGAGTCAATAACAGGTTTATTGATTAGGTGGTGGAAATAGTCTCCGACCACTCTCAAATCGGGGCAGCTGGTTGGGCCTGTTAGGAAGATTCGCTTTAGATCATGGAAACGGACCCTGCAGTGGCTGTCTCTGTTCAAGCCTTGGGTCTCCCTGGATCTGCAGGCTGGGAAGGGATGGTAGGAATCAGAGACTATATTTTTACTGAAGATGAGCCTGAGAGGGGATTGGACACCAGGGGGCTTTCCCCGGCATCTGTGGACTTTCGAAAAGTGCTTTAGTGGCCTTCGAGTGAGTCCTTCTAGGCTTGGCCATTCTCGAGTTGGTCTTCCTAATTCACATGTGGCAAAGGGAACCCTCCTGGTTTCTGACTGTGTGACCTTGGGGAAGTCACTTAACTTTTCTAAGCCTCAGTTTTCTTGTATGTAAAATACAGGTGGTCATAACACCTTCGCCTACTCCCAAGGAGGTTAGGAAGATGAAAGGAAAGAAATTAAGAAAGTGCTGGGTGCACTGCTAGACTCTCAGTACCCACTAAGTGCTGGCTGTTGCTGTCCACTCTTTGAAACTCTCCTGTGAGCACTATAAGACGTAAACTTTCCAGGTCAGAGCTTTGTGAAATCTGTCTTCCTGACAGGAGAAGGCAGTAACTAACATATTAACTAACATCACAGAACACTTCCATGGAGCAGACACTGTACTAGGCACAGAAGAAACAAAGCTCAATCAGATATGTCCCCTGCCCTCAGAGAGTTCCAGCAGGGGTCACAGGCATGGACGGTTAATACCGTAACCCTGCTCTACGACCTGTCAAGACAAGCCCAGGATCTGGGAGCCTGAGGAAGCTGCGGAACAGGGAGACCTTAGGCCTTCAGGAGTGAATAACTAGAGGGTAGAAAGTACTTGTTGTTATTATTATTACCTCCACTTTACAGATGATAGAATTAACTCAGAGGTTAGCTTACACGACAAGTGAAGAATGGAGTTGGGTTTCGAGCTAGAGTGACCAACAATTCAGTGAAAAACCAGTCCCAGAAAAAGCAGAATGAATGGGTCACTCTATTTTGAGCAGTGCCCAACTCTGCAACTCAACACTGCACCCCTCAGCTGGAGCACAGAGACGAGCTGTTTCTGCTAGTGAAATTCACTGCTGAGCTAGACAGAGTTCCATGCTCTCTAGTTGGATGCTCAAGGCCAGTCTCTGTGCCTCTATTTGCTGTTGCTTTAACTCCTAACCAACGCCTTTACCTATCCCTCCCAAATCCCCCTCAAATGTTAGCACATCTGTGCTGGGCGGGGGAGGGGAGTGCAGGGGCTGTAGACAGCTGTTACGGGAAACTGGGGGGATTGTAACCTGCCCCAGGGTTACAGAGCGGAGATGGGACAAAATGGGGCCACCAAATTCTGCACTCTGGCCCGTTTGCTGCTTCCTATCTTGAGTGGAGATCTTCAGTGCACGCTGTAAGAAACACACGCCCCTAATCAAGTTTGAGATGCTGCCTGGGTTCCCCCTTGAGTTTCCGGTTCAGTACTTGATTGGCATGCCAGGGAGCCGATGAGATTGAGGTGAGAGCTGGCCGGGTGGGTCACCGGAGGGGTCGGCAGAAATGGCAACTGAGACAATGAACAGAAATGAGTCCCTTTTCACATGCTTCTCAAGGCCCAGGCTTCCTTAGAGCCTTTCTTCTCTAGCTGGATTCACTATTATGATCCAAACCTTGCTCCAGACAATGTTAGACATTGTAAGAGCTATTACTAAGAGGTGTGTTAGGTGGCGTAGTTGTTTCTACAGCACCTTCAGGTCCGTGTATCTCAGAATCATCCTTAGAACAAGTGGTTCCTCTGGAACCCACCCATGAAAGGAATCTTCTCTATTAAGAAGGTACTTGAGAATGTATGAGCAGGAGAAAGAGGGGAGTCCTGGTCCAGTTTTTTAGGATTCTTCTCTCCTCTCGCAAAGCAGAATAACCACTCAACTCAGAATCACAGGTTATTCCAGAAGAATGGGATCCTTGGCCTTGCCATCATGTGATAAGTGGTGACATTAAAGTCCTGTCTTGCCCCTTCCAGTTTCCTGGTCGCCCCCCAAAGACAACAGTTAAGGAATAAAGGAGATGAGGGAACATGACAGTCCCTGTTTCTGTTACCCTTACTTAAAAGCACAACTTCTTATTTGTTAAAGCCACTTAGGAAAATGCCACACTTACAGCCCTAGAGCACTGGGCCATTTGCAAAATTGAATGAGCGTCAGCACTCCTTGGAGGGCTTACTAAGCACCTATGTCTGCCTCACCTCCAGCGTTTCTAGGTCTGGGTGAAGCCTCAGGTTCCAGTGACGTTGATGGGCTGGTCATGGACTACACTGAGAATCACTGTTCCAGTCTATACCATGTCATGCGTTTTTTTACCCCTATAGAAACTCACTTTCCTCAGCTATAAAAAGGGACCAACACTGACTTGACAGAAGCATGAGCTGAGCTACACGAGATGATAAAGGGAAGAGGTATCTTCTTGTGCCAGGTACTTAGAGTCTCGACTATTGAGAAAGTCCCTTCCTTCTGTATCTGGAGAAGGGTTCCTTTTCACAATCAAGTGGAAAGTACGTCAAGTACCTTCTTTGTCCAGTGCTCAACCGTGGTAGCTGGAGAGTTCCTGAAAACCCCGAACTCCTGGGCTTGTCGCCATGCAAAGGAGGCAATGAGATCCTGGCAAAAGTGGCAGGAGAATTTCTGAGAGGCAACTAGATACTAGATGCTCAAAAGCACTTGGAGTCTTCTTTTTCTGAGTCCTCCGTGGAAGACGCTGGCAGAAGAAACAACTATCAGAAAACATGATCTTTTACGCCATGGCCAACATGGGGTTAAATCAAGCTGCCAGCTAAGTCTCCCATCTCCCCTCCTCTGGGATTTTCTTTCTCCTGCTCACACCCACCCCCGCCCACTCCTGCTTTCTCTCCCAGGGCAAATTTAATAAGCCAATATCAAAACCATCTAGGCCTGGAGCTTTCAAAGATTTAAGACTTTTAAATGTGAAGCACCTCATTATATCCGACTATTTTCAATAAAAAAAGACCTGATAAGCCATTGATATGACACCAGTTATCAGTGGGATTTGTTTGACGTCGATTTGAAATGTGCACTGCTTGCTTTTTGGGGTAATGGAATCAAACACTTAGGAGCCGCACGGTGCAAGTAGATCACTTTTCAAGTAAGAACATTAAATTGGAGAGAGACCTTGTTTGGAGGTTTATAAAAATAAAGCACTATTGTACAGTATGGCGTATAGCAGTGGCTACATGGACAATTGACTTCCTTCCTATTAATCAACGACAATGTTTACCTTCTTATTCCAACCATTTTCAAACCATTAAAACTAAGAGGATTAGCATCGCATTTCTGCCAAGGTGTACTTTTATTTCAGCAAATACTACTTTCGCTCTCGGAGGAGATTAAAAGCCTGAAAGAAACGGTTTCTTTATCTGGCATACTGTGTCACACAGGCAAAAAAAAAAAAAAAAAAAAAAATTATCTGGTTAAGAGAATACAGTGTCCTTGTCCAGTGAAAGCCGATTGTGAAAAGCGTTAAATTTCAGGGCAAACAACACAAATTGTGAAGAATAATCCAATGTCAGAACTGAGTATTTCTTGCCCTGTAAATAGTGTTTATAAATGTATCACTTAGGAGCCAGCAGACAAGTGGTTACCTTTCCTTTGATTTGGCTTATTTAGACAGATGTTTTTAATGGAGTTTTTAAAATATGTAAGCACTAAAATTGAAATAGCGTGAGTTATGTTAATGTGGATTTGCCTACTTATATAATTCTTGAGACTTTTCAAAACATATTGTTTCCTGCTTTCTTATTTTTTAAAAATGTATTTTTTATAAATCTATCTTGCAAAAAATCACCATTTTATAACACCCCTCCCTCGCTAGAAGCATACCTTAAAATTGTATATGATCTCTGTCTTAAGTTTGTTGTTACACAGCTTATAGTTATCTTGAAGGTCTACACAAGTGGTTTGCAAAGTGTCATCTCTGCACCCATAAAAGCATAAAAGTCATCTAGGAATTCTCAAGCCCCGTTTTAAAGCTGAATCAGAAACTCTGGGGACAAGGCCCAATAATCCCTTCCTAGTGATTCTAGAGGTTAAGAAGCACTGGTCTAGGGATAATTCTCTCTGTTGTAGTTTGAATCGCATCCCCTCAAAGTTTATAGTGAAGTCCTAATCCTCAATGTGACTATATTTGGCGATAGGGCCTTTCAAGAGATAATAGAGGTTATTGAGGTTATAAGGTCAGGGCCCTAACCAAATAGGACTGATTTTCTTATAAGAAGAATATTCACTAGAGATACATTCATACAAAAAAAGGCATGAAGGGAGACCTCAGGAGAGACCAAACCCGCTGACATTGTGATCTTGGACTTCAGAACTGTGAGAAAATAAATGTCTGTAGTTTAAGCCACTCACTCTGTGATATTTGTATAGCTGCTCTAGGAAACTAATACACTTTCCAATGGAAAAGACAGAGGCCTAAAGAGAGAGATTAACTTGCTCAGGGTTACACATTCTGTTAATAACACAGCCTGGGCTAAAATCAGTATAGGAAAAAAATCACAGGCAAGTCTCACTTCAACAAGAAAATGAAAATACAGATGTGCAAAAATACATTTAAGTTTAAAAAGAGAAACAGCAGCACAATATTTGAATATTAAAGGGATTTACCTTGGAACTTCTTTAAATAGTTTCAGTCACCAACTGCATTGATTGAATTTGTAAAAACAAAAACAAAAACCTGCATACTGCATCGAGCTGTATATGATTCTATTGACATAAACTGAAGTGCATACTTATCAGTGCACACATGGTCAGCAAGACACTAAGCATGCCCTTTTGAAACACCAGCAATCCTTTTCAGAAAGTCATTTCCAAAGTATCCTGAAGAAGATCCTACAACATCCCTGAGGGGTGGATGTTGAATAAGAGTGTTCTTTCATGGCATCCTTATCAATGCTGGATGTTATCATTTTATTTTTAATCTTTACTAATTTGATGGCCAATAAATGATATCTCGATGTTGTTAATATTTTGTATCCTTTCTTTCTTATATAGTTAATTATAAAAGTCATGTATGATTATTTCAAAACTCTGGAAATTACAAAAAAGTATAAAGAAAAATTCATAATTCTATCAAGCAAGTAAATCTCCTGTTTATATTTATGTATTTTCTTCTAAATTTTTTTTCTAGGCACATTTAAAACATCTTTAAGGTCATACCAGATATAAAATATTATATCATTTTAAAAAATTTTACAATAAGAATTCTTTGTAATAGCAAATATTTCTGAAGAAATCAGAGATGAAAAATACTTTAAAAATTGGCATCACTAAAGCAATGTAAAGGGTCCAAATACACATGCAATTGAAATTATTGAAACAAAGCAGAAAGAAAAAGGACCAAAAAATATTTAAGCAAAATATGTCCAAATATTTTAAAAATTTGATGAAAACTATAAACCCCAAAATATAAAAAGCTCAATAAGCCACAAACACAAGAAATGTAAAGAAGACTATACTTAATCTTATCCTACTCATACTACTTTAAATTGACAATAAAGAAACACTCCTAAAAGAAACCAAAACAGACAAAATACACAAAGAAAAGCAGATATACAGGTGATAGCAGATTTCTCACTATGAACTATGTAAGCTAGGAGGCAGTGGAGTGTGTCTTTAAAGTACTGAAAGAAAAAAATGACAACCTAGAATTCTTTATCCAATAAATATATTTTTCAAACTGTAAGAAAAAATGGACATACCAAAGCCAAAATCATCAATCACCACTAGATTCAAACTGTAAGAAATATTCAAAAAAAGTTTTAATCTGAAGAAAAGAATATCAGATAGAAACGTGAAGCTGCACAAAGGAACAAAGAAGGTGAGACATGGAGCTACTTTGACAAACATAAATACTTCTTTCTTATTATTTAAAAATATTTCAAAGATAATCAGCTGTGTAAAGAAAGAATGATAGCAATGTACTCTGGTGTTTATAAGATATTTAGAAGTAAAATGTATGGCATAATGGCAGAAAAGTCAAGAATAGAGAAATTAAAATATAATGTTGTAAAGTCCATATAATACATGAAGCAATATGCAATTGCTTGAAAGTAGAAAGTGATAAATTAAAGATGTATTCTATAAACTATAAATTACTGACTAAAATACAACACAGTTATAACTAGTAAGGCAACAAAGAATATTTGACAGAATCATCACAAAACATTTTTCATTCAAAACAAGGCAAACAGAGAGGAAAGAAGGAACAGAGAGCAGGTGGAAGAAAAAAATAGCAAAATGATGTATATAAATAAAATAATATCAATAATTACACTAAGCTACAATTATGTAAACACCCCAATTAGAAGGCATACATTGCCAGATTGGAAAAAAAAAGAACCAATTACATACTGCTTATAAAAAACCTACTATATAAATTTAAAAGTACAAATGGGTTAAAAGTAAAAAGGTAGAAAAAGATTCCATCATAATCCTAATTTTTAAAAAAGTTGAAGTGGCCATCTTAATATCAGATAAATTACATCAGAGCAAATAACACTGTTAGGAATAAATTTGATTTTTTATAATGATAAAGGGACAAACTAGTCAAAGGGATCTAACAATCCTAAATGGTATTTTACCTAATAGAAGAGTTTCAAAATATGTGGACCAAAAAACTGATAAGATAGCAAGGAAAAATAGACAAATCAGTTATATTGGGATTTAACATCCTTCTTCTGATCATTGAACAAGTAGACAGAAAATAATTAAGAATATATGACACTTGAACAAGACTATCAACCAATTTTTCTAGTTAAATTAATGAAATATTCTATCTAACAACAGCAGAATACACTTTTCTTTTTTCCAGTGCACACAGAACATTTATTCTGGGCCATAAAAAGTTTCAATAAATTTTAAAAGTTTCACATTATGCAAAGTGTATTGTGTGACCACAATGATATTAAATTAGAAATCAGTAACAGAAAGGTATCTGGAAAATCCTCAAATACTGGGAAACTAAATAACACACTTCTAAGTAGCCCATGGTTCAAGGGACATATAAAAAAGGAAATTAAAACATACCTTGTAATAAATGAAAATGAAAATACAACATACCAAAATTGATGGCATATAGCTAAAGGATTAATTAGAGGACATTTTATAGCATTAAAATTTCCTGTATTAGAAAAGAATAAAGGTCTCAAGTCAATGACTTCAGCTTCTACCTTAGGAAGTTGAAAAAAGAGAGCAAATAATTCATGCAAGCAAAGAGAGGAAAATAATAAAGATCAAAGCAGATACCAAATGAAGACAAAACTAACACCAAGAGTGGTTTTTTTTTAAAGATCAATAAAATTATAAACCTCTGTCAGATTGATCAGGAGAAAAAAGAAAGATACAAATTAGCAATATTGCAATGAGAGAGGTAATATTGCTATACATGTTACAGATTACAAATGATAATTAGGGAATATTATGAATAGGTCAGTAAATTCAATAACTTATATGAAATGGAAAAGTCCCTTGTAATATAGAAACTACTATCCCTCACTCAAGAAAAAATAGATAACTTGAGTAGTTAAAAAAATATATATATATATATATGAAAGAATTTAAATTTTTAGTTAAAAACCTTCCCACAAACAAAACTCTAGGATCAAATGACGTCAATGGTGAAGACTACCAAACATGTAAGGAAGAAATAACAACAATTCTGCATTTCCTATTCCAGAAATTTGAAGGTGTAGTATGCTTAAATTAATTTGTTAAGGCAAGCATTACTTTAATACCAAAACAAGACAAAAACATTACAAGGAAAGAGAACTACAAATGAATATTCCCCATAAACAAAAATCCAAACACTCTTGACAAAATTTAGTAAATAAAATGCAATTATACATATATATGTGTGTATATACGAAATTATAGAAGAGTAATACTCTTGACCAAGTGGGGTTTATCCTTGGAATTCAAGGTTGGTTTAATATTCAAAATCAGTTAATGAAATACCCTATATTAATAAAATAAAAAGCGAGATGATATGATTATTTCTCTCTAGAGACAGCAAAAGTATTTGACAAAATTCAACGTTTATTCCAGGTAAAAACACTTTATAAACTAAGAACAGAAGGAAATTTCTTTGACAGTTTAGTGGCATCTACATAAGAACCTACAGCTAATGTCATAAGTAATGGTGAAAGATTAAATGCTTTTCCCTAAGACTGGGAGGAAGGTAAGGGTGACCACTCTTACCACTTCTATTTAACATTTTATTGGAAGTTCTGATCAAGGTAATGAGACAAGAAAAAGAAATAAAAGAGATCCAGGATTAAAATAGAGAAGTAAAACTATCTTTATTCACAGATGACATCGCTGTCTTCATCAAAAATGTGATGGCATATATAAAATTGTTACTAGGACTAATAAGTGTGTTTAGCAATATTTTTAGGGTAATAGATTAAATTACAAAAATCAATTGTATTTCTATATGTCAGCAATAAGCAACTGGAAAATGAAATTCACAAATGGCATTTTCCATAGTATAAAAAACATGGACATTTAGAAATAAATCTGATTAAGTATGTGAAAGACCCATACACTAAAAACATTGCTTGAATGAAATTTTAAAAGACCTAAATAAATAGAGAGTTGTATTGAGATCATGGATCAGAAGATTCAATCTTGTTGAGATGTCTATTTTATTCTAAATTGATTTATAGATTTCATGCAATCAGAATCCCAGTAGGATGTTTTTGTAGAAATTTGTAAGACAATTCTAAAATTCACAGGGAAATGCAAAAGACAGGCAACTTAGAGAAAAACATGGAGGAATTACATTACCTGACTTCAAGGCTTATTATAAAGTCACAGTAACTGAAACAGTAAGGTATTGGTCAAGACAGACAAATAATCAATGAATCAGAATAAAGAACCCAGAAATAGACACACACATATATGGCCAATTGATTTTCAACAGAGGCACAAAGACAACTGACCGAGGAAAAGATGATCTTTTGAATATAAGACACTAGAACAATTGAATATCCATATGCAAAAAATAACTTTGATCCATACCTCTAAATCTATAAAAACTAACGCGAAGGTTATCATAGAGAGAGATGTAAAACCTGAAACTACAGAATCTCTAGAAGATAACGTGGGAGAAGATCTTCGTGACCTTGGATTAGACAAATATTTCTTAGATACAAGAGGACATGCATAATCTATAAAAGCAAAACTTGTTACATTGGACTACATTGAAATTAAGAACACCTGCTCTTTGTTTTGTTTTGTTTTAATTATATATTTTTTATTTTAAAATTGTGGGATACTGTTAAGGGTTAGGTACATAAATATTCATTGTGCAGTTACCCTTGTTGATGAGGTGTGTCCCCCTTCCCCAGACAGATATTGACTACCGTTAATCCCACCTCCCTTCCCCTCCCTGCCCCCCACAGTTTCCCACTACTGTCAATCCTTTTCTTGTAGTCTCATGGTAGTTATTCAAGGTTCATTTATGACTGAGAACATGTGATGCTCAGATCTTTGTTTCTGTGAAAGATCACTCAGTATTATAAACTCTAATTCCATCCAGGTTGCTGCGAAATTCATGATTTTTTCTTTTTTATGGCTGCGTCATATTCCATTGTGTATATGTACCACATTTTTTTAATCCAGTCCTCTTTTTGATGGACAGCACAGTTGGTTCCATGATCTTGCTATTGTGAACAATACTGTGATAAACATACGTGTGCAAGAACACCTGCTCTTTGAAAGACACTGAAATGACAAGCCACAGTCTTAGAGAACATATTTGTGATTCATATATTTGGTAAAGGAGTTGTATTCACAGTATATATTTTTAGAAACTCAAAAAGTAATAATATAAAAGCAAATAGCCCAATTAAAAGACATGGAAAAGATTTTTATAAACAATTCACCAAAGAAGATATATAGACAGGAAATAAGCACCTAAAAAGATGTATTGCTAGGAAAATGCAAATTTAAAATACAATGAATTATTACTACTAGCCTATTGGAAAGTCTGAATTTTAAAAGTCTGATAGCTTCAATATTTGACAAGGATGTGAAGTCAACGTACACCGTTGATGGGAATGTAGAATGGCCCACCCACTTTGGGAAAGAGATTGGCAGTTTCTTTAAAGGTTAAACATATACCTACCACATGACCCGTGCATTCCACGGTTACGGATTTACCCAAGAGAAATGTAAGCATATGTCTTTGCAAATGCTTGCCCTTGAATATTAACAGTAGTTTTATTTGTAACATCTCAAAACTGAAAACAACCCGAATTTTCATCAACATATGAAAGGATAAACAAATTGTGGTATTACCCGTAGAATAAAATACCACTCGGTAATTATTAATAAAAGGATTCACTATTGAGATAGACAACAACGTGGATGATTCTCAAAATAACTAACTCTAGACAAATGAGCCAGAAGCCAGACAAACGCTGTATGATTGCAAATAAAATTCTAGAAAACAAAAACTAGAGTGGCAGAAAGCAGACCAGTGGTTGTCTGGGGATGGCGAGGTTAGGAAGGAGGGAGGAAGAGACTGAATAAAGGCCCAAGGAGAGGTTTTGGGGGTGATTAATGTAGTCAATATCTTGAGTGGTGATAGTTTCACACGTGTCTACATTCATCACACTTTATCAAATTGTGCATTTTAAACATGTATGGTTTATTGCATGTCATTTACACCTCAACAGAGCATTTTAAGGAAAACTCTGCAAAAGATATATATAAAAAGCATGTAGTAGTTTTGGGTCTGAGTGTACCGTTTTTAAATTTTTTACTCACCGTTCTATTTCACCCTGTTTCACAGGGATTGTAAGATACTCCCTAGGGGCTGGATATTTTTGTACCTTCCTTTCTGTTTTCTGTGATGAATCACACTGAAGCTCACACCTCTGCTCAGAACGCTTTTCTTTTGCATTCCTTAGTACTTTCCTGGGATACATTTTCTGAAGTAAACTACCAGTTTAGTGAATATCAATGTTTTAAATATTGTTACATTTTTTTTCAAAAGAAAAAGCTGCCAGTTTATCGCAGAACATATATGATTTCCCATTTCTCTATACCCTTCCCAAACCTACAATTCCCATTTTAAAATGCTAATTCAATATATTAAAATCTACTTCTTTTTAAAAAAATTTTACTTATTTAATTTTTCAGTAAGTTTAAATCTCTATTTCATTGTATACTATTTATTTGCATTTGGGGAGGCTGCAATGATCTTTTTGTTCCCATAATTTGTCAAGATCATAGTGATTTCTCATCAATTTGAATGGATTTACAATATATTAAATTTCATAACTTTTTGTCCTATTTGGGGAATAATTTTCTAAAGTGATTTGGGTTTTGATGTGGTTTGGCTTGTCATAGAAATTTTACTTTTTTTTGTAGTTAAATCTCCCAATCTTTTCCCTTTTCTTTATTAAATGGAAACCTCAAAATCTCTCCCCATGTAAACATTTTGATAAATGTTTATTGCAATTCTAGTACCTTTTTATGATTTTTTTAAAAACCACTTGACTCTTTAATCCCTCTGAGATCAATGTGGGCACAGAGAATATATATATTTCACATCGATATTAATATTTTCCCCCTCAAATAGTGAACCACCTGCCATATCACCATTGCTGCATGATTCCTGGAGGAAGGAACGGGATCCTATATCACGTCTGAGAGCAAGGGGGTGGTAAACCGGTCATGGGCAGGAACATTGGACATAGAAGCTGTGCAAGGTGTGTGAGGTAGAGAGTGTGAGATAAGTATTGAAATCACTTGCTTGCTCATATTTATTCGGACTTTTCATTTGACTTATATTGCAGAAGCAAGCGTTGGTGCTCTTCAGAAAAAGAAAGGGAAAACAATTCAGCTTCAGGAAGATATTGCCATTTTTATGAGCAAGATACAAGTTAATTCATCTCACATAAAGTGAATCCAGAGGTGAGAGACCAGGACCCTGTCCAGGTAGCTCAGTGAAGTCTGTAGAGTTCCAGCCTCCTTCCAGTTTTCCTCTCCACCATTTCTAGGGGCAGCCCAGTCCTTCTGATCGAAGATGGCACTGGAGCTCTGCATTTCAAGCAGCAGGACAGGGGAAGGTTAAAAAATCCAATGGGGCATAATCCCTTCCCTTTTAAGGAGACTTCCTGGAAGTCTTATATCTTACTGGCCAAAATTAGTTGCATGCCACACATGCAAGGGATGCTGGGACCTTTTGCCTGGTAGAAATGGATACTGGGAGGAACCCAGTACTTGCCACCACCTTCTCAGCCTTGGGCAAACTGCCACCTCCCCCTGAGCCTCTTCTTTTCTAGTTATAAAATGACCAAGTTATACCAGCTGATCTCCAAGGGTTTTGTTAGTCAAGAATTTCTACACCCTATGGTAGTTTCTTTGAGAGAAGGTGGCACCTGCCATGGTATTTGTAATTCCCTCCCCCTTACTCCCAACCCCCACAGTGAAATCAGTTAGTCTTGCAAATTTCTCAGAGTCAAGGTGTCTTCAGGTATAAAATAAGGCAGTTCTATTTATGCTGTGGTCTGAATGTTTGGGACCCCACAAATTCATATGTTGAAACCTATTCTCGATGTGAGGATGTTAGGAGGTAAGGTCTTTGGAAGATGATTAGGTCATGAGGGTGGAGCCCTGATGAATGAGACTAGTGTCTTAATATAAGGCCCCAGAGAGATGGCTTGTCTCTTTCACCATGTGAGACACACACAGAGGGTGTCACCTATGGACCAAGAAGAGAGACCTCACTAGATTCAAATCTGCTGGCCCTTTGATCTTGGATTTTGCAACCTACAGAACTAGGAAAAATACATGGCTATTGTTTGTAAGCCAGTTGACTTGTGATCTTTCATTAAAGTAGTCTGAATGTACTAAGTCCATCCGCCTATCTAGTTCCTTGGAAGACTAAGTAAAATAATGCCTGTGAATCACCTACCATATAACTAGAAGGCAAGGAAAGGTAGCTATTTTTATGCAGCACAGTAAAGAAAGACAACACTCCTATTCTCCTGGGCAGGCTGATTTTCTTATTAACATGATTAAAAATAGTTTAACCAGTGCTTCAGTTGGCCAAGCCAAACCTACTGAAGGAGGAAATTAAAATACTTCTACAGACGTTGAAGTAAATCTTTCTACTGAGGTTCCGAAACGTGGTTCATTTCTTCTGAAGCTCAGATCCTGGAAGGGAACTAAAAACTTCGACTTCAAAAAACTAGAAAGCTGTTCATCCATCCCCAGAGCTCTTCACTCCAACAGCTGACAGACTCATGCCACAAATAAACAGACTTTTTATCTAAGTGTTCTCGTCTTCAAACAAAAATACAAAATAGAAATAGCCTGATCTCAAACCAGGCCAAGTGAGGACCAAAGGGAGACCCAAATCCACCTGTATGATGACCACTTGTATACCTAATCCTGAACTGTACTCTACATCTTTAAAATAAAATAAAAATTAAAAAAAGAAGAGTGTAACTGCACCCTACCCTAGCACATTGGAGACTTGGGGTGCAAATTCTTCACCCCTCTTCTCTGCTCTCTTGTGTAACTAGTATAAGATAGGTGGGCATCACCCAATAGGTCCTTGTTCCAGATTCCATCGCCATCACCTCCTGACCCCATCGTGCCGGGCTGCACTCTTTTTCTCTGATCCCAGGGCAGGCTGGTTCCACACGTGGCCACACTTTCCGTCTGGGTCCTGAAGGAGCAGACATAGGGCCAGAGCCCGGATGATCCTCAAGTAGACATGTAATGTAAACAAAAAGTGAGCCCTTGTTGTTGTAAGCCACAGAGATTTGGGGTTATGTACAGTCGGTCCTCCGTATCCACGGGCTCCACATCCATGGATTTAACCAACAGCAGATCAAAAATAGTTAAAAAGAATGGTTGTGCCTGTTCTGAACACGTACAGGCTTTTTTTTTTCCTTATCATTATTCTCTAAACAATACAGAATAACAACCATCACATAGCATTTACAGCGTAGGGTGGAGAACACCTCACCAGCAAGGGTACCTGATCAATGAACGTTTGTATACCTAACCCTGAATTGTAACCCACATCTTTAAAGAAAAAAATTAAAAGAAAAAAATTAAAAAATAATAAAGTATATAGGAGATGGATTGAACATAGGTTCTATGCAAATACTACACCATTTTATATCAGGGACTTGAGTACTTGTGGATTTCGATATCTGCCGCGGGGGGAGGATTCCAGAACCAGTACTGAGAGATAGCTGTATTTGTGCTGAAAACTTGAGTAAGATCAACCCAATAGCTCCTGTTAGACCGTATCCCAGTTCCTGAGTCCTGGTCCACAGGTTGTCAGAAGGAATGTGGAAAACCTCGGCGGGCGTCTTGGTCTGCCCTTTTTTTAGTTTGTGACTTGAGTCATTCCCTTTCCTCTCTGAGTTTCAGGCTTTGTCATCTGAAATGGTTCTAAGTCTCCAGTGGCCTCCCGGTCACTCAATCCAGCGAGTATTTTTCAGCCATCATTTTTCCTCTGTTGGTCACATCCACTTCCAACCACCTCTGCTTTGCCCTCTGGGGAACAGGACTCGTTGGCACACACCACTGGTGTCTGCTTGCTCTGCTCACCGTCAAGCTCGCCCTGTCTTAAATGTTGAAGTCCCCGGGTCCTCCTGCTCAATCCTTCCCTCTTCCTGCATCGTACACTTCTGGGTGACCTCATGTATCCGGGGCCGTGAGGAGCGCCTCTGAGAGGGTGGCTCCCGGGCACACTTCTCCAGACACTGTGCTCCGGGCCACCTACTCAACTCCAGGATGACTCGAAGCGGCTTCACACTCAGCATATCCAAACGGGACCAGGGTCTCCCTCTTCTAACCTGGTCCTCTTTCACATCGGCTGACTGGGCCTAACACTCACGGAGCCCTGACACCAGAAAGGTCTCAATTATCTTTGCCGTGTCCCTACCCTTGCTCGCCACAGCCAATCCCTAATCAAGTCCTGCCCACTCCTCTTCCCGAATCTCGCTCCATTCTACCATCTCTCTCCACCCGGTCTGCTCTCACCTGACTCCCAGCTGCCATCCCCACTCATTGGATTAGAACTGATTAGAACAAATCCCGTCTTCCCTGCGATAATGAACCCATTGGTTTGTGTGCTTCTTGAATGTGTCTCCCCACTGGAAGTCGCATAAGCACAGACACTGTGTCTTTTTTATTTATTTTTTTATTTTTTGCTCACGGCTCTATCCCTAGCTGCTAGCGCAGTGTGTAGCACAAAGTAGATGCTCAATAAATAGTGACTGAAAAACATAAATGAATATTTATGCGATAGAATGTCTGCCACATAGAATTACAGGGGCCTGTGAGTGAGATAACATTCTGCTTAAATACAGGACTCCTCTGGTAAACCATGATTGCTACGGTTTCAAAAAGTACAAACTGCTTGCAGCAAGCGATAAAGATTCCTCGGGGAGGGGCACCCTGCCCATACAAGCATGAGAAAATAGCTCTTGTCACTAGAGATGTGGAATTAAAGGCGGCAAGGAACCTGAATTAACATACTTAACTAAGTAAACCTTACTATCCACCTGATTTCTATACTCCTCCTAAAGACTCCTCTAGAAAATTGTTCCTACTTAGCCAAAGTTCATTTTCAGTGTTGTTCATCTTTCTATGTGCAGCACTTGGGCCAGGACCTGGTGTTGAAAGTTTGTTGACTGACTGTGGCATGTGCAGTTGTTCCCGCCATACAATTTTAAGTCATTAAAACTGGTCTCCGGGTAAACAGGAAGTGAAAATACCTTTGGAATCCCACAGACCTGTTGGGAGCTCAGCCCCTGTCGCTGAGTGGCTGTGTGACTAGGAGGCAGGTGCTTTATGTCTCTGAGCCCTACCAGAGTCCAGGAGTTAGATACAGTCTTAGAAGCAGCCGTTGTTAATGGGCTAAAGAAGTCAGTCTCTGTGTCCCTGTGTCTGGAGCAAGTTTCTCCAAGGTCTGATTTCCGTCTCAGAGGCGCCACCCCACGGTAAGGTCTGGATTGAAACAGAAGCCTATCTGGATCCCCCTTGGAACCTCAGCGATCAGCTCTGCGTGGAACCTGCTCCTGCAATTGCTGGGGATTGTGTGAGTAGCCGCCCCCCACTGACAGGCTGCTCTCCTGCATTGGCATCCTGGTATAATGTCTGCAGCACCAGGCAACATCGGATTAGGTTTCGGACAGGATCCAGCAAACTGTGCTCTCCCCCTGCAATTACAGAGCCACTCAGAGCAAGGGGGTGACCATTTCCTCGACTGTCCCCTAAACCTGCGGACACCAGTCCATATCCACAAGGAAATCCAGAGACTTTATAACCAAGAGTGACCTCCAGCTTTGGCTTGAAGAGGTTCAAAGGACAAAATAATAAAAAAACACATTTATTGCATGCTTCTCTGTGTCAGACACTTAGGTATCACCTCACTGCCTATTCGTTACAATCCCAGGATCAAAGTGCTATTTGTACCCACATCGAGCAGATGGGAACACGATCCCAGAACAGTCCATCGACTTACCCACAGTCACACAGCAAATGATTTGCTGAACCTGGACTCACGCCCAGGGAGCTGGTTCCCACCTGAAGGTTAGAATATCATTCATTTATTCATTCGTTATTGGAACCTACTATGTGCCAGGCTCTGTCCCAAGTGCTAGGGAGACAAGTGTGAACAAAACCTCGTCATATAGTCTAATGACCATTCGTCAATGGCCAATAATCTTACAAATAAATATATAATCCCAAACTGTGACATGTGATGAGAGGGGATAAGGAGTCCTAGACTCAAGATGGAGAATGTGGTGGCTGGAAAAAACATCTCCAGGAAGGGGCTCTTGTACAACACAAACAGTGCTCAGAGGACACCAGGCATGCGAGGTCCACCAGAGAGCCCCTCCTGAGTTTCTGCAGCCCAGGGTGCCAGGGCTGTCCAGGCAGGAGCCGGCAGGGGGCAAGGAGGGTTTAGGCAGAGTCTGCACTGAGCCTGACAAGCCCCTGATTTTGCCCAAATGATAACCTGCTGAAGGAAATAATCTCCCCGGCCCCCAGACCTCTCGTCTAATTGCAAACCACGCAACCTTAGCCCAGCAAGATCTGCAGATAGCCACCCTGTCATCGCCTCCGCCAGCTGCTGCTGGCGTCCGCCCCGTTCTGTGCCCTGAAGCACAGACACATGCATGCCATCAGGAGGACACTGCACGGGGCTCTGCACCTGGGCCCCTGTGACCGTCAGAGAGGCTGGGGACCCAGCTGGGCACAAGTCTTGGGCGGGTGGCCTGTCCTGTGCCTGGCATTCAGATGACCGCAGCAACCTAGGACGGGGCAGCATTGCCTGTGGCAGTGAAGACGCTGGGACACCCTCTCTGCAAAGCTCTGGGAGTTGCCTCGACTGGTCAGCATCATAGAATACTGCAGAAAGGCCCCAAGTTTGGAGGTCACAGGAAGTGACATTTCAGCAAGGGCAAGTCGTGACTTCCGGTTTTCCCGCTGGAAGGCAGAGGCGGGTCTAAAGGTTTTCACCCTTTGCCACACTGCTGTCCATCCATAACACATGTGGCTGCCTGGGGCTGCCAGCTGTGGACTCGTGGGAGGAGAGGTGGTAATGGGGCGAAGCTGGGGCTTTGGGATATGAAACACGGGGTGCTTCCTGTGTGTGAGCCCTCTTTTAAACAGAAGGGAGATGGCCTTCCCTTCTGTATTCACTTCATGACCTTCATAACTGGGTAAGAAATATATGTCTATTGCTGAAAACTTAGAACCAAAAAGATGAGCAGAAAAGAAGAAAATAGAACTCACCAGTAACTCATGGCTAAGGAAAAGTAACTAGGATGTGCCGGATATCTCTCAAGACCATGTACAGGTGTGTACGTCCGTGTGTGTACATGTACATACAAACATGCATACGCTTTTAGACACTTTTCCATGCTATGGGATATACTTCTGCAATATCATTTTTGTGGCTGCATAATCAGCCAATGAATATGCCTGCTACAATGTATTCAACAAATTTCCTATTGTGCATGTAAGTTGTTTCCGGTATTTCCTATTAACAGAATCCAGCAAGACACGTCCTTCAAGGTAAATATTCATATGTACTCTGAGCACTTTTTCAGGAACCCAGAAGTTCAGCCGTCAGTTTCGTCGGTCAATGGTTATTGGGGAACTAGCATGGGAAAATAAAGTGGAGTAATGTCAGCTTCTGCATTCAGAATCACAATTGAGGGTCTGTATATGAGTATCGAGGGGCGATTCTAATGGAGAGATGTCTTTATTTTAGAGATATTATTAACTCTCAAGGGAATTTCAGTAAAAAGCAGCAAAAAAGTTGTTCTGAGGGGAATTTAGATCTTCTTGGATCAGAGCCAGCATTATTTCCCTATTAAACAACGACCCTTAAATGACGGTTTCCGCCTTTGTGCAAATTGTTAAATATTAATTCAACAGGTCTGTGAAGGAGAAAGTATGCAAAGCATCCTAGTTCAGTTCCAGTAAGAGCCCCAAATCCTTAGACTTTGGCACTCATAAAACCAGAGTTAACAGTGGGTTCATTTTCATTTTCAGAACGTCCTTGTTAGTTCTTTTGCCTTGGTTGAGGCCAGAAACCATGAAGGGACTCCAGGAAGACTGTTTAATTATTAATAGTGGTTAGCGGACTTCTCTTTACATGGCTTGCAAATAAAGGTACTTGAAGGGCGGTATCAGTAGGCAGACTAGCCTGAAGCCTAGAATTCCCCTGAGCCCTGATCAGTTAGATAGGAGGGGAAGAGTTCACCTTTCTAAATGTCAGCGGCAGAGAGAGATGGAGAAGGGGGCTGTATATCCACGGAGAGTGAAGGAATCATCTAGAAGCCTTGGGTGATGGAGCAAGTGAAATTCAAGGTTAGCCCAGGCTGGCTTCAAACACTGTCTTAATTCCACAGGCCATTGTACAATACAGCTGAGGTCAACAACGCTGACCAGCCCCAACCCTGCAAATGGAGCTTGCAATTGAGCTCATGTGATTTCTAGGCCTTTCTAAGGATTCTCTACTTCTCTTTGACAAGTAGCACTTGGCTATTTGATGTTCAGCTGTGTTTGATCCTCTCACGAAAATAAAAAGGTCACAAGTAAGAATAAAGCTAGGGAGGCAGAAAAAGGCTCTGGCTATCTACAGAATAGTGGGGAGGCCACAACCAGACGGAGCTAGGTCTTCAGAGGCAGAGCAAAACTTCCCGTTTCTCATGAGAAGGCTTCTCAGAATCTTAATTTGGCCCAGGCCTTGGAGGAAGTGATAGAATACCCTGAAGAAATGGATTTTGTTCTAATTGACCTAGCTTATCCTGCCAATTTCACCTGCTGTCGTGGACTCTGTGGTGTGCTGTCTAGATCCTATTATCCTGGCTGCTGAGAGTGTTGGCTGCCGATGGCTCATGGCTGAAGCCCTTTCCTTGCCCTCTGCCAAGAGGGATGGCTTGACCAGGGTTATGTCCCCTCCCCAGGGGCAATCCTGTCCAGTGACTGGTCGATAAGGTGAAACAAGACCCAGGTCCCTTACTTCAATTCAAGACAACTCTGAAAGCCCTTTTGCCCCCCAGTTCTAGGGCTCTCTGTTGTGGGCTGAGCCCTTTGTTGCTATTGTACCGTGGTTCAATTTCTCTCTCTGCCCAATTCTGCATCCTCCAGTACCTGACAGGTATTTTCCCCCTGAGAGTCACTTTTCTAGAAACCTCACCTAAAACTCTTGCCCACAATTTTTAAAAATACCCTTTACTGACGTAGTGCTTGCCAAGCATGTAAGACACTTTATCGCTGATCCTTACAAGGTCCCACAATGCCAGGTTTTAACATGCTCTTTTTAGAAGTGGGGGAAAGTCCCAGGGACGTTAAAGGTTAAACTATCTGTCCATGGTCACTGGGGTAGAGTCAGGATTAGAATCCAGATCAACTCTAATATGTGGCTCTTTCTAGTTCACCATGCTCTTCGAGGCCTTGCCAAAGGCTCTTCTGCCTTATCTTCAAGATGTCTCCCAGGATCTCCCTATGATATTCTCATTTACTCTCTCTCTCTCCCTCTCTCTCTCTCCCTACCTCCATTCCTCCCTCCCTCTCTTTCTCTCTCTCTCTGTCTCCCTACACAGCTCCTAGTCAAACCCTCTATGGCATTTATGTTCTGCATTCCATATGAATTATGGGTCCAAGGTGCTTACAAGTTCCTTGCGAGAGACCCTGTGCCATGCACACTGAGGGTCAGCTGTGCTGTCCATCATATTCTTTCATTGGTGCATGATAGCCACGCAGGAGATCTTTAGTATATCAAGCTGATTGACTTTTCATACCAGTAGAATGTCTGTCTTCTTAGGGTTTCTGACATATTTGGCTTATGAAAATATATGTCTACTTTGGGGTCTGCATTACGTACTTAATCTTCAGTAGCACAAATATCAGTGTGGTATCAAAGGACAATCTAATACCCTGATTCAACTTTGAGATTTTAAGAGTTCTAGAAACAACAAGAATTCGTGTTCAGGCTTCCAGAGTGATATGATTTATGAAGACATACGTAAACGAATCCTGAGACATTAAATTCTGAAACAGAGCCTAATCCTAAAAGCTCAAAGGAATCACTACAAAGAAGGATGAAAACGTCTCTCTATTTCCTGCATGTGGCATCAGAAGGCCAGGTCACAGTTTACCACCTGACTAGCCTTCCAATTCCAGCTGATTTTCCATAACTCATGTCTCCCCTGTGGAAAACTATCATCTTCATCATTAACTATCATTGACCCAACCTTTTCCATGTGCCAAACGTCAAACTAAGCATGCTGAGACGTTGTATCATTGGGCCCTCCAGTTACCTTTTAAAGTAAGTACCATTGTTATTTTCATTTTAAGGATGAGACAGGCTAGACAAATTGCCCAAAGTTACACCACTAGAAAAGGAGCAGAGCTGTGGGAGTCAAAACTGAGACCACAACTAGAGCTGAAAACTAAGCCATCTCCCTGAGGTGGTGGAGACACAGCAGCCTCTCAGTTATGAACCTGGATCCTTATTCATCCCACTGTTCCCAAGAGACCAATAGGCAGCAAATGAATAATGATTCTGTCCCATATATTTTTTAACTCTCTCTTGGGAGATAATTTTCTATGGGTCTCTTGTGTTTCTGCATGTCTTGAAAGTAGAAGCACTGCCTGCCTTTGTTTCAAACTTACCTTTGCAAGGATATTCGTATTACAAGCAGTCTTGGGAGATAAAGATAGTGTGGGCTGGGCTCAGTGGCTCCGCCGGTAATCCCAGCACTTTGGGAGGCCGAGGCGAGTGGGTTCGAGACCAGCCTGGGCAATTTGGTGAGACCTTGTCTCTACAATAAAATAAAAGGTAGCTGGGTGTGGTAGCGCGCATCTACTCGGAAGGTAGAGGTGGAAGGATCACTGGAGCCCAGCCTGGGCAAAGGAGTGAGAATCCAACTCAAAAAAAAAAAGATAGTGTGTCTGCCCAGAGCAAAGGATAGGTTTACCAACTGACCAGTATAATAAGATAATGTCTGCCTTGAGGAAAAAGTTGAGCTAGGTTTATTGCCATTTATGAAAACTTCAGGTTCCCAAAGTTTCATGCTCTTCCTTGTAATGCAATCCATTTCCTGTGCAAGACATCACCTTAGTGAACTGGTGTCGACACTGATAGTCTGGCTACTGCTGTTACTCTGAGTACTACATTGTCTTTTGTCTCTCACCCAGGAGTCTTGTGTCTCCCAGTAACATCCTTAAAACTGTGGCAGACTAACTTGTTAACTTGCAGGTGGGATAAAAATCTCGGGCCCTCCACAGTTCTTGACAATTTCCTCCATCCTAGAGCAATACGAAGGGGACCTCCTAAAAAAAATCCTGAAATTTATTTATAACAAACTGTGTATTTATTCTTACATGTTTAAATTGCAATCACCCTCAAAGTGTTCTCTATTTGATGCAATATACATATTGGGACACTTTTTCCACGGCTCAAAACGGTTGTCAATTTTGACGCCTTTTAGTGTTTCTGCCGTTTTTTGTTTCACCTCTTCCACATCAGCAAAATGTTTCCTTTGGGGGCTTTTTTTAAATCTGGAGAAACAACAACAAAAAGTTGCTCTGTGTGAGATTGGGTGAATACAAAGGGTGTGTCATGTTGGTTTTGGTCAAAAACAACTTAACACTCAGCACAGTATGGGCAGATGCATTGTCATGGTGGAAGAAAGAGTCACCTGTTTGCCACAACTCAGGACATTTCTTTCGAAAATCACGATGCAAATCTCAAAACTTCCTAATAAAACCTTGATCGACTATTTGATCTGGAGGAACAAATTCTGAGTGTACTACAAGGGGCCCACCGTCCAAAAGATAATTCTGGCGTTTTCTTGGTTTTGTTTTTTCATTTTGTTTTTTGGTGCTTCCCCCCGCCCCATAGAAACTCTCCTGGACTGAAAGTTCCAGAAAAGTCTTCCTGGGAGAGATTACCTGTGGCTATGGCAGCTGTGAGCTTGTTGTTTCCAACACTTCCTTCACCACTAGTCAACCCAAGAGGAAAAAAAATTCAGAGGAGGAAAGGAAATCTTTTAAAAATCGTATACAAATTAAAAATGGTGATGCTGGTGGTGCCGATGGTGATGACAAAGATAATGATGACAATAGCAAGGAGGATGTCCACGAAAAGGATAACAAGGTTGGTGGTGATACCAATAAGGCTGATGGTGATATTGATGAGGAGAACAGTGACAGCAACAACTTCCTGAGCGGCTGCCGTTTGCTGAGCGCTTACTACGTGACAAGCACAAACACTGCCTCATTTAATATTCGTAACATTCCTGTAAGGCAACAGACTATAAATGATCTCACTTCCTCCAAACATCTGTATTCTAATCTCTCCTTTTCAATTTAAACAGCCACTCTGTGTAAATGATAATATCCAAACCTTGCCCCAACACACATTTCCAGTCTCTTACTTTGGTCTATTTTCCCTCCATTACATGTATCACCTTCTAATATATTATATAATTTACTAATTTGTTATGCTTATTGCTAAATATCTGTCTCTCCCAGCTGGAATAGAAGCACTTTGAGGACTTGGATTGTTGTGTGTTTCATTCACGGATGTATCCCACATGTGCAGAAGAATGCCTGGTCAAAGTAGACCCTCAGTCAATATAAGTTAATAAATGAATGAATGAGCTTGACTTTGTGTGTTTTGGGAAATGTCACGATCTTTCTGGACTTTAGATTCCATAGCCTTAAAATGAGAGCTTGGTGGCATCTACAGTTTGACCCATTTCTGAAATCCTGGGGGCTCCATGGATGTTAATGCATTAATCTTCCCATAGGATTACATGACAGTCATAATTGTACTGTGTCAACTGTTTCAGCTTAGATTTTATTCCTTAATCAGTCACTCATTCATTTAATCAATTAAGAGTTTTCAAGCTTCTGTAGATCTGAGCACTGTTAGTGAGGGGTTCTAGCAGACACCAGGGCCCTGTCGGGAAGGAGGTGGTGGTCATTTTAACAAGGTTCTGAATTTCTGACAGGTGAGAGAAAGCCACCAGCTTCCCCCAAGTGGCTTCAGCTCTGAGGAGGTATGGTGCCAGTGGACCCTTAGAACCTTTTGCTTCTGTGGAACTGACGTCCTGGGATGCACAAGACCTGGAGAAAGTGACCTGTGGTGTGGACCCAAACTCATTTCTTTTACCTTTTCAACTTACCACTCTTCACGACTCCTCCGCTCCTTTTTTATATCCGTTTCACACAGCTGCTCTTTAGTGTTCCTTCCAGAATCCTGTTTCTTGCCCCTGGATTGACACTCCACACAGCACCCAGAATGATTTTTTTTTAAAGAGATGGGGTCTCACTCTGTCACCCAGGCTGGAGTGCAGTAGCATGATCATAGCTCACTGTAACCTCAAACTCCCGGACTCAAACGATCCTCTTGCCTCAGCCTCCTGAGTGACTGAGTCCACAGATGGGTGCTACCATACTTGACTAATTTTTAAAAAGTTGTCTGTAGAGACAGTATCTCACTAAGTTGCCCAGATGTTTTTTTGAAAAATGAATCTCTGTTTCATTTACACATTGAATTTGAATGTGGTTTCACACCAGCAAAGGGTTAAGGGCTCTGGGTGTGCAGTAGAATACCCAATTCAACAATCACATGGATAAAGCAACTCTCGTATGCAAGGTTCTGTGCTGGGTATTGGGAATGCAAAGATGGCTCGAGATGCAATCCCAGCCACCACAGGCTCTTGGGATGAGGCAGGTTTACTAAATATTTATAAAACAATGCAGCAAGTGCTTGGTCATGTGCACAGCCAGCAGTGTTCTTCTCTGGAGGGTACCCAGGATAGTACACGTGAACAGATTTTCAGGCTGGGTCTCAAAAAAGTAACTTGGAGTTTACCCAATGGAGACATTTGGTGGAGGAGGACAAAGTGTCCAGACAAAGGGAGTCAGCTGGTGTGGAGGTCGGGAGGGATAAGGGCTTGCCGGACCTCCATGAAGGCAGAACTATTGTCGCATCCACTGCTCCATCCCTGAGGCCCAGCCTAGCATGCGTTCCATAATGGCGCCCAATAAACACTGATTCGGCAAGTAAGTGAAGAATAAAAATAAGAAAATATTTGTCACCCTGAAGAGTTGCAAGCATTAAGACCCTTTCTTGTTTCCCCATCAGGTCCCTCTGATGGGTAGACTCAAGTCCTTTGGGGAGAAAGGCTGTGTCTGTCTCTGGAGAACCTCCAAGTCCAGCACAGGCCTGGATGCCTGGGTCCTTGCACAAAAGACACAGGGGAGGGGGCTCTCGGGAGCCTGTGGAGTAGGGAGTGATGCCATTCAGAGAAGAGAGGCAGGAAGCAAAGTTCTTTGTTCAACTTCAGTTCCCTCAAAGGGGGTCACACATTTCATGGTTTGGGGCTCCACGGACAGTTCTGAGCTGGTGAGGCCAGGGCTGCAATAGCCACCCTGTAAGCAAAGATGTGTGATGAATCCTCTGTCTCCCGATTTCATTTCTCCTCCTATGAGGCAGAGACTCTGCCTAGCCAGGAGTTGGTCACCGTTTGGGGTTGGAATCCCAGCTTAAAGACTCCCAGTCTAAGAAGCAAATCACATTCCACTAAGTGCTCACTGAGTTCCAGTTGACATCCTAGTCAGTACAGAACAGGAGGGGGTGATCACTTAGGGGGAAGTGGGAAATCTCCACTCTCTTGGCTGTGAGTCTCCTTGTCTGAAAATTGGAAAGGATGGGATGCTGGATGGTTATGGGTGGCATTCTATGCTCACAGCAGGAAGCGAGCTAACAGCTGTCCCCATCTGCCCACCAGCTCCCTCGGAAGGGAAAGCAGCCCTCACTGCCCTGCTTTGAGCCTCAGTTTTCCCCTCTGACCAATGAATGGGTTGGGCTAGATAACCTCTGAGGTTTCTGGCTTTAGAGTCGAATGTGCCTTTTGGGTGATCACTAAGATACTGCGTGGTATTTGGTACACACAGGCATGTGGCCTGTTTCTAGGCAAGGACGGCCTCTGTTTTCACCAAGAGTGACTGTGCCAGTGATGGGGGGTTGCACTGGCTAAAACAAGCCATCGTGGAAGTGGCAGGTGATAGTATGATGGTGTCAGGGCGGAAACTTGAAGGCTGGCATCTATTGGAGTTGGAGAAGGGGTGAGCAGGAGCCAATTGGGTGTGAGAGGCACTCGGGGAGCCCTGGACACTAGCATCTCTCACTTGGGGTAGCCAAGGGTAGGGGTAACTGCTCCTTCCCCATTAGTTAGTTCCTGGGAAGGAAGGTTTTGGGCACGTGTCAAGGACTTCCCAAGCCCACCCCACCCACCTCTGGTGACTTCCCAGTTGGGAAAATTGTATTGCTCTACTCCACAGCATCTGCACTGCCTGAGATGAATGTAGGGAGTCAAAACTGGGCACCCCAATCAGAAAAACTTGCGGGTGGGGTGGGGGTAGTGGCAACCAGGTGCCTTTTCTTGCATTAAGGTAGAGTCAGGTAGAAGCACAAGGTGCCCCCTGGGGACCGCCCTGCGTGCAGGTGCTCTCAAGAAATAAGTCGATGTGTCTGAAGGCTGAGCCCCACATAGGCCCTGTCTGGGCTTTCTTACCCATTCCAGGTTTTCTCACCTTAGTGTTGGGGTAGGGGTTTAAGCAGGAATGTGTCCCCAGGTGGAACAGGCTGCCGGTCCCCTGGGTTGTTGGCATTTGCCTCTGGTGTGGGAATCCTGGGTGACTCTAGGGTCACTCGCTTCAGTAAAAACTTTGTCTTTAAGGCCTCTGTTCTTTCCTGTCACTTTTTGGATCAGACACATGTAATTTATGGGCTGTGATATACTGCACTTCAGAATTGATTTTTGTGCTCAACTGGTATAAAACATTTTTGGTGACTAATGCCTCCAGGTGAGATATTTTATCGTTATTGATGTGTGCATGGGGCTTGTGTCCCCGAGTCCTGGGGCCTTCTGGCCAGGGTCACTCCCTGGTTCCCTGCAGCAGGAACAGGCAGCCAAAGCCGAGGCAGCCTTTTAAACTAAAGAAAATATTAATTTAAGACATTGTTTCAACACAAAATTACAGGAGCCTTCAGAACTCCCCGTTAGTTTGATTCAGGGCTGAGTTACACACAGTGTCTTTGGGGTCAAGATTGACCAACTTACAAAAAGTTTGTTGGCAGTGAATCAACAAACAGAAATAATTCTGCAAGGACCTCAGAGCTTTGATTTTCCCACACAATCATTTCTCGTTGATTTGCTTAGAAAATCTCTTGTTGGAGAAAGCAAAGCAAAAGTAGCCCCTGCAGCATCTTCAGCGTAAATCTCAGCTAGGCACTTGCGGGCTGTAATTCCTAAAGCAAGAATAGGGCTTTGTGGTCTGCCAAGATGTGAATGCACCTATGGAACCTAGGAACAAACAGACGTTGAGACTTCCTGGAAAATATGAATCCTGTGGTTACCATACACGTGACAGTCCAACAATAACTCCCACTTATCAAGTGCCACACGCCTTAAGAAACCTCAAGGTGACATGAGTCCCATTTTTCAGATGAAAAAACTGAGGCTGAGAGCAAGTAACTTTTCCCAGGAGTGGAGGAGACAAGAGCCCAGGTGTTTCTTACCCTAAAGCACACACTGTCCTGTTGCACCAAGCTGTCTTCCCGGGCCTGGGCTGGACTCTGATGCCCGGAGAGCACATGTATCCTTCCCAGCTAAGTTTATATAATATAACTCAGCAGAGCAAATCGTTCCCATTTCCTTCTGTCCCTCTGGCCAGTCCTGGGCAGGCTTTAGTCGCTGAGAATGCAAATCCGAAGGAAGGGTTTGCAGCTTCTGAAAGGGCACGACCTCTTAGGGAGTTCAGTGGGCAGGGCCCATGTCACTAGGCTTTTATTTTTATTTCTCTGCAAATCAGAAGAAAGAAATGAATATAAGAATAATGGATCCAGCCTGGATTATATTCATGCTGAGACCCGTGGAGTCGTAAAACAAAAGTTTTAGGACGTTTTTATGGAGGAAAGGTCTGTGACGGTGGACGTGCCTAGGGCTCCCAGAAGTCATTACGTGGCCCAGTCAGGGAGGCAGGACCAGGTGGAGGCCTGGCCTTGGGTGTCGTGTTGAGGATGTGGGACAGGTACCTGGAGAGGGTTTGTCGGGTGGTGTTGAGCTGGTCTCCTGACTCCTAGGCTGGCATTCCTTCCCCAAGCCATTCTCTCTTCTCAGAGCTGAAAAGCTTCCCCCAATAAAGGAGATAAACCTTCTGTACTGGGTCTTGAGGCACCTTGCAGTGTCCTGGCTCCTTACCTCTCCCCGCCTCTTCCTTTTACCAACCACCCCAGGAAGTGAGATTGACCTTGAGGGGAAGGGGCTGAGACCGGTGCCTTCGAGGTGGCCCGTCCTAATCCTGCACAATCTACCCCTTCCCAACATAAGGGACAGTACAGCAGCTTAATCTTCTTAACCAGCGGCAAATAATAGTATCTTAGAGATCACGGAACCCAACCCTCATCCTACAGATGGGGAAGCTGAGGTCCTGTGAGGAAGGTAGCTGAACCAAGAAGATTCATCTCTTTATTCCTAGAGTACTTTTTCTTCCCAGAGTCCTACCTGAAGGAGATTAACCTCCATTTCACGGGTATCTTTTAGTGATGGTTGCCTGGGCTCATCAGAAAGGCTTCCTGGTCAACCAAATAAAACAAAGTGAGTCACTGTCTTTTATCCTCTGTCCGCATTCGAATGCTCCTGCCAGGCAGAGCTCTGAGCCCAGGGCCCTCCAGTGGGTGTGGGGACCAGAGGCTCCGATGACATAATTGGGGATGGCGCACTTTCTCCACAGGTGCCATTGATTCTCAAGCATCCATTCGATCCCCGCAGAGGGATGAAAACCGCAGTGTCAACTGTCTTCAACCCAGCTCCTTTGGAGACGCGTTTGGTATTAACATCAAAGCACTCTGCAAATTTATCATTCTTCCCTCAGCATTAAGCAAGACATCTGACAGGCACACAAAAGCGCCATAGTTTCCACTTGGGCTCCAAAAAGGCATCAGCAAGTTTAAACCCAAGTTGAAAATTCCCTCAAATAGGTATATTTTCTTTACTGGGAACCTGGGAAGGATTATCACTTGGCATCCTCTCCAAAATCAATTTGCGTCCACTTACCAGTCGCTTCTAGTATAAAATAAAGGAGCTTAGGATTCGTCACTCAGGATTTAATAAATGACACCCGGCCAGCTCTGATGAGAACAGTTCTGGGGTGGAGGATGGGATAACAGACAATACCCTGTCTTTGGTCTTACTTTTTTTTTCAAGAGCAATCATGCCTACTCTTTGAAATATAATGGGAACATGTTAAAATATAGATTCAAGCAGGATCTGACAAAGGAAGATATTCAACTCTGGTTGTGCTCAAAGTACTTAAGTTTTCTTTGAAAAGTTAAGGAAAAGACAGCAATCTGGAACTTTAGGGAAAAAAATAAGAGTGCATTTGTTCATGAAAGAAACATGAGTAAAAATCAACTCCTGTCATGAATGATGATTTTCTGACTTCACATTAAAATCTTCTCTTGATTATTGGTATTTGCATACATGTGTTGGCTCTGCTTCTAGTGAAAGCAAACAAAGCTTGCATCAATTTCAGGGTTTTTTTTAATGGGCTGGTAGACTTGAGTGAATGGACCCTAGCCGGAGGAAATCCTAACAAGGGGCTCCCCAGTCCATGCATCTGAGCTCTGAATCTCTAGGCTGTGGTTTCTATTCTTTGCTCATGGAAGGGGGAAAACCCATGGTTTCCAGGGAACTGACAAGATCTGTTAGGGTTCCAGTAATGGTGCTTGGCTTTCCTAAGGAAGTTGTTTTTAAATATGGCCCAGCTGTAGATCGTGGCCACAGTGACTTCTAAAGTGATGTTTTTTTTAATTGCCAAGATCTGTTAGGGTTCCAATAATGGTGCTTGGCTTTCCTAAGGAAGTTGTTTTTAAATATGGCCCAGCTGTAGATCGTGGCCACAGTGACTTCTAAAGTGATGTTTTTTTTTAATTGCCAAGTGCAGCACTTGACCAGAACAGAAAAGGGTCCATCCAGCTCAGCCCACTGCAGGGGAGCAGACTCCAAACCCATCCCTGTTCTTACCCCAGGCCATCAGAGACCACCCACCCTGAATAAGCACCGAAGCAGCTCCCTGGGAAAACTGCTTTGTGCGATGGAAAAACAACAGGCCCTGAAGGAGTGATTTTTTTTCCCCAAAGTCACAAGGTAAGGTGGTTGACGAACAGGGCTCAGTTCCATCTGTCTGTGTCCTTGTCGGACACTGGTTCTTTATGCCATGCTCCACATGGTTGGCCATGAATGCGAAATAGCCTCACAAGGGAACAAGAGAGGCAGTCAGGACCAGGAGAGCAAAGCCACAGAAGACTCTAATGCCCTTGTCCATTCATTCATTCATGCATACAGTAAACATTAACTGAGCACTTGGTACACAGCACCAGGTAAGGCCCTAGTGATGTAAAGAGAGAACAAGACGGGTTCTGCCCTTATGGACTTCATACACTACTGGGGACACAGGCACATAACAAAGAGTGGCAGTGAGGGCTACGCATGAACTAGAGGCAAGAATGTTCTCTCGAGGTAATCCAGAAAACAGCATGAGAAACTCTGCCCAAGTTGGTCAGAAAAGTTCACAAAGAATAGGGGGGAGCTGGGAATGAGGGGGAGGAAGTTCAGCAAGAGAATGAGGGGAATAGCCTTCAGGAAATGGCATGTACAAAGGCCCTGAGGCAGGGATAAACTCAGCCGCTAGAGAATGGCCAAAAGTTACATTGGGGACAGAGAGTTTGCAATAGTCAGGAAAGCTCAGGCATGGGCCATAACAGGAAAACCTCCAAATATCAGTGGCTCCACATTTCACTTCCCAGTTTGAGGCTGCCCTGGAGTAGATCAGGCAGACCTGGTCCATCTGAAACATGTCATGGCATTCGAGGTTTCTGTGGCAGTGGCAGGGGTGGGGAGAAACACCAGCTCCCAACTGCCTCAGCCTCAGTGTTACTCTCACAGCCCCATTGGCCAGAAGAGGTCATAGGACCCCAACGTAACTGCAAGGGATGATGGGAAATGGAGGAGGATGAGTACATAAATATTTGGTCAGCACCACCAGTTTTCTACCAGAATGCATTCAAAATAAGACATAAGGACATTTAAGGGGACGTGGGGAATGGTGGTCATTGAGACTGGCTGATTATAAAGAGTCTTGAGGGGAAATCCAGCCTCCAACAAGGACCATGGCTCGCCCACAGTCACCTAGAATGTGTATCTCCTGATCACCAGGCCACTGCCCTTTCCATTATGTGACTCGGGCAAGATTCCAGAGCCAGAGGAGCAGGCTCTCTACTTAGCCAGCACAAGGGTGTCACGTGTTCCTGCAGACAGAGCAAAGGAATTGATGGCTTCTTCTCTCTAGAACAGCCTCAGGGACAGCTGGTGGACTTTGAAATCTGAAGTCTTCCCCCATCAGATGAAATGAATCGCAGACTTGTTTCACGGCCCACTCCAGCAAGTCAAGGTGTCATCTCCTCCAAAATGGGCAGCCCAGGCTGTTTGGGTTCAAATCCGTTTTACCACCCGATAGCTAGATATCCTTGGATGAGATGCTTAACTCCTCTGTATCTCTATTCTTCGTCTGTAAAACAATGATCATCACATCGCCTACCTTCAAAGAGATTTTATTATTATTAGCAAAGCAATAGCTGACAACTACTTGGCTTCCACTGTGTTTAAGTTGCTTTGGAAAGCACCCACATGAATGATGTCATTTAATCTTCACATCAAATCGGAGGTAGGTAGTTTACCAGCCCATTTTACAGATAAAGAGGCCAAGGTTTATCAGGCAAGTGGCAGCTGGATTTGGAACTTGGGCCTACCTGATGCGAAGCTGCTGTTTTTTTCTCCGGAGCCCCTTGACATATGGATGTTGGCCTGGAAGGTCAAGCCTGTTTTGCAATTGTGTGGCCTGGGGTGGCCCCGGGGCCTTTCTGAGTCTCAAATCACAAACTTTCCAAGGCTTTCAGGCTGAGAACTCCCTTCCCTAAGGACCAACTGGTTTTCTTTCTCCTTCCAGTCAGGGTCCCCCGGCACTGCCCACTCAGATTTCAGAAGTTGACTTCCTTACAAGGCTCACAAGTGACATTGCTCCTCATCCTAAACTCAGGCCTTGGGTCTGGCCGAACAAAAACCTCTGGCAACCTTCCCAATTTTGTCCCTTGGTCTTCCTACGTTGCTGGGCTTCGTTCTGCCTCTTTAAAATTTGCAATTACCAATAATTCCCTTTGTTGCACCCAAATGCGAACCACCATATTAAATTATTAAATATAAGTGTTTCTGAAATATTTTATCTTGACATGTATCTCCGGAGTCAAATGACCCCGGGCAGTGTTCATAATTAATTTCATCAAAAGGGGGGGAAAAAAGTACTGGCAAGGGACTCCCTGAATGACTCCCTGTCCTGGAGAAATACAGCTGACACTTGGCCGGTTTCTCATTCCCTCCCCTTCCCCGGGACTCCAGGGCTGGTGGAGCCTGCAGAGCTGTTCTGTCCACAGGATCCCAAAATTTCAGGCCTCGTTGAAGCCCACCTGATCATTTTGGCCAGCCCCTTCCTCTGTGGGCTGAAGAAACAGACTCCAAGAGGAGCAGTGACCTTCCCAAGGTGGTGGAGACAGAGGGCGGCAGGAAAGGACGGATACGGGGTCGCCCCTAGCCGGGTCGCCCCTCACTCTAGCTTGGCCCCTGCAAGGTTTCAAAGCCACTGAAATAGGGTTCCTTCTCCTTTTTGCCCTTTGGGACCAGAGAGGTTCACTTAAAGGAGTAGGGGAAGCCAAACTGCTTCTTAACATTAAAAAACGCCCCAAAACAAAGGGCTTTTTTGTACCCCTCCCCCATCACGCTCGGAGAGAAAGAGAGATTAAGTTTGAGGAGTCACTTCCAATCAGAAAGCTACCATTTAATTACAATGCCCAGGAAATTACAGAGTGAATGGGCAGACGGGTGATAAGGGACAGCCCTGCAGGATGACAGGCTTGAAATCCAACCACTTCATCACAGAGCTACTTATCACAAGAGGCTGTCTGGAAGGCTGACAATCTGATTGTACTGTCAACTCGATTCATAATTAATATATTTATCAAATTAATTACTGAAAATATCTCCCTGGCGCTCACCATAAAACAGTGGCTAGCTTCATGGCGGGCTGGCTTCGTTTTCTGCTAATAACCGTGCTGTCAGTTTAATGAGGGCAGGGAGCGGCCCCTGTTTTGCCTGCCTGACAGACAAATTGCTCTCTTAGAGAGAATGATCCCTAGAATTTAAGAGAAGAAAAGAAATATGGCATTGTTTGGTGACAGCCGCAATCGCAGGCTTGTCTCGGAAACTTTGCATCAATTCTAACATACAAGAAAGGGAGGGTGGGGGTGATTTTGGCAGCTAAATAAATACTTTATGAATTCCTGACTGATCCCTTCATCAGAGCTTCTGGCAGAGCGTTTTCTCTGAGTCCTGAGTTAACCCTCAGCCTGGCCGGAATCTGCCGGTTGAGGTTTAGATTTAGGGACTTAAGAAGTAAGAGAGTCTCCGTCAATGATTTTTTGTGAGGTAGAAAAATCCACATGGCAAGGGTTCCCAATGCACAATGAGATCCTTTTGATGAGTGCCTTGATTGTTTGATCTCTGTGTGGAACGATCATTTTCTTACCCTTCCTGGGGCAAAGATCCAGGCCTTGAGAGGGCTTCCGAGCTAAGATCTTTTCCACAGGCGTCCGCACCTCACCGGGCTCCTGAAGACCATCTGCTGAACCCCAAGTGCCCTGCCTGGGTGGTGTTCTCTGCGGTGTTCAGGTCTGGGCTTCTGGGCCTGCACTCAGTCACTGGGTAAAGCCGGTTAGGGAGACACTGCCTGTCCCTGTAGAAGTCCACCTGCCCATGTGAGGCAAGACACATGGGCCCAGGTGGAGTGAGGGCAGGGAGACATGGGAAACCCAACCCTTGCCTGGAGGGGGCAGTGGCTCCCAGACCGCCTTATACATCGCTGCAGAACTGAGGCCAGGGTCAGAGCCACCATGGAGATCCACAGTGAGCAGCGTTCTACAGCATTCTTGACCTGACCAGAAGGCTTCTTGCAAGAGGCAACATTTCAGGAGCAGGTTAGCCAATGGGAAGAAACATTCAGAGACACGGCTCAGGGACATGCTTCCAGTTGTTCAGCTCTGTTTTCCTGCGTCCTGAGTAGGCACTGGGGAGGGGAGGAGAATCCGGACGTGATTTAGGCCTTGGTGTGAGGAAGGCAGCTTCGCTCTGGAGGGTGCTTTCAGAGGGATGTCTGCTGAGACCAGGGGAGGGGAGTGTTTGCTTTCAGACCTTGCAGGCCCATTTTTACTCCAGCCCTGTCTGTATACATCTCAGTGAGGAGTGAGGCTTCAGGTGGGCTCCAGGCCTCAATATGCAAGATGATCAGACCTTGAGCATGTCTGGGTCTCCGCTCTCCTCACCTTCCAAACTTGTCTTCTCTGCTCTCCTTTTTCCTCTATGCCTCGCCCTTCCTTTTGTTCCCCCAGCCCTGCCTGTCCCCTGCACGCATCCCCCCAATTTCCCCCCTCCTCTGGGGCCAGAGCTCTTCCCTGCGGGAGGAAATATCCATTTTCCTCAAGGAGCAGAAGAAACAATCACTTGCTCTTGCCAGGCACCAGAGTGAGGGGTCTCTGCAGTCAGACCTTTCACCACCTTCAGCCTGGCCCCTTAGTTTTGTTCTCAGGCATTTCTCTGGCCCTGGTCCCCAGCCTGCTTTGTCCCTCTCAAGTTTGTTTCAGAGCAGGACTGCTGGCCCCATGCTTGCTTTCAGCCTGTTGCATTCAGAACAGAGCAGACACCTTTAGCAACGGCCGTGGGGGTGGCAGTGCCTTCGGCGCTCAGGCCACGGACCTGAGCAACTCATTTCGGGGACAGACGGTGCTTTGGCGTAGCCGATCGCCGTATCTCTCTAAGCCCCCAAGTGCAAAACTAACCCAAAGAAGAAAAAGAAAGAAAGAAAAAAGAGCTCAGCCCGTTGGTCAGGGGCTGGAGTCCATTCGATCACCTTGGGCAGTATTCACACCCTGCCCCAACAAGCAGCGGGCAGTAGGTAACCCTCAACCCGCATCATTGTGTGGATATAGAACCTATAAGAACAGGTATCCAAATGGTAAATGAGTGAATGAAACTATCATGCTAATATTTGAGTTAAGAGGTTCATAATTTTTAAAATCACTTATGTGTGTGTGTGTTGACTGTTTAAAGTGTTTGAAGGGTTCAAAAGAAAGTCAACCTAATTTGAAATTATAAAATTGGTGAAAGAACTGGTTGTCTCTAGGCAATGTACATATGCATGAAAGCTTCATTTTCTTTTTTCTTTGTTTTGAGTTGGAGTCTCACTTTGTTGCCCAGGCTGGAGTGCAGTGGCACGTTCATGGCCATCCTAGCGTCGACCTGCTGGATTCAGGTGATCCTTCCGCCTCCGTCTTCCAAGTAACCGGAACTATAGGCACATGCTACCACAACTGGCTACTTTTTTTTTCCTTTCTGATTTATTGTAGAGATGAGGTCTCGCCAAGTTGCCCAGGCTGGTCTCGAACCCATGAGCTCAGGCAGTTCCCTCACCTTGCCTTCTCAAAGTGTGGGATTACACGGGCTTGAGCCACCGTGCCCAGTCGAAAGCTTCATTTTCACAGTGTCATTTATTAGACAAATAACTCACATGAATGGGTAGGAGACTTTTTTTTTAAATGGCTTGCTGTTCTTGGTGTCAATGCAGGTTGAGATGGGAAGGGCCTGGCCCTGCACTGTCACTAGGCCAAGACAGCGGTCACAAAAGAAGCCTGTCTGTGGGGTCAGCAGGGGACATCCAGCGACATGTTCTTAAGAGGCCTTTGGAAGCAAAAGATGTGAGTAATTTATATGATGTTTAACTGGCTCTTAAACAGCCAGTTTTTCTTGTACAGTGACTGGGTTTCCATAAAACAGAGACAAGGCCTGCCCACTTGACTTGAGTGTGGAGGGGACGGCGCCGTAAAGTTAATGCAGTGAGAAATCTATGGCGCTTTGACATTAAACCCAACACGGGACATAAAGAACTGGGCCTGCTCTAAGCCATGGCAGCAGGTAAGGAGATGAAGCAATCTTTGCAGATGGGAGCCATCCCTAGTGAATGGGAATGAGCCTCCCCCCGCCGCAGAGCTGGGAGCCAGGAGGTAGATGACTGGGCCAGTGACTGCTTTGCCCAAGGGTTTGTGCTGCAGCCACCCTCCTGGTGGGGCTTTGATAGGCCAGCCCAATCAGCCTCAGTGATTAGCCATTGCTGGATGCCAAAAGTCAGAGAAGTACTGAGAGAGACAAAAGAAAAAGAGAAGAAAGGAAAAAAAGAAGCAACCTCCGTCAGGTGGTCAGAGGGCTTTTGACTGAGGTTGAGTGGTTGGCTGCTGACAATTTTTATTTTCAGAGGAAAATGATGAGATTACCACCTGCGAGCCAGCCGACAGGGCAAGAACTCTCAAAACTGGGTGGAAATTAAGAGAGCAAAGATCGGCCTGAGGGTTCCCAACCCGCCCTGCATCATTCTCATAAATGTTGACCTTTAACGGGGCAAAGAACAATGACGCAGGTCTCAGTCAAGGGGATGTAGACATGAGAAGTAAAACTCAGAGACAGGTGACAAAGGAAGATGCATTTGTGAGCAGGAGAGAGGTGTCACGTGCAACGTCTGCTCTAAGTGTGAAAGTAGCTAGTGTTGCGCTCGGAGGATTGGATAGGAAGCAATTCCAGAATGAATAGAACTTCCTCCTTTCGTGGTCAAGTTCAGAGATATGGCTTCACTGATACATTCATTCATTTATTGGGCAAAGAGTTTCTGACTGTCTTTGTGTCAGATCCTGGGCTGGCATACAATCGTAGAGCAAATAGCTCCCCCAGCTTTCTCCAGACCTAGAGTATCAAGCTCCAGGTGCTTAAGAATCACAGATTTCTGGGTTCCATTCCCAGAGAGTCTAATGTGGTAGGTCCCGGGCAGGGCCTGGGAATCTGCATTTTAATAATATCCCAGGCGATTCTAATGCAGAACAAAAAGATCTATGAGGACTAGGTTTGGAGAAACGCTAACCTGGTAGGACATGCGAATAGTCAATAACTCCAGGAACGATGCCAGGAGTTTTGTAGAGATACCGGGGTCCTAGAATTAAAAGCTCCTGCATGTAAGGGGCAGAACACAGGGCCTGTATTTTCATCATCATTGAAGTGCCACCTCTAGCCACAAGTAAAGACACATCCCCTCCCTTTTCTGAAAAGGGGCCTAAACCCGGCCCCCCACCAAAATGGCGACCTGGCAAACTAAAATGGGGACTGAAATGGTGCCTTCCGGGTTGTTCCTCCACACCCTTTCCCGCACCCGCGAAAAATCCACCAAACTAAATGAAGCTCTGCCAGGCGACATATAAGCAACTGACAGGTCGCCCTATGCCCCTATAAAGGCCGCCGCACCCTTGCCTCGGGGCTACAGCCTGACCCTCAGGTCCTGTAGCCCACCGCGTCCGACTCATTAAATCTCTAGGCCTTAATGGGTGTTGAGTCTCTCTGTGTGCCACCGTCTTTCAATCAACATCAGCATCATCCCATAGGACAGACAGGAAAAATGAGATTGTACTGTCAAAAAGCAGTGTTGGGGAATCGCAGCTTGTGCTTTCTGCTAGAACTCAGGAAGTCCGACACCTCTTTTAGGGTTGGGAAGGTGTGCAGGCCAGCAGCCATACTTAACAGTAGGGGAGAGAGTTTCATGGCCAGGAGAGAGGAGAGGGAATGAAGCAGCCTGGGAGGAGAACTTCCTCAGCCAGTCGGTCAAACGCTAGGCTTCACAGCTCCCAGGTTCAGGGACTGAGGTGGGCTGTGGCAGAGTCAAGGAGACCTAAACTGTGATCTTCATGTTTCTGGACCAGATCACTTCTTAAGCTACACACCAGATATATTGTCTGGTGGCAGCACAAAAGACAGAGAGCCATCTGACAGAGCAATAAAGGGAAGTCACAGGCCAGTGTGATGAATTGTTACCATGGTCCTTGGGGGTCCAGAAAGTGTTAGAATAGTCTGGAGAAAGTGCTGAGCTTCCGCTGACTAATCTGCAGCTGTACCAGAAAAAAAGGGTGGCAAGGGGGGGAATTATCTCAGAAGTTGAGAGCATGAGACTCCAGACAGAGGCCGAAGGAGAGAGGGGGACACAGCAGGTAAAGCCTTGGTCTACCCAGCAGTGCAATGTGACCTTGGGAATGTCACTTTCCTCCTCTGAACATCAGTTTCTTCATCTGTAAAATGAGATTGCTCAACAAGTTGTCTTCTAAGGTCCTGGTATCTTTGAAAGTGTATAAAATTGTTCTTATTTTTAAGAATAATAACTCCCCTGAAGTTTAATGCCTTAAAATCTTATCATGAAGATACGATAATTAAGAAGGTAAAAAGGAACAAATATTCTTGGGAAGTGCTAAAATGAGATGAGAATTTAAACACAGTATCTATCAGGAAGCTTAAATGTAAACTGAGATGAACTCTGAGGACCTATAGCTACCCTGGTTCACCCCTTATTGAGGAATCCTATGCCAGCCCAAGTCCTCTTCACTACCGTAGGATCTGGTGTAGTGGATTTGATCAATTTGCTTTGGAGAAAAGGGCAGAGGGAATGCTGAGGCTGTTTCTCTGTTGACGCCTGTTCAGCTGGTTTCTCACATTTCCTTGTGGACTATGACTTCCTGATAATAAAACTCAGCACCAGGAATCACAAGGGGGTTTGAGACTAGGTGGAATGCTAGCTGTAATTACCAGCTAATCACCATCATGATGAATTAATTCATAGACATGTCACACCCCAGCATCACTGTTGCTGCCTCCTACCTTGAGCTACAGCAGAACCCAGCTCAAGAAAGAAGTCCAGACCCCAAGTTTCATGACCTTTAGACTCTACCAGAATGTATCTTCTGTGTTTCCCCCATCAAAGAGGAAACTACCTCAAGACCTGGGATTAATGGGACACCCAAATCATGGCTACATGAAGTTAAATAAGGGTTCAGGAAGATGCAGGGAGGACTTTGTAAGCCAGACAGACCTGGGCACAATACTTTTTGAAGAGTTAGACAAACTGTTTATCCTCTCTAAACCTGAATTTCCTCATCTGTGAAATGGGCACAATGATACTGACTTCTCAGAATTATTGAAAAGATCACAGACAACGTGACTGGCCAAGTGACAAGTACAGTAACAGGCACGCAGCAGAGACCCAGAAAGGGATGTGTGACAGATCTATATTCAAAAGAATGATCCCACATACCCTTTGGACTATCACTCCTTGCCATAATGACATGAGGTCCATTTTACCTCCTTTGGACATGGGCAGGACTTTGTGACTACCTCAGTGAATAGAATGTGCCAGAGTAATCTAATGTGACTTCTGGGGCTAAGGTGATTACTTTAGTCCATTTTTTGTTGCTATATAGAATACCAGAGACTGGGTAATTAATCAATAATAGGAATTTTTTCTTACAGTCCTGGAGGGTGGGAAGTCCAAGACAGAGGTGCCGGCATCTGGAAAGAACATTTTTGCTGCACCGTGGTGGAAGGCATCACCTGGTGAGAGAGCAAGTGTTTACATGTCAGCTCAGGTATCTCATCCTCATCTTATAAAGTCATTAGTCCCATATTAACTCAAACTAAAATCAGCCCAAGGAAACTTATGTATGAATTTCTAACTGCAATCTAACTAAGGGCACAAAAAAACTAAAAACCTAACTTAGAAACAAATAACTGAGTCTCAACCGATCAGCTGTCTCTAGACCTCACTTCTGTTTTCTGTACATCACTTCCTTTTCACTGGCTATAAATATAACCTGCACCTGTGGTAGGGCAAAGCCTCATGAACCTTTTTTATCTGAACTGCTGCCTGATTCTAGAATAGCAAATAAAAACTAATTAAAATATATAAAACTAGATCTGTTGTAATTTAATCTTTTAATATCCACCATGGGGGTGCCCCCTGATGGCCTAATCCTAACCCAAATCCCCACCTGCAGTCAACATATGCATTTGGGGATTCAGTTTCCAATACATGAAATTTGGGGAACACATTCAAGCCCTAGCAGTTGTAAACGGTGACATGACTTCTTGGCTCTCCTGAGACATGCACCTTGGGATCTCTGAGCTGACATTACGAAGGCGGTGACTCAGAGGTCATCATGCTGGAGAGGTGGTGTGGAAAAAGAGAACAGAGATAAGAGATGCCCAAGGAGCCCCAGATGCTCCCCTTCCTACCTTTGGAGGCTTCCTCACCTGGACACCAGACAGTGAGGACGTCAGCCTTCAGAGGAGTCTGGTCCTCAGGATCGGAGACCCCCCAGCTTTTGCCAAGCAGAACACATCGCAGATTTGTGAGAAAAATCACTGCTGCCTTTGTTTTACATTTGGCAATGGTTTGTGATGCTGCCATGGCCAGTCAGGAGAGGGACTCTGTCTGGGTTGCCATTGTTCTGCATGAGAAGAAGCAGGAAGGGTCTCAGGACTGGAGTTGGAGAAAGGAGAGAGAAAGCCCACCTAGCAAGTATTTGGGGAAGTCCTCAGAGAGCCAGAGCAGATACTTGGCTTATCTTTCCCAGCTTTAGTGGGGATGAGCCATTCTTAGAATGACTTGGGGGCAGTTGTCTGGGCAATAGGACACAGAAAGTGTTGAAGAAGCAGGTTGGAAAGCTAAAAGAAGATTCTGAGGCCCTTTCTGTGACTGTCCAAAGAAAAGGAGAAAGTAGGTCAAATATAAGACAGGAGTCTGCCCTGCCTTGGAGCCCCAGCTGGTCAAGGGGATAATGGCCAATCAACAAGGGAAAACTACCCACAGTAATAGCAGATGGTTCCACTCCAAACCCTTCTCTAGCAATAGGTAAACTCTGTCAATGGGTTGAGTCTGTCTTTCTGCCCGTGTTTGTAAATAAAGTTTTATTGGAACAATCATGCTTACCTGTTTACATAGTGGCTATGTCTACTTTTGCACTATATCCTCAGAGTTGAGTAGCTGTGACAGACACCATCAGGACCACAAAACCTAAAATATTTGCTGTCTGATCCTTACTGAAAATGTTTGCCCACTCATGCCTTTAGCTATCAAAAGTGAAATACTGAGATGCAAGATACCCTACCCTGGCATGGACTCTGCTCAGAACGGCCCTTTGGGGTGCATGCATGTTATTCCATGCATGGCCGTTAAATGCTCACTAGCACCTCATGCATGGCAGGCTCCCAGCTCTGCCTTGAGAACAGACAGATGAATGCACACAGTCCTTATCCTATGAGAGATTGCAATGTTGTACAAGAGACTGTGGCATAGTCCAGAGCTGGAGGACAGAACGGTAAGAACCAAAATAGAGACGCTGCCTGTAGGAGTCTGGCAGTCTTTAGAGAGGTAACCAATTCCCCCTTAGGAGTGGGTGACCAGGGAAGGCTTCCTGGAGGAATGATGGTAGTCCTGGACCCTGCAGGAGGAGCAGGATGTGATGGATGTACAAGGTGAGACTATAAGGGCAAAGGTAGAGGGGAGTGTCTGGGCATAGGAGGCAACAGATATAAAGGCAGAAGGAGGAAGACAGGGGCATCTAGAAACAGACAACTCAGTTCACTGTGCTGGGAGAACATGGTATGACGCAGGCAGTGACAGGAGACAGAACTGGAAGTCAGGATGGGACAGATGGAACAAGCAACAGAGAGCAGGCAGAAGCAACAGGCAAAGCAGAGACACAGATGCCAAGTATAGCTTTGCTGCTACCAAGGACCTCAAAGTGCATCTTTCTTAGATGGGGAGAGAGTGAGCGCAAATTCATGGAAGGTGCCTACCTGCACCAAGACACTGATGGAGATTTCTATGCCAATTGGCTTTTCTGTGCTTGTTGTAGTGCACCCACCCTGGGCCCCTGGCCCCTCGAGGGTCAGCGTGCAGGAGCAGCCATGATGAGCTGTCCATAATTGGTGAGCGCCATTCCTGTACCACAGTGGGGAGGCTCCGGCCTCATGCATTCAGTGTCATTCCTGCCTTAGCAAGTTTCATCTCAGATCAACTTTCAGGAATGTGGGGGGAGAGTAGCCAGGTACAACACATGAATGGGGAGGGAGCACAGCCACATGCCATGTGTCATCTTCAGGTGAGCTGCAGGTGACGGATGCCCTTGAAGCCTCCCTCTGAGAATGCATCAAGGCACGAGTCCCAAGGAACAAATGGGCCTTTGTTGATGGGCCTGGCATCTGGGAATGAACGGGGAGCAGGCATTTCAGCTTTGGCTAGAACATGGTAGGTTTAAACTTGAGGGCAGCTGGGAGCACCAAATCCCTTTGTTTCTGTATAATGCACTCTTTTAAAGTTGTGTTGTCCTGCCACTTTTCCTTCATTAGAAGCAGATAAGTGTATTGCTGTTTCCATAATATTGCTGAGTTCAGAGGCATTTCTTGCAACCATCCCTAATTCTAAATCCTGTTCCCCTCCACAACCCTGCTTATGCAATTATTACTATTATCGTCATTACCATCATTATCATTATTATTTTTGCCTAAAGAACTAAGAGAAGTCACTGCCCTCAAGAAGGCAAGTTCTGACATGGAAACCCTTCCCCAGGGTTTGTGAGGGATCTCGGTTTCTATGCCATCAAGCTTGGGCTTAATTTGCAGTGGCGGCGTCCCTCAGCACCCCTCTGCCGAGAGCCTTGCTTCTCCGTGCTGAGAAGGTGGAGATGACTGGGAATAGAATAACAACCAGCTCGGGTGCAAGTCCTAGTTCTGGCCTGACATCCTGGGTGACTTTGGGCAGCAAATCTTTCAATGTCTGTTGGTCTTGGCTTCTTCATCTGCAAAAAGGGAAGCTGGACAATCCTTAAGTCTTTCTTACAATAAGCCCTTTGAGCTCTTTTGCAAAATAAAACAAATTAAATGAAGAACTAAAAGCCTATTAAAAACCTAACATTTTAATCCTCAGAGTTGAAAGGTATAAAACTCTTTTAAAAGCCCACAATGCACCTGCTGTTTCAGTCTCTTAAAGCAGTGTGTAATTGGGTCAAGGATCTATAGATGGCAGCCTCTTGCTGGCTAAGATCTGAGGGGAAAATGCTTCCACGGATCTGCAAGTTCTCAGCAAGTGGAACAGAGAAAGAAAGACAACGGAAACTAGTGAAACTGGACAATTTGTTATTTATCTTCAGAAGTCATATAAATCTCGCATCGACCAACATGGCCACTGGGAATGTTTAATCTTGACAATAAAAGGCAAGTTTCTAAAGTAATTATTGATAAAACACATTTTTGGTGAAGGAAAAATATTCTTCAAACAAGCATGTACCTTGGGAAATAGTATCACCTGAATGTTTGATCTTGTGGCATAAATTCTTTGAAAGCAGATAACTCTCTGAGATTCTTCTCAAACAATTCCTCTGCCTCTGCTCCCTTCAGGGCCCTTTAATGGTGCTTAGGTGTGAAACTTCAAGCCAAGGTAACAGGGTCTTTTCCATTGTGATGTTGAACATCAATCTTAAAATAATCCAGTCTGGGTCTTTAACACCCATTTCATGTGATCCACGCAAGCAGATGGAACGTACATTCAAAAGACTATACAATTTAAGAGAATTTACCTTCATTGACAACCAAAGACATTCTGATTAATACAGAGATACAGCTGGGCTCGGTGGCTCAGCCTGTAATCCCACGCCTTTGGGAGGCTGAGGGGAGTGGATTGCCTGAGCCCGCGGGTTCGAGACCTGCCTGGGCAGCGAGACCTCATCTCTACAATAAATCAAAAAATCAGCAGGGTGTGGTAGGTAGTGCGTGCCTGTAATTCCGGCTACTTGGAAGGCTGAGGCAGAAGGATCGCAGGTCGAGGCTGTGGTGGCAGGGAGCGGCCACTGCACTCCAGTCTGGGTGACAGAGTGAGACTCCAACTAAAATAATAATAATAATACAGAGATACTGTGCTGACATTCTCATTTGACAAAAAGTTATGAATGACCCATATCAAGTTGAGTCACACAAAATGGTCATTTTTATAGGTCCAAAATGGTCAGCCAAAAATCAGCAGTTTTATATGATTCAATCTACATGGCAGGGTCATTGGCATAACTGAGAACCAGACCAATAGACTCTTCTTTTTCTTGCAGGGTGTGGTTCAGTAGGTAACAGCCAGGTGTGGGGGGCACTGTTGGTCCAGCGTGGCAGGTGCTATATTAAGGGCAGAACAGGCTGCCCGGGGACATGAGCCAGGGAGATAGCTGATCTAGGAAGGTAGGGTCTGACTTCTCAGAGGAGGCAACGTCCCAGGCCAGATGTGAGCAAGGTGGGGCAGATTCCTGGCAGGTAAAGCAGGAGGACATTCTGCTAGGCAGAGGGGATGGCAGATGGCAGATGCCAGGCCCGGAAGTATGGGGTCCAGGAGGAAGCCCAGGCTGCGGGATCAGGGAGAGGACAAGAAGTACAGTGAGAAAGGAGGCCTGGGCATGGACAGGGCAGGCCCTTCAGAGCCGTGGCGGGGAGGAGCTACCCCGCCCCGAGTGCAATGGAGAGCCACTCAGGCCCACAAATGACAAGGTAGGATTGACCATTTAGGAAAAAAAAGTCTCTCTATCTCTAGTGTAGAGAATTGATTAAGCCAAGAAAGAGAACTGCGGCAGGGAGACCAGCTGCGATGGAAGATGTGGTGGCCTACTCTAGGGAGTCATAACGGAGACAGAGATGAACAGGGGAATGGAGGTGTGCTTGGAGATGGAATCTCAGGGTTCAGTAGCTGATTGGATGGGAGAAAACAGAGAGGAGAAGGAATCTGTTACGGAGGGTGCCCATTCAGATAGAGAACATGGCAGAGATGAGGTTTGGGGAAGAGGAGACAAGTTTACCTTTGCCCAAGTTGTTTGGGGGTATTTGTGGGTCATCTCAGGGCACTTGTGTGACAGCAGCCACACCCACAAATCTGTCGCTCAGTAGGGAGGTCTCCGCAGAAGTCAGCACTGACCTTGGGGTTAGATGAGGCTGTTGAGGCATAATGTGCAGAGCTTGGTCCCCAACTTTAAGATGCAAAGGAACCATGGGCACCATCTCAGCCCTATTCAACAGAATCACAGGGATGGCTGCTGACATGCCAAACCACCTCCCTAGAAGACAAAAGGAGACAGTCCGGGGGAACAAATTTGCAGAAGACATAAAATGACAGTGAAAATCCCAGGGAAGAAATACCTAAAAACTAGGTGGTGAAAGTAGCAAAAAAATTCACTTCCCCACTGAAATACCCTGAATGACTTGCGCAAAGATTTGTCACCCCAACCAGTGTCCTTTCATTTAATGAAACTTTCGACATAGGGAGCATTTATGATGCCAACCCAAGCTAGGCAGGTTAAACATGCACAATAAGCAGAGGAAAACAATATACCATCCTAAGGGAGAAATAGATTTAATACGTTTATCCTAATATTCAAAAGAAACTGGAAAGCAGTTGAATAAAACAGGCGTTCCTTCTGTCGTCAAATGTGCGCTCATTGTCTGAGCCACAACCAAGAGGTGCAAATTAAGGAGAATATTGATCCCCCCCTAATTTCCCCCCGCCACCCTAAAACAGTCCCAGGAGGCCCTGTTTATGCCTCTCTTCCAGTGCTCGGCTCCATCTGGGATTAAGTGATCTGTGCTGTGTTTGCTCTCCCACACCACAGTGCTCCTGAAGGGCAAAGACCTTGTCTTCCTCACACCCACGATCGTTATTGGTTGGCTTGAACTTTCATTACCGCACAGAGCTCCTCCATCCTGGTTTGCAATTGCAGAGTTTCTCTGTGTCATAGCTTGATCTGAAATTCTCCCCATGGCTGGGCTCTCAACCTGAAAGTGATCTTAAAACATCAATCGTAAAACAATTGTAGGAAAAGAATAAAAGCACAACAAAAGTGAGGGAAGCCAGGAGGCGGCCGACCCTAACCCTCAGAACAGGTATTGCCCGACAGAATGGGTTGAAGAGGAAAGAGATTCCCGAGCAACCCACTTATTTGGGATTCACCGGCTCACCCGCACCCGCACGGTGCTCTTCTGATAAGCTGCAAAATCTAAAACTCCTTATTAAATGTCAGATAAATCGGCTAGCCTGGGGCAAAGCCAGTGAACGGGCGGCGGCGTGTGCTCCAGTCCGGTCCTTGGTAATTGATGGGCTCTGAATAAGCAGAACCAATCCAGGCTGATTGCGGATGAAATGACTACAGCCAGCAAAGTTCAAATAAGAAATATGTGAACTTTAAAGTACTTGAACACAAATCAAGACAGTGAGTTTTTATAAAAATCTTTACTAGCTCAAACCGCTGAAGCTCAAAATGACCTTTATCCTTGGGGTGAGTGGCTGGTGGTGCGGGGAATGTGCACGCCATATATCAGGCGCTGAGCCACGGGGAAAGCACAGTGGGGAGGGAGGATTGACCAGATCCGTCATTCCAGCCTTCCGAGTTAGCGCCTGTGTGGACACGGGAGGCAGCGATTTTGAGATGTTCACTCTCCCCATCATTCCACATTTGGGATGTTGGACCGGCTCTTCCTTTTTCCGTGCCCCTTGCATCATGGAATCAGGACTCTGGGCTGTAGGCCCAGCTTCTTGGCTGTGTTGGGACACAAACAGGCACGTTTTTTGGAGCCAGCCGCCCCCAGGCCTGGCAGCAGCTGAATTCTGTAACTGCGAGTCAAGAGGCCTCCCAGATTCTGGACGGTGAACATTTGCAGAGCACCCTTTGTGGGAGGTATTAATCTCTCTCCCACCCAGGAGCCCTCCCCCACCCATTCCTGAGGGCAAGCATCCGTATGCCCTTTTCACATATGAGGAGGCGGAAGGTTCTGGAAGCCTTCCATTGTAAAAGTTTAGAGCTGTGCTTTCGCCTGTATCTGTTGGATTCCAGTCCCTAGCTCCTTCTTCCCCACCAGGCTGTGTTTCTTCATGACAGATTAGTTTGCAGTCTCACAAACTGGGGGTCTTCCTAGTCACCTTCTCAGATCTCTCAGCTAGCTGGTGAGAGCATCAGATAAAAACACCTCCTAGGATAGCAATGCTATACTCTAACTTGTCAGGGAATTCTTTTCTATAATAATTGGGTGTTCTAATTGATTTACTGCTTCACTCATTCAACAGAGATGTCTTGAGTCTCCTCTATGTACCAGGCAGTGAGTAGAAACTCAAGTGCAAAAGAATTGATCCTTCCCACAAATAATATGTGATCTGTAGGAGAGGGGAGAAATAGCTATGGTTCATTATCATTCCAAAACACTAAAGGGAAAGATTGTTTTCATCTGTGGGGTAGCGAAGAGGATAATCATTGAAGACTTCATGGAGGAAGTAGCTCTGGTAGAAGGGTTGGGATTGGGATTTGTAGATGTGATAACATAAGAACCCTTAATATTCTAAATGATAATGTCACACTTGCATTAACTCTCTGTTCTTCTATGACAGCCTTACTAGGTTTTATTGTTACCTCCGTTTCACAGATGAGAAAACAGAGGCACAGAGAGTTAAAGGAAATTGCTCAAGATACACCATGGTAGACACGGGAATAAATCTCGGCCATCTGGTTCTGTGTTTCAGATTCTGCCCCTTATTGAATGCTGCCTCTATCTGAGGGAAGTGGGATCCTGGGACAGGAACCATCTTAAACGAAAGCAGAGTGCCCTGGAAAGGATGGGGCATATGTTAGGAAGACCTGACAGTTCTGTTAGACTGAAACATGCTCTACATGAAGGTAAAACAAAGGTTGGAAGGGTGTAGTGTACACAGAGCTGGAAACCATTCTTCATCCGTTCATGCAGTCTACCAATGCTCACAGAGCATCGACCTGGTACCAGGGACTCCTTTAGGTGCTAGAGACACTGTTACGAACCAGTGTTTCCAGAGAAATGGATTTGGGCATGGGTACAAGTGAGAGAAGACAATTTTCCAGAATTACATAGACATTGCAGGCCACTGGATGCCAAAAGCAAAAATATTGCATCTCAAAGTATGGATTCAGAAACTGCTCGAGGTGGAAACCACGTGAGGAGGGTTGACAGGTAAGACTCAGGCTTCCCAGTTGGAGCTGAATTTCGGGTAGATGGCAGATTACATTTTAGTATTTAGTGTATCCCAAATGTTGCCTGGGGCATAATTTACACTGAAAAGTTACTCGTTGTTTATCTGAAATTCAGATTTAATCTGCCTTCCTGGTTTTGTGTTTGCCAAGTCTGGCGAATCAAAACCTGAGCGATCTTTTAATCGAGCTGTCCTGTTTTACGAATGGGCCAAGAGAAGGGACAGGGTCAAGGTCACCCGTAGAGCAAGTTAGTGACTCAGAGGGGAAAGGCCAGATTTCAAGGACCAATCCAGGGCTCTTTCTGCTCCACGAAGCTGTCTTCCATGTCCCCTGTGAGAGGGACCAGGAAGCAGGGACCAGCTCACAAATGACTGAATCAGACTCAGTCTTCAGTCCCAATGGATCCATTAAACTTTTGTGTGGGCCGCAGTTCGGGCTGTAGAGCGGCTCTTAATCGTGGTGGGAAAAGTAAGAATTCTGATAGTGAAATTCCCCAGCAGTCAGGGTTGCTCTGACCCTGGAATCAAAGGCCACAGCCACAAGAGGAAGCAGTTAAGCCCCAAGGAGCCTCCCCTCCCCCAATGCCGTAATCGTAGGCAGGTGTGCAGTAGATGATACCACAGGGACGTTTGGTGAAATGCTTCAGGGAAAATCAAAAGGTAATATCGGCCGCAGCTTAGGGGAAATCAAATTTTCCCTCCAGCACAACATCTCAGGAGACTGTGGTCAACTTCAAGGTGCCTTTATCTGAATACATTCCATTAGGAAAGAAGCAGGAAGAAGCCCTGGCCTCTCCAGGTAACTCAATCAGACTCTGTGGCATTCACAGGGATATCGGTTACCATAAGCCTTTCGGGGCAGCAAGGAGATTAAGAGGAGGATTACCTGCCACTTACTATGTGTCATCAAGGAGAGAGCGACTTCAGCTACAAGCCCTGTTTAATCAGGTCTTGGTGGGCTTTTCTCAAAAGGATGGCTGACAGCATTTCTAAGCATGTTTTAAACTGTCCGTCATATCCGTGATAGGGACTCACCAACAGAGAGTGACAGCAATGTCAACAGTGGCCATTGAAGGAATTTCTGACAAATGGCCTTTTGTGAAATGATGAGAAATTAAACCAGGAAGTACTGGCCTTGTTATGGAAGCCCCAGGCCCACTTAAATGCTCTCTTAAAATCGACATCTTTGGGCATGTTTCAGCTTTATACTTCACTCCTCAGACAGTCTGTGCACTTGGGCCAAGACAATATGGTTGTCAAGACAGCATGATCGAGTTTGACGCCGCCTCTAGCAACAGGAGAAGCCAGCATTAGCCCCTTCTCTGAATCTGGAACACTAGACCAGGAGGGAGATCTCCTCACCAATGACAGGCCTATATAGGAGCCAAGAGGCAAGGTAGCCTGAAAAGAGGGCTGGGTCCCAAGCCATTTTATAGTCTACACCAGCAGTTGGCAGACTATGACAGGTGGGACAAATCCAGACCACCAGCTATTTTTATAAATAAAGTTTTATTTATAAAACTTCATTCATTCATTTACATGTTATCTGTGGCTGTTTTCTTGATACGGTGGCAGAGTTGAGTAGTAAAGGTAGAAATTCTATGGCTCACAAAGCTTAAAATATTTACTATCTGCCCTTTATAGAAAAAAAAATGGCTGATCCTTGGTCTACACCATTCCTTAAAAGGAAGCTCACAGTCCTACTAGCCTCAGATCTGTGCTGGGGGATAAGAGATTGGATGTCACATCTTGACACAGTCTAAATTTCAAGGTGTTCAAAGAGTAGTTGTTGAAGAGGAAATCTAAGTTCTTGCCACAAAGAATTTCAAGTTGACTGAACGAGACAGAGCATGCACTTTTGATTAATTATCCTAAAGTAGATCGCCCATCAGCTTTAGAGATCTCAGGTGGCTTCCCACTCCCAGGAGAATTAAGAGAGCCCGACTTCTGACCCTGGCATGGACACTGCCCAAAATTTGTACCCAGACTCCCTTTCATTCTACCACAGTTTTATATAGGGTTAATTCTGTGCCTCTGTCCTGCCTGTTACTGTAAAGAACCGCAACACCAAGATGGTCATTTCTACCTCTCTCTATACCTTTGGCCTGGTCCCAAGTGGTGCTGCTCCATGAATACAATGTGTTCTCATGCTATAGCCTCCACAGAGGTGTCCTTCCTTCCATCTGCATCTAAGGACCCATGCTTCTTAAGTGTAACTATGAAATTTTCCTTGGTGTCTGCAATCGGATGGCTCTTTTCCCCCCTTGGGCCTCTAAAGCAATGATTGCAAACCTTTCTGCTGGAACTGATCAAATTCTATAACACATTGGTGCTGTCTCTGGCCAGGGAAGCCAAGACACTCACAAATTAATGGCTGAATGGTTTTCATGACTCTTGAGTGATACAAACATGGAGCGATGGATGTGGGAGAATGAAGACAATGCATTGTAGAAACGCTACCCAGGAGACCCTGGGAGTTCTTTCAAATCAACCACCTACAGAGAAACTGGGTGGGTTCTTAGATGGTGACTCTGTCCCTGGTTAAGACAATGTCTAGGAAAAAAAAAAAGTGTAGCCCTTCAGTGGCCAGAGCCAAGAAGGGAAGCCCAAAGCCAGATATGTAGGACCTCAAAGCCAAGGTGAATGTCCCTGTGCCTTGTGAATGACCAATGACCTTAGACCAGGAGAGAAAGCTGCCGCCTCACTGCCTGTATGGGCAAGGAAGGGAGGACCACTCCCCACCATCTTCTTCATCCCCCAACATGGCAAGGAGGATACAAAGTGTCAGGCTGTTTTGTCAGCCAAAAAATATTGACCAAGCCCAATTTATGCACCAGGCACTGGGGAAAAAGGTGACCAAGACAGGCAGGGGATCTACCTTCACAGTTCTTGCATTCAGGCCCCAACCCAACCCAATAAGATGCGTGATTTCAAGGTTCTGAAAGGAACAAAGTCTTCACTGTCCATCAGAGAGGCTCTGGGATGTGCTTCTCAGCAGCTGCCAAGGTCTATTTAGATAAAGGAGGGAAAGATAGCTTAGGGCTTTCTCTGAAAGGCCCTCCGGAGTCTGCCTCGGCAGCAATCTCTCTTCCCAGGTTGGAGGGGTTTTCAGAGCATGCCGTTTGAATATGAAAATAGAGAGTTCATTGGAAAATGAATCCTCACAGTACTCTTGTAATTCCAAAGAGAAGAGGTCATGCAGGAGCCTTGGGACTTCCTGCACTATCTGGGTCTTAGTCTGGCAGGCTAGAGGGCTGACCCCGCGCGGCAGAACAGCCCGGTCAACCCTCCAAGCTGCCTTGGGGTTTGAGACTGGCTGCAGGGGAGCCCAGCAGCCACAGAGTCAGACTGGCTCAGGTGTCAGGGATGGTGCCCAGAGATGGTGCCCAGAGATGGCTTTGCGTCATGGCCCTGGGTGGAAACTGGGCTCAGATAGTGGGAAGGGATTTGTCCAGACTGGTGGTTCTGGGGCTCCTGGGGCAGTTCTCTCTGCATAGGGGACTGCCCTCAAGCTCCCAGTTGAGTGGCTGATGGATCAGTCTCTGTGGTGAGTGGCTCAGGGCAGCAGGCCATTCACCCCCATCCAGGCCCTTCTGCTGGCCTCTGACTGGGAGGGTGGCTCATGGACACGGATCAGTTCAATGGATTTGCCAAAAATGCTCACAGGCTACCAAAACCACTAATCACCCATGAGCCTTGCTAAGGCCAGAGCTGGTCCAATTAGCCTCAGGATCCTTGAGCCCAGCACAGAGCCTGGCACACAGCTTTAGGTGAATAAAACCTAGCTCCCTTTACCCTTCCCATGAGGTATCTCCTCTTGCCCTAGACTGGACCCTTTTTCTTCTTCTTCCCTCTAGCTTACATAAATGGCAAGAGAGACTGTTCTGTGGGCAGGTTTACAGCAGGCAGTTTTCTGAGCCTTTCTGGGAAGTCCCTAAAAACATAACGCATTGTGTCTCTGAGGATCACAATTTTAGGTTAAGCCTAGGGCCTAACTCTTTTTTTTTTGTAGTCAATAGAGATTATTTATTTGTTTATTTCCTCTTTTAATTTTTATTTAAAATCGTGGGGTACAATTCAGGATTAGGTATACAAATATTCACCGTGCAGGTACCCTTATCCATGAGGTGTGCCCCCTCTTCCCCAGGCAGATATCGACTACTGTCAATTCCACCTCCACACACCGCCCTGCCCCCCCGCACAGTTTCCGCTGCTGTCAATCCTTTTGTAATAGCATTACGGCAGTTGTTCAACGTCCCCTTACGAGTGAGAACATGTGATACTCAGCTCTTTGTTTCTGTGAGGGATCACTCAGTATGATAGACTCTAAGTCCATCCAGGTTACTGCAAAGTTTGTGATTTTGTTCTTCTTTATGGCTGCGTAGTATTCCATTATGTATAGGTACCACATTTTTTTTTTTATCCAGTTAGGGCCTAACTTTATAGGTTATCACCAGGTTGGAGACATCAACCAGGTAAGACTTATCCATACTCTTCTTTGTGCCCTTCAAATCTCCCATGATGGTCGGACTTCAGGCGTGACCAGTACAGGGGCATCAGCTGCTCTGCCACCAAAACTCAAATGCTGTGGTGGTGGACCACAGGCATGGCAGAAGAGGCAGTAGGGAACCAGGCCTTCCCAGTGGTTTCCCTAAAGTGTTCCTCTAAGTTGCTCCGATCCTTTCTCTCCCAACCCTATGACTCCTACAAACCCTAAGCGTCCCACTCCAGCCTTGAGACTTGATACAGCCTTGGACCTTGTATTTGTCAAGCCCTGGCCTTTGTCACAATCCAAAGAGGGCTTCACCTCTGCCACTATCTCCCCTTCCCATGGAGGAGACTTGTCTGATCAGAATTAAAATCGGCATAGACAGGTCACAACTGTGCTCTGAATTCCCCAACAGCCTTTCCAAATTCAGCCCTGGTTGATGCTCCTGCCCAGAGTGACCTGAAGGAGGGTCCCTTTCAAGGGCCACTTGTGGATTCTTTGTTAAGGGTGGAAGGAGGGAACCCTCAGGCCCCGGGCCCCTGTCTTTTCCCAAAGGAAGAGCTGAGGAAGGGTCTACTCAGAGTACTCACTGTCCCTGCCAAGTATACCAAACGCCACTGCTAATCCACCAGGAGCAGGTGACAGTCCGCAGATGTCCCAAATCCACTAGGCTTGCCAGGCCTGTACCGGCCTAGCAGACGCCTCCCACCCCCGTCATGACTTCCCGTCTGTGCAGGCTTTCTCCTCTCCCCGCCCTGCAAGCCATCAGGCCAGGCGCGCAGCACTCTATGTTGCTGGAAAGTGGAGATCAATCTGTTTCTATCAAACACTGTTTCTATCGCTTGTTTCTTTCCTGCTGGCTCCCGTGCCAATCACTGCCTTTAATTGGCATTGCCATTGCCTCCTCTGAACCACTAGAGAATCCGTCCCCTTCTTTCTCGACTGCTCTCCCTCCTCCTCCTGTTGTCTCTCTCTCTCAATTTCTCCTTTTTTCTACCTTGCACAGGTAATTGTGAGACGGTGAAGGAAAGCCCTGGGGTATTCAGTTCCAAACGCTCCCCAGCAGTTCTCAGCAGGGCACAAAGGATCACGGTGAATGTCACATTGAGTCCGCTCCAGCTGCACCTGCCGGCCGGCCCCAGCCCCTCCGGTTCACTGGGGGGTCACCGAGCGCTCGCAGATTCTCCGATAGCAAGGAGAGCTACTATGTTTTCAGTTCACAGTGAGATTAAATCTACAACGTTTGACCTGTCTAATTTATTTTGTAGCTGACAGAGCAAGGAAAACTCGTAGTAGGATCTGGATGCATTTCTTCCCCCTTAAACAAAACACCATGGGATTTGTAGGAAGCCAACAGCAGCTAGATGTCTCATTCCAGCCTACACGTGAAAACGGTGTGTAGCAAGCATCAGCCCCCAGACAAAGTTATGCCACCTCTCCCTCCTTCTTTTCCAGCTAAAGTTTCTTCCTCTCAGTGAGAGGAAGCACACTCAGAGGTTTCCAGATTTGAGGAACTAAGCTTCTTGTACTTCTGTTCCTATCAGCCAAACATCTCCTGGACACTGAGGCCATGCACCTGAGACTCCAGAATTGCTGTGTCAGCAGCAGAACATCCTTTTTTAAAAAAAGTAAAATAAAATAAAATGAGATCACAGGTGGGAAGCTGTCAATAAACCAAGCACACCGGCCAAATTGCTCAGCCTGGACCATGAAGGGGGCTGTCAGGCCAGGCCACAGCCCTCGGGGATCCTGAGATATCCCCTTGGACTTCGATGTGAGACCTTTGGTTAGCAGAACCGCAGATGTGGTCAGTGTCAGGCAAAGAGAAGTGAGGTCAGAGAGCCAGAAAGAACTGTCTGGCAAAGCCCCGGGCAGAGCCATTCTTGAGCCCAGGACTTCTGGCCAGGGGAGGCATCCGGAATCCAGGGCAGTGGGAACAGACATGAGCATGCTCCGAGCGGCTGCAGGGCATCCCCACTGGTGGAAAGGCTGGTCTAGAGCCCAGATGGCTGTGTAGGTCAAGTCCAAAATGGCAGTGGAGGAGGAGGTTTGTTTGCAAAGGTTGCCCATGAGGGCCATGGTTTAGAAAAGGGTGGTAGAGAAGATGAGAACCACAGTGACAGCTGCTCATCTTTGTTGAAATTGACCCAGGGACTCTACACAGCACTTTATATTGTCCTATTTGATCCACAAAGCAACTCGGTAAGGTAGTGCTGTTTCCTCTCCTATTTTACAGATGGGGACACGAAGGCTCGGAGAGATGAAGGAATTTACCTGTAGTCACACAGCTAAAACCAATGGAGGCAGGGTTTGCATCCACGTTATCCAGTTTTGGGGCCTGGGTTCTTACCTGCACTGCCAGTAAAAATATACAGACACGGACCTAGAGCTGGCAAATGAGGTTTGGGCTCCTTTTGTCTGGGTGCATCTAGTCTCCAAAGCAAGGTGTTTGCTAAGGCCAGAGAAATACGAGTGAGGGTTCTCAGGTACAGACCCCCAACGTGGTTAAATCAAATCCCCTGTCAGCCTCGGGCTTCCAGGTCCATGCAGTGTGGCTCTCTGTAACACTAAGGATGTCTTGAACTACAGGCCCAGGAACTGTAGCTCTGCTGAGATGCATGTGCCCCCTGGGACCAGGATGTGAGTTTCCGCTCAGGCTGGGGCAGGGCTAGGTATTCATTATAACACATTAATTACGATATTCGGGGAATGCTTGAAACGGAGGAATGCAGCCCACTCCCAAGGTTATATCATAGTCTCATATTCCTCACTTGAGGCCATGACGAAGACATGGAATTAAAGGCAGATCAGCCCTCACGCTGGTTGGCATTCAGGAGGAGAGGGAGAAAACCAGGTCATTACCAGTCTTTAAAATGCTGACCTTTGCACTAGAGAAGCCGAAGAGATATCATGCATGTAGAGGAGTCCAGGGAAATGTGTTAAGAGGTTATGACCCAAGAGTGAACCAAAGCCTTGTAATAATTTTAGCTATGGAACAGTAAAGCGGGTTAGCCTGGGGTTTTAAAGAGAATGAAAAGCTCACATTTTCGATAAGTATCCCAAATCGCAGGAGGTACAAAAATTGAGAAGGCGGTGCTACTGGCCACTCTTCCAGTTTGACAGGTGTGATTCTATGTTGGCATCATGGCAGGGGGCCAGGGGAGGTGAGGCTGGTATTCTCGAGGAGGGATCTCTAATTCTCACCTCGGCTCTCCGATCATTTATTATGGCCTCATAATAAATCCAGCAGGAGAGTCTACAGTAAGTTCCTTTTGATGTGTGGGTATGATTTTAATAAATAAAAGCTAGCATTTGTTGGATACCTGTTATGTGCCATACAGGGTTTTAAGGCATATTTAATGAACAAACTCATTTATCCTTACTGCAATTCTGTGGAGAGAGTGTATTTATCATCACTGTCTGACAGATGAGGGATTAGGCACAGGGGACAGAGTATACGGTAACCTGTCCAATGCCCCCTAGCTTTAAATGTAAGAGCCAGAAGTTGTGTCTAGGGTGTTAAACTCCAGGGTCTACCTGTGAACCACTCTTCCATACTCTTCAAATTTTAGGAAGTACCACCTGCTATAAATACCCAAGAGAATGGAAAACAAATATCCTCACAAAAACCTGTACACTGAATGTTCATGGCAGCATTATTCATAGTAGTAAAAAAGTGAAAACCATTCAAATATTTATTAACTAATGAATGGATAAACACATGTTATATATATATAATAATATAACATGTGTTTATCCTTATATATATTGATATATATATATATATTTCACCCCCAAAAAAGGAATGAATTCCTGACATGCTACAAAGTTCACGTGGATGAACCTTAGTAACATGATGCTAAGTGAAAGCAGCTAGACACAAAAGACCATAGTTTGCATAATTTTATTTATACAAAATGCCCAGAATAGGCAAGTCCATGGAGATAAAAAGTAGATTAGTAGTTGCCAGGGGCTGGTAAAAGAGGGGAATTAGGAGTAACTGGTAACAGGTATAAGTTTCTTTTCAGGGTGGCATAAATATTCTGGAATTAGATAGTAGTATCTGTTACCCAACATTGTGAATATGCTATTAAAAAAAAAATCACTGAATTGTAAACTTTAAAATAGTGAATTTTGTTATGTAAATTATATCTAAATTAAAATTCTCAAAAAAAAAAAATAACCACCTGATGTACCAGTGATAATATTCTCAGCTTTGCCATTCGTTGGTACCTGGGTCACAGAAGGGCTGTCCTAGTTCCAGTCATCACACACCAACACAATGGCATTTAGTAAAAGACAGAGAGCATTTTCTCCCTTAAGTTATTTTCTTAGTCTGTTTGTGATGTTATAACAAAATACCTGAGACTAAGTAACTTATAAACAACAGAGATTTATTTCTCACAGTTCTGGAAGTTGGGAAGTTAAAGATCAAGGGACCGCAGGTTCAATGTCTGGTGAGAGTGGCTCTCTGCTTCCAAGATGGCGCCCTTGTTGCTTCACCCTCTGGAGGGGATGAATGCTGCTTCCTCACAGGGCAGAAGAGATGGAAGAGCAAAAAAGGAGCAACTGAAGCATGAAAACTCTTTAATTAGGGCATTAATTCATTCCTGAGGATGGCCTAATCTTCTTTACCATGGCCTAATCATCTGTTAATACTACTGCATTGGGGATTGAAGTTTCAACATAAATTTTGAAGAGGACACAAACATTCAGACCACAGTGGTGATTTCCAAAGAAAGAGGAAAGCTTTCTAGATGCCCCACAGCAGATGTCCTCTCACATCTTATTGGTCAGGACTGGGTCCTTCCCCTTCACTAAACCCATCACTGGCAGGGGGTCTAGAGGCCTCCTGATCTGTTTAGACTAATCAGGATTTGCCACTGAGTTTTGGCAGGAGGGGCGGACACTTGAGCAATGCTAGGGCACCGTCAGAAAAAAGAAAAGCAACGATCATTTGTAGGCACTCAACAGTGTCTAATATATCTGGCCCCTGTTGAAATAGATTCCCAGGACATTCTCCAGGGTCTCTGATTGGGTTCATCAGTTTTTCATGGGTTTCAGAACCCTGCATTTGACATAAGTCCCTCTGGTGCCTCTGAGAGAGCTGTCTTCTGACCACACTCCATGAAACATTGTTCAAGCTTTCCTATTACCCCAGATCTTCAAATAATTCACTATTCCCCCCATAGCCTCATCTTTTGAAAAAAGAGTACTCCAAAAAATGAAGGAAGAAAAAAAGGAATGAATGAGGGAGACAGGCAGGGAGGGAGGGAAGAAGAAGGTGAGAGGGAGAATAACATTTCCTGAGTCTGTGGGTTTTTTTTTGTTTTTTTTTTGAGTCGGAGTCTCACTCTGTTGCCCAGACTGGAGTGCAGTGGCCACTCCCGGCCACCGCAGCCTCGCCTGCTGGGCTCCGGCGATCCTTCCGCCTCAGCCTTCCAAGTAGCTGGAATTACAGGCACGCGCTACCACGCCCGGCTGATTTTTTGATTTATTGTAGAGATGAGGTCTCGTTGCCCAGGCGGGTCTCGAACCCGCGGAACCTGTGTTTTTATACACATCCCCACAATGTCATCGCAAGGCAACTACGGCTCTGCCTGTTTCAGAGATGTGGAAACTGAGGCTAAGAATATCAGCAACTTGTCCAAGGCCATGTAAAAGTGGAGGACCAGGAATTTCGACCTGGGTCCGGGTCTAGAGCTGAGATGCTGCCTCAGATCCTTTCTCTCCACCGATAGACCAGAGAATGGTCAGGCCCCAACACAGAACTTCTAAATTAGCTATGAGTCCAGCTTTCTTGGAATGTGATGATCTCTTAGCAAAGTGAGCTCAGCACTGCTACGTGGAATGAAAAGTCTTTCACTTTTTTGTATCAGAAAAGAAAAAGAAAATGGCTTGTTCGCTCAGTGTTAAAATTGTGCGTCGACACCCTTTGGCCTTTTTTGCTTTGATAGTGCATTTTTGCTGCACTTGGCTTTGATGTCACTAAAAAGATGAACCTAAAGCAACCACTCATCATGCATTTATGCTAAAAGAACAAGCGTTCCAAATGCACCTGCTCCCGTTTGTCTAAAGCTTCAGGTCTCCACGGTTTCTATAGTCTAGACCTAAGATGGGCAGAATTGTGATGGTGCCTTTATTGATAGTCATGAAAATAGGTCAGAAAATAGTTTACAAAATAGATCTGCTGACACAGGGCTGCTACCCCCAAAATGCTTTCACCTAGAACAATCTCATTCGCCTATTTGATCAAAAGCATCCCTCCCCACCCCCGTTGATTCCCAAGTCCCTCTTTTCCACGGGTCAAAATCCTCTTGGGACTCTGGTTTTAGGAGAACTAGAAATCTGAGTTTCATTGTAAATGTCAACTCTGCAGCACAATCTTCCTTGAGATTTTCCAAGGACTGTTCCAGAGGGAAGAATCCAGAAATTCCCTGCCCTAAGGGGTACTTTTAGAAGTTCTCAGACAGATTAAACTTCTCTGTGGCCACAAGGTAGACACATTCGAAGGCTTTGGCGCAGATGAATTCAAACATGTGGCCATTCTCCAAAGAAAGCTATCCTCTTGGGCTGGGACTTTGAAATACAAAGCAGAGAATAACAAGGTAAAGTTCTGAATATCCAAGCCAAGGTTCTAACTGAGTTTCTGGTGAACACACTGTGAACATCACCCGTGTAGACTGGGCTCAAGAATTTACAAGTTAAATGGAGAGAAAATAGATCCCTGGGGGGCTGGAATCCTTGTGAACCCTGGCAAGTGAGGAAGGATTTCCATGGAAGGAAGAAGGCAGTGACTTGGAATACGAAAGGATGTGTTTGTGGGCAGAGAGTTTCCATGAAGGGAGGGCTCAGCCACACAGAGCCAGGCTGAGAAACTGAGAGCCTTTGCACAAAACCCCTGTGAGCTAAGTCTAATACAGTAGCCTTAAAAAGTAAAGTGTTTCTAGGAGTGTTCCTTGAGCAGCAGAGCAGCTCAGAGGCAAAATCCTCTCACATAAAGTAGAGAACTGATTCTCACAAGAGGACGGATTTGGCAGCACAGAGGAGAGGAATTTGCCAGCATCATATTCCAGTCCCCAAGGCAGGATCATTTTAAGCAACAGAATAAGTTACTATAACTCAGCAGCACAACAGACATGTGAGGACTCCTGTGAGATGGGTGACACTCCATGAAACACTGACACAGAAAATTAGTGTAAAAAGGCATCGGTCTTAAGAGATGTATACCAGTGACCACGTGCCAACCTTCTACCCGCATGCCAGGTGCTGCTCTAAGCACTTAACTTGCATCATCTCATTTAACCCAGTTCAAAACAACTCCCAAAGGAAGTTCTGTTATCACCATTCTACAGATGAGGATACTAAAGCTGAGAGATGAGAAGTAACTGTGTCCAGGCCATATAGCTCGTAAGTGGTGGAAACAGGATCAAGCATCAAAGAGCTCTACTCCAGTGCCAGCCTCCTCTCAGAAAGGGAGCTGAATTGATGCTTATTGGCTTGAGTGTGAATCAACGATCCCTTTCCTGTATTGATCCAAACACTCTTCATCAGGGCTGTGACCTCCATGCTGACCCTGTGCCGAGGACCTTAGGTGAAGCGGGCACTAATTCAAGACGAAATATCCAGGCCATTTCATCTGCCATCTTATTTCGTCACTTGGAGGAGTTGAAAGCAAGCCTCCCAATATATATGTCTGCATCTCAAGTTGGGAAGTGTCCTATTAAAACACCAACTACAACAATGCAACACAGGAAAGTCTGGGGTTGAGACTTCACCTCAAACATATGCAAACCATGCCCAAATTATGCTACTCACTTTGCATCCTGCCGTTAAACTGTCATGACAGGAAATAAATAAAGTCCCAGTGCACTGTTTGGCAATTAGCAATTATATCTCAACCTCTTTGGTAGCCTTCACACTGCTCTGTAATTGTGAGATTAAAAAGCTATAATTCACATGATTGGTTATAAGCTTGTGGATATCTTGCTCTGACAAAGCAATTACCCAAGAGTCGTTATCCTCATAAAGTAATCTGCAATTGTAGGTAAATAATAATTATGTAGCTGACAAATGCTGTATTATTGACCCTTAAAATAAATATTAAGATTTATTTCTTCATGCAGCCATATATGTTATCTATTCCAGGCGTCCGAGGTGAGGTTGCTTTAAGCTAATAGACCATGATGAGTAGATCTGCATGACCCTTCAGTCTGCAAAGTCCGGTCAGGTGGCACTTCCTAACTGGCCCAACACAGTCATGACATAAAAAAGGCAGGACAGGCAACTTCATTCTCCACGTTTTGCAGAGGAGAATTTCAGGCTCAGAGAGGCTAAGTGACTCATCTGAGCAGATGTGAAATTCCCTTTCTCAGAGGATCCTTCAGTACATGAATAACTCTTTCCCTGGACTTTCAAGGCTCATAGGCTGAGCCCAGGATTTTCATAGAATACTATGACTCTAGTCCAAGTCAACAAAATAGAATAATTCACACTATAATGGCATTCCCCTCCCCGCCCCAAAAAATCAAAAGGCACGATTTGCTTCAACTATATTTTATCAGACTTGTTCAGTGAAGTTGGCCAAAGGTCATAATTCTTTCTTTGTCTCTATACAGAGAAAATGGCCATTTGAAACAATACAAAGCAAAAAATGTTCAAATGAAATGATGCCGTATCAGTCACTGGAATTTTATTACTTGCCTCAGTTTGACCAATATTATAATAAATGCACCCTGATTGCTTTATAAAGACAGAGTCCTTGACAGAGTCAAGGAAGGCCCCAAAGCATCTGGCCCACAGGACCAGATTTCAGATCTGAGCTGCTCAAAAATGTGTTTTCAGAGATACTCGTATTGAAACAGGATGGGCTTCACCCTGTTTTTCGTTTTTTGTTTTTTTTGTTTGTTTGTTTGTTTTTTGAGTTGGAGTCTCACTCTGTCGCCCAGACTGGAGTGCAGTGGCCGCTCCCGGCCACTGCAGCCTCGACCTGCTGGGCTCCGGCGATCCTTCCACCTCAGCCTTCCGAGTAGCCGGAATTACAGGCATGTGCTACCACGCCCGGCTGATTTTTTGATTTATTGTAGAGATGAGGTCTCGCTGCCCAGGCGGGTCTCAAACCCGCGGGCTCAGGCAATCCACTCACCTCAGCCTCCCAAAGGCGCGGGATTACAGGCTGAGCCACCGAGCCCGGCCTGTTTTATTTTTAATTTAATTTATTTATATGTATGTTTATTTATTTTGAGTTGGGAGTCTCACTTTTTCGCCCAGGCTGGAATGCAGTGGCATGCTCATGGTTCACCGCAGCCACAAACTCCTGGGCTCAAGCAATCCTCCCATTTCAGCCTCCCCAGTAGCTGGGACTACAGGTGCACACCATCATGCCCAGCTAATTTTTCTTTTTGGTGGACACAAGGTCCTGTTATGTTGCCAAGGCTGATCTCAAAGTCCTGTGCTCAAGCAGTCCTCCTACCCCAGCCTCCCAAAGTGCTGGGATTATAGGTATAAACCACCATGCCCTACCTTTGCCCTGTTTGAAATAGTCATAAAATTGCAGTCATTGAGAACCTGACTTTTCTTTGATTTCTTCCTTTTTTCACTAAATAAATACACTCTAAAGGCCTACTGTAGGCCAAGAAATATCACTAGGGTCCCCACATGAGCAAGACAAATTTACCTTTGACCTTACAGTGTCTGGCATCCATCTCTGATGAGGAAAGGAAAGGCATGAAGAGAAGAAGTTATGATTTCATTTTGAGTGGAGATTTGAATGCTGTTCAAATTCCATTTTATTAAGCCCTATCCACTTTTGAATATTTCTATTTTCAAAACATTTCAAGTTTTACACTTACTTCATTAAAAACAAAAGAACAAGCTGGGCTCGGTGGCTCAGCCTGTAATCCCACGCTTTGGGAGGCTGAGGTGAGTGGATGGCCTGAGCCCGCGGGTTCGAGACCCGCCTGGGCAACTTGGCAAGACCTCATCTCCACAATAAAACAAAAATTAGCCAGGCGTGGTAGCACACGCCTGTAGTTCTAGTTACTTGGAAGGCCGAGGCGGAAGGATTGCCGGAGCCCAGCAGGTCGAGGCTGCGGTGGCCGGGAGTGGCCACTGCACTCCAGTCTGGGTGACAGAGTGAGACGCCAACTCAAAAAAAAAATATAACCAAAAAATCACCAAGTCAGTCTGTAGGTATGTGTCACCCTAGTGAAGCCTGCTGGTGAAATGAGTGTGGCCTGGCAACCAAAAATTCATTTCAACATTTCAACTTCTCTCTCTATATACCTCTTCTTACATTCATTCGTTCATTCATTCATTCAAATATACATATATTCACATATACACAAATGCTTTCAAGTCATTTCTTCTCATTCTGCAGTTGCTCATCTACTTCTCTCTTCCAAAAGTCTGGAAGACTCTAGCATCCTCTTTTGAGTGTCCTCCCAGCAATGTACTCCCAGCCCTCAGTCTGCAGCCTTTTCCTTGTCTACCCCCTCCTTTCTCCTGTGTATATCACAAAAGCCCAGGAAACCTCTCCAGTAATGGAGGGAACTTCCGAGGACAGGGGAGGGAGAAAGGCGAGTGGACAATACCAGAACGTCTCTATATTAATACGCTGTTCCCCATTCACATGGATATTTACAATCAAGTTCTCTATATTAGTTATTTAAATAGATCACCAAAGTGGGCTACCGAGGAAGATTTCAGAATTCGTGTCCCTGGAGATAATGGAGAAGAAAAATAGGAGATTCACGCCGGGGCTGATTGGAGCCATCAAAATATTTGTTTAACATCTGCTTTCGTCAGGATTGTTAGAGCTGGCCACAATTGGTGGCATTGTTCCTGGAGCTAATCTCATAGATTTACTCCTTTCTTTAGTTTTAATTGAATTGCCCTACAGGTAAATACACGGAGCCCTTTCCAGTGCAGACACCCTGTGCGTGGGTATCATCCTTGCCCCGGATTCTTTGTGTGTCAAACGAAAGCCACTCCAGACCCCGGAGTCCAAAGTAGTTAATTAACAGGAATCAAAGGAGCCTTTGTGGCCACCCCCAATCTTTCTCTCTTCTCCAGATGGGGACAGATTCACTGACAATTTAGTTCCATTTCTGAGAATGGTTTCTCAGGTTTCCCTTGTCGGTGACTAGAAAGGACCAGGTGCCACCAAGGACTCCTTTTCCTGGGGATCTGCCAAAGACCAAATCAAAAGAAGAAGAAAGGCCTCAAACCAGTGGTCCAGGACCATCAGGGATCACGGGTCTTTCAAATGGGTCCAGGATGGGGGTGGTGTTACCTGCAGAAAGAAATGAAGGGGGTGGGGAGAGTGATGGATGATGTCACAGGGCACTGCCCACAGCAAAAAAAAAAAAAAAAAAAAAAACCCCAGTGAGGGGGCTTCACGGCATAGGTGGCTCCTTTCACCACTGGCCCACGGAGACACTGTGCCAGCAGGGTCTGAAGGCACCATGTTCCAGTCGAGTCACTGCTGACTTCAGTGAAAGATCAGTGTCAGAATCGGCTTTAAGAAATATGAAACAAGGAGGCTGCCGTGGGCACCAGCTTCATGGGATCAGCACAGTCCAGAATAAGCAAAGGACATTCCTTCTGTCTTCAACAAAGCCCAGGTTATAAAGAGGGAAGATTCATGGTGAGGGAAGCAGGGAGGATATGGTACCCAAGAGCCGTAAAGAATACAGACAAGTGAAACAAGACTTTGAAGCTCAGGTTGCCGGGAGAAGAAAAAATATCCCATACAATGTTTAATTGTATGATCACAAATCCTGGCGGGGTGGATATTTACAAGGAAAGAATGGACACTCAGAAGAGTGATCGTCACTACTTAGCACCACCCAACTGGGTTTAACTCAGGCCTGCTAGACCCCAGAACCTGCATGTATCCCAGGAAAGTGTATGGCTTCCTGAAAAAACCAGAAAGCACCCTTTGGAGCTTGAAGGAGACAGTTTTAAAAATGAAAGGCGGTTCTGCTTCATACAGTGTCTAATGAGGTGCCAGGGTATATTTTAATGCTAAGAATCGAGCACAAGCTGAAAATAGATGTAGATTCAAACTATTTTCCTGCGGTTCTCATGCACACCCAGGGGCTGGATGAGATGGATGGTGGAGGGGGAAGGAACAGCGGCATCGTGGGGAAACTGAGGAAGAGGCAACGGGAGGATCTTTTTTCTCTTCTGTCACCAGCCCAGAGAATATTTTACATGTATCTCTGTCTGCCTCGCTACCTACCCATCAGTGGATACAGATATGCTTTTGTCTTAAAATCCCGCTGCTAAAATAAGACTAAAATGAACAGTTTTGGCAACTTGTTTTCACCAAGTGGATCCAGGAATGTGGGGGTGCTCGGGAGAACATGCAAAAAGAAAGAGCTCCCTGCCCCTGGTCTAACCATGCTTTTCCACAGCAAGCCTCCAGCAAAGCATGAACCCGAGGGCACTTTTTAGGCCTACGGGACATACGGGGGCTATGTTTGCTTGTCTACGGGGCCCCGGTTTCACCAGCTCCACCAGAAGGGGGAGTTTGAAGTGATGGTTGCTGGAGTTTCACAGAGACCCTCCCTGCCCTGTGGGTTCCAGGGTTGGCAGAGATAGCGCTGTCTCTGAGCTCTCAGAACCCCAGCTGAGATCAGTGAGATGGGAAAACAGTCCTCCCTTTGCAGGATTTGGTGAGGACAAATGTGGTGCTGCTCAGGTGTGTTCGTACTGAGAGAGAGATGACAGGGTCTGTACATGTCCAGCTAACCCCATGGTGCCTCTCGAAGCTGTCCACACTTGAGTCTTACCTCCTGGAAGCACCTGGCAGGGCTTGGAGGTCCGATCTGGAGCCCCTGGAGGTTTATGAGCACGTGTGACACGGGTCTTTCCCTTATTTCTTCCAAGCAAAACAACTTGCTTGTGGTGAAAAGTCAAGGAGTTCAGAAAACAGTATTTTGCGAAATACAATTCTCAGTGAACGGGGAACAATATCAACCGAAAATAAATAAATGAATAAGAAATGGAACAAAAATAAATCGAATCTGCTGAAACCAAAGGGGACAGAAAAGCCTCAACCTCCACATTGCTTCAAATTGAGTCATAAAGTGAATTCCCCAAATGCACCAAAGGCACTTGCTGTAAGCCTGAAGTCCCACCCACTGTCTAAGCTCACTGACATGGCATCTTCTAGGTTGTCGGGAGCCCAGTGTCTGGTCCAGATCTCAGCTGGCCTGCCTTCCCCCAGCATCCTCCCTCAATCTGGGTCACGCTAAACAGCTTCCAGTGCCTCCAAGTCTGCCCCTTGGTCTCTCCCACTTCCATTCCCCCTGCAAGGAACACCTTTCTTTCTTCCAATCCCACCTTCCATCCTTATCTTTCACATGGGAAACTCCTAGCAACCCCTCAATGCTTCTAGCATCGTTTGAAGTTCCCTTTCCTGGAGGCCTCATCCCAGCTTAGCAGGGCGCCCATGGGTGCCTTTTAGTAGCACCTGTCCTATGGTGCTACGAGAAGGCACCCACGGGCACCCTGCTAAGTTGGGATGAGGCCTCCAGGGAAGGGAACCATCCCCACTGCCAACCACCTTAGGGTGGGAGGAACCCACCTGTCCCATCACATTCCTAATGCCTAAGTCATTGTCTGGTACTTTGTAGGTCTTCAGCAGAGACAAATTTAAAGAGTCTGTTTGCAATACCAGTTCTGAACAGTCTTGCTTCTGACGGTCCGTTTTCGCCTCTCTGCACTCAGAGGACTAGACAGAATGCAAGCCCTTGTATTGCTTTCTAACGGTCTTAGCAGAATTTCCAGGATTTCTTTCCAAATCCACAGATGAAGACAAATATATTATAAACTTTCTAGAAAGCTCTGGTCTTGACCTACATTGTTGCTCGAGCCTCTGGTCTACATTAATCTCCAAAACACACGACAGGGTAGCCCAGTAACTAGCCATCCTCTCTCTTTCCCAGACTCCTCATTGCCTCTAGGGCATAACCAAACTGTGGGCATGTGGCAGGGAGACATTTATCACAGTATTACAGCTCTGGGACCCGGTCTCCGTGGCTGTGACGTGATGACTGTGTATTTCACGCCTCTCAGTTTCCCAGCTGGGATTCGGAGATTTAAAGGCATGGGAGATGTATTTTTAAATTTATGAGAGGGCCATTGATTTAATTAATTGTGCCCAAAGAGCGCAGTCAGTCACAATAAGAATTCTTAAAGGCAAAGGAGACCAGAGGAGGGAGGTCTCCAATGGTTTGAGGCTGCTAAAGTATGTGTTTCTTTGATAAAGCTGGTCATGCTAAGGACCTGAGTTACAGTAAATTCTTTAGAGAGCATGTCTACATGAGGCAATGCACCCAGAGCATTAGAGGAAGCACCCAGTTGCAACCACCAAAACAGCTTTTCTTTGAGGGTCTCCATGTAATATGATCTTTCAAAAAGGACAAAAACCAATTCATCTGTCAGAAATAGCTTCTCCTTTCACACTGGCTCATTCTGTCGTCTGAATTGTGCTGGCTAGGGCAGGGTCCATTCCCCTGGATTCTTTGAATCAAGTTTTCTCCAAGCAGTTACACTGAGGAGCACGATGTCCCATGGGCAGACCCAGTCCCAGAGTCATGCACCGAAGATATCTGTAGCCTGCCTGATCCAACCTGCTCATTTTACAGATGGGAAAGCTGAGTCCCGAGACCTGTCTCAGTGAGAGAAAAAGCTTGAGTTAGTCTCCAAGTTTCCTGATCCCATTCAGAGATCTTCCTGTGGATGGTGTTACTTCTTGGCTTGGAGGGTCTAGATTTGTATTTTTTTCAAAATGTCCAGTTAATTTGTGTACTTTCAGACTTTTGTACTCCTGCACAGGAATTCTTTAATGAATTTATGTCTTTTCCTTCAGAATTGCAGCCCATTTTTCTTCTTTTTTTTATTTTTTTTTTTTTTTGAGTTGGAGTCTCACTCTGTCGCCCAGACTGGAGTGCAGTGGCCGCTCCCGGCCACCGCAGTCTCGACCTGCTGTGCTCCGGCGATCCTTCCGCCTCAGCCTTCCGAGTAGCTGGAATTACAGGCATGCACTACCACGCCCGGCTGATTTTTTGATTTATTGTAGAGATGAGGTCTCGCTGCCCAGGCGGGTCTCGAACCCGCGGGCTCAGGCAATCCACTCACCTCAGCCTCCCAAAGGCGCGGGATTACAGGCTGAGCCACCGAGCCCGGCTCATTTTTCTTCTTATGCACTTACAATGACATCAAAACTTCACTTTGATATCTTCAACCCAGATGGGACTGAACAGAGATGCAGCCCCAGACACACCAAAGTAGACATGGATGCGAAATCAGTTACACCGCCGTTGAATTTCATATTTCTGATCTGGAAGATCTAATGGAGAATCCAAGAAGCGAGGACAGCCAGGCGGAGAAGGCAACTCTAATTCAGATGTGGATGTCGGAACTTTTAATTTCACCTTTAAAAGCTTCTGTCAATATCAGAGAAATGCTACTGGTGCTGGGTATGACCCCCAGATCATCTTTAGCTGAGTTTCCCCAGAGAGGGCAGGCCAGAAAGTGGGATATTTGAGGGTCAGAACTGGAAAATAGTGTATTTTCTCCCCAAAAACTTTTTGACTCCCCCCTACCTATCCTGGGTCATTCCTATTCCCCAGGGCGAGGTCTTCTCTCTTTTTGAATACCAATGTCACCGTACAGACTGGGTGCCTGCTGGCCTGTCTGACTCCTCACTAAGCTGGAACTCTTTGAAAGCAGGGACTTCATTGACGCAGTTGTCTCTTAATCCTGCTAGCACAGGGCCTGGCACACAGTGTGCTCAGAAAATGCCATTGGCTTGAATAAAAGAACCTCAGAGATCTGGACCATTCACTCCTTCCATAAAAAAGGAAACGGAGGTACAAAGAGGTCAAGTGGGAAATTACAAGTGGAACCAGAGTGAGGATCAGGGCCCCAGACCTGACTTCTCTAGACTCTGTATCTTTTCAATTATAAGAAGCAATAAGGGTTAACCTGAACCACTTAGTTCTGCTTTCCCGGAATCAAGCTAACTATCTCTCTCCTACCTCCCCCTCTCCAGTCCACCCTCAAAGCCTTGGAAATCCTGAAGGGTTTTATGCAAATGATCTGCAGAAACTAAAAGAAGCAAATGTTTATTTTTCATTCAAAGGTTCCACATGGGTCATATCTGTGGGACCTGGCTATGCCCCTGCTATCAGATGGGTATGCAAACCACCCCACCAGAAAGGACCTGGAAGAGAATAGTTCTGTTTCCAAACACACAGACATTTGCCTGGACATTTCCCTATCTCATTTCTCTTTTCCATCCAAAACAATGTGGGGATATCACGATCCCCTTGCCTAGTAAAATTCTAACAGCAGATAGAGAGAGGTCTATTGAAGGGAGAGAGCTTAACTGCTTTCCAGCCAGGCAGTAAGAAGGAGCCTAGCCTCACTCAGCGCCCCAAAATCCTCAGTCTAGCAGATGCCTCATCTTATCCAGGGAAAAACAATAAAAGAAGGGTCATTTGCCACCAGCAGGGACCCAAGGACACCTGGGACAAAGCCCTTTGAGGAAGGCACTCAAAAAGAAGTGTCGCAAACCAAGGAAGTGATGTGTTCTCAGTCACCAGTTCAGAATATAAAGATGAGTTATTTTTTAAAATTTAAAAATGTATATTTATTCTTTTCTCTCTCTCTCTCTCTCTCTTAATTTTTATTTTGAAATTGTTGGAGTACAATTCAGGGTTAGGTATACAAATGCTCATTGTGCAGGTACCCTTATTGATGAGGTGTGTCCCTCTTTCCCCTGGTGGATATCGACTACTGTCAATCCCAGCTACTCAGCCATAAAGAAGAACAAAATCATGAACTTCACAGCAATGTGGATGGAATTAGAGCTTATAATACTGAGTGATCTCTCACAGGAACAAAGAGATGAATATCACATGTTCTCACTCATAAGTGGACCTTGAACACCTACTATATTACTGTAGGAAAGGGATTGAGAGTTTTTACAATACAAACTTTACCACTAGTCTGAATGCAGGTTTCATTGCCCCGGGACCACCCTCTGGCCACCCCATGAGATCATCACAGGAAGGGACAGTTAAACCTCAAATTGCAGGCAAGGCATAGGACTCCTTGTTATGTAACTTTGAAGTGGTTTCAAGCACTTACACAGTTTGCTACATGAACAACATATGTTTTGCTGTGTATCCCCTCTCCCTTTGTGTGTGATGTCTTCTTGGATCTCCTATGTGAGAACTTGGAGTGAACCCCCCTCCTGTCAGGAATGTGATGTCAAACCTTAACAGAATTCCGAGCTGTGGTTTTAATATGCATCTAATCCAAAATGCATATATGCTCGAGTTTGACAGACACTTGGAGAGCTTAGGCTGTGGCAGGGTGACACTCCGTTAGCCTTGGAGCTTATCACCAGCACCACACTGCTTTGCATTGAGGGACCTTATACACTTTGGTAGATGTCCAGCTCTTCACCGTGTTAGTCACGCCAGTTTCTCCTGAGAAGTGCTCATGTGAAGCTCCACTTCCGTCTTCACTTAGAACTTACTTTCTGCAGAAACCTGCTTCCATCCTAACTGAGCAGCAAGAATTCGATCATTTTGGAACTCACTCATTAGGTGGCTAATATGCCTCATCTAACAAGTGTACTCCCTGCGAGCTTTCTTCACGTTACTCTTCCCTCTTTAAGCATTGTGAACCTAAGAAAAACTTCTCTTTGTATGTCAATAAACTGTGTGATTCATGAAATCGTACTTGGACCATGCACAGCACTCTCCCACCCCAGGAAGGACAGTCTCAGGGGCTTCATTTTAGTGCCCATGGGCCAGATCCATTCAGATCCCAAAGAGTAAGCTGGCTAGAAGAAGCCATTTCTCTGGGCAGAAATATGACCCAGAAATTTCACTCTTGAGTCCACACAAAAACTATACACTGATGTGCATAGTAGCTACATTCATAATGCCAAAAATGAGAAGTAACACAGATGTCCATCAACTGGGGGATGGATAAACAAATTGTGGCATATACAGATAAGGAAATACTGCTCTGCAATAAAGGAACAACTGCTTACAGCCATAACATCAGTGAATTTCAAAATGTTATGCTAAATAAAAGAAGCTGGGGCCTCGGGTAGAGAAAGGCTATAGAGGAGTGGGGGAGAGGCTTTATGAGGTGATGGGAATATCTTGATTGTAGAAATGTTTACACTACTGTATCTATGTGTCAGAATTCATAAAATTATACCCCTAAAATGATGAATTTTACTGCATGTAACTTCCACCTCAATACAGATAATTTTTAAAAAGAAGCAATTAGATGGCAAGGTTATTTATGTTGAATTAGAGATTAGCCTTTCTTAAGGATTATTATTTTCCTACCTGCACAATTGTATTCAAGACACAGACCAACGAAGAAACTCCTTTCTCAAAGAGTTACAGGGAAAGAGCACCAGAGAACAAGAATCCTTCATCTTTATGACTCAGAATCAGCTGCTCAGACTTGTTGAGAGGGAAGAGTGGAGATTACAAAGTCCAAGTTTAATGCTTTGTTCTGCCGCTAACCAGTTGGGTGATCTTGGAAGAACGTGAAACTTTGAATTTCCTTATCTGTGAAATGGCAATAAAATCAGTACTTCCCATGGTGGAAACAACCCAAATGTTCTTCAACAGGTGAATGGATAAACAAATTGTGGTCTGTCCACATGGCAGAATATTATTCAGCTATAAAAAGGGGTGAAGTTCTGACACCTGCTACAACATGGAAGAGCCTTAAAAACATTGTGCTAGGTGAAAGAAGCCAAACACAAAAGGATGCATATGGTATAATGTGCTGTGAAATACCCAGAAACAGAAGTAAATTCACAGAAACAGAAAGCAGATTGGTGTTGCCAGGCTAGGGGAAGAATGGAGAAAACCACTTAATGGATATTGGGTTTTATTTTAAGGTGATTAGAATGTTTTGGAACTAGATAGAGATAGTAGTTACATAACAATGTGACATACTGGCTGGGTTTGGTGGCTCAGCCTGTAATCCCAGCACTTGGGGAGGCTGAGGCAAGTGGATTGCCTGAGTCCGCGGGTTTGAGACCCACCCGGGCAACTTGGCGAGACCTCGTCTCTACAATAAATAAAAAATTAGCCGGGCATGGTAGCGTGCACCTGTAGTTCTGGCTACTTGGAAGGCTGAGGCGGAAGGATCGCCGGAGCCCAGCAGGTCGAGGCTGCGGTGGCCAGGAGCGTGCCACTGCACTCCAGTCTGGGCGACGGAGTGAGACTCCGGCTCAAAAAAAAGAAAACAATGTGGCATACTAAAAGCCACCAAAATTTTCACTTTAAATGGATAATTTTATGTTATATAAATTTCATCTTAATTAAAAAAAAAAAAACCAGCATTCCCTCCTCTGTGCAAAAGGCATCAAGAAGATAGGTGAGGCAGGATTCACGGTTCCTGGCGCAGAGTGAACCCCAGTGGAAAGCAGCTATGGTGCTGCTGAGCTGGTGGTAGAGATCTTTCTTCTGGCGGCTCTGAACTCCTGTGGCTCGTGGCTGCCACCTACCCCAGGAGAGGGGACATTGGATCCCGGAAAAGCTGAGATGCCAGGTGACCTTGCCAGTCCAGATTTCCAGCCTCCAAACCCCTGTTCCTGCTGCCTCTTGGACACTTCCCCTCCCTTGAAGCAGGCTTGGACTGGAAGATTAGCCACTTAGGAGAATAGTATCGCTTGTGCCTTGGTCCTGGCCCTGGCCCCAAGTGCCGACATTTGATCTTTGTCCTGTGACCCCAGCTCTGACCCATGCCTAATCCTGTGGCCAGGCCAACAGCAGCTCAGGCAGGCCTGTTGAGATAGCAGTTTCCCAGGGAGGCCCAGACAAGCCTTGACTGCCCACAGTTTTTGCCTTTAAGAGGGCCTGTCAGACCCAGGTTGACAGAGCCAGGGAAAGCCAGGGAGATTTTTAACAGGCACATAAGGATGAGACTAATTAGTATCTAATCAGAATCTTATTAGTGCAAGAACATATTGAGGAAAAGTATTCCACATTCATTAGGACTGTGTTATCTAATGGAAATCAATGAGTGGTCCTCAACCTGGTAGATTTCTGAGAACAGCACTGCCAAGTGTGCAGTCTCTAGAAACACAGAAGAAGGTGCCCAGGAAATGAGCTTCTAAACTTCCCAACCTGTGGATTATTTTGAGAAAGGGTCTACCTGCTAAAAAGGAAAGGCTGCTTTGGATGAAAAGCTGTGAGCACCACATGGCCACTTAACCCTTCTGCAGCCCGGGACTCTCATCATTAAAGTGAGAGGGCTGTGCCTACTGACTGACTTGTCCCGGAGGCGTCTTCTAGCTCTTTCTGTGAATCTCATTCATCTTCCTGAGAAAGTGCTGGGCTTTTGTAGAATCCCTGGACACAACGGGGAGAGAACCAGGCTAGAGAGGGAGACTCTGGAAGCATTCACTTATCAAAGGAGGAAAGCTGTAGGGATCCCCAGAAGAGGATAGGCCAGGGGTTCTGAGGAGCCACACAGGCCAGGGGTTCTGAGGCGCCCCTCTGGGGGCCACTCTTTGAGAACAACTGGTGTGGAGAGAGGAGAACAGAAGGGAAAAGGAGGTCTCCTCAAGGCCAGGAGCATTCCTGAGGGATCCTGGGGAGGCCATAGCCTTTAAGGGAATAGGCAGGATGGTTCAAGCAGAAGGAGGACCCGGAAAGGGTGGGAGTGATCCCCCACAAGCCGACAGAGCTCTAAAAAGACAATGTGCTCAGAGTCGTAGGGAGATTAAGTGCAAGGAAGGCCAGGAACAACAGGAGCGGCAGCCAGCGAGCCTCCCAACAGAAAGTAGGTGCCGGGCAGGGAGACCAAAGTGGGGTCCAGGGACAATGTACCCACTCTTTAAAAACAAGAGGCCTAGCCGGGCTCGGTGGCTCAGACTCTAATCCCGTGCCTTTGGGAGGCTGAGGTAAGTGGATGGCCTGAGCCCGCGGGTTCGAGACCCGCCTGGGCAGGTGAGACCTCATCTCTACAGTAAATTAAAAAATCAGCCGGGCGTGGTAGCACGCGCCTGTAATTCCGGCTACTCGGAAGGCTGAGGCGGAAGGATCGCCGGAGCCCCAGCAGGTCGAGGCTGCGGTGGCCGGGAGCGGCCACTGCACTCCAGTCTGGGAGACAGTGAGACTCCAACTCAAAAAACAAAAGCAAAACAAAAAAAAACAAGAGGCCTGCCTCATTGGACTCAGCACGTTTCTGACACACATGATCTAGATATGACAACACACTCTCTGACCTAGACTTTAGAAGAGCCACGCAATGCTGTGTTCACAACAGAGGATTCTCACTGAAATCACCCAAGGGTGCGACTTGCTCAGGGGCCCATGGGAAGTCGAGGCAGGGCCTGGACTCAAGCTGAGGTCTGGCATAAGCAACGCTAGCCCCACTCCAGCTGGCCCTCAGGCAGGTCTGGGGTGAGCCGTGACGTCCCTGCCTCTAGGGGCATGTCCTCAGGAAATGACTTCACTGCCAGGCTCTTCTGCCTCCACTGTTAAATGGGGATATTGTTGCAGGTGGAGGACTGAATCCGCTGTGAAGCCGCCCTGCAGGTGGCAAAGCATCACGGGTCCCTTTCAGCAGTTACTAAGAGGCCCCAGCAAATGTCTGTGAGCTCCAACCAGCAGTGATTAAGGCTGGCCAGAGAAGCTGAAACGGTCACATTTGGGATTTTGTAGGTCAGTCCTTGCAGGCTGGCTGCGGCCGAGGGGCACAGACTGGGGATCCTGAATGGAGTTTCTTTTCAAAGTTAAGCTGGGCAGCCCCCAGGGCAAGACCCTGCCGGACTGTCTATGAAGGAGACAGTGTTACTCCGGGAGGGGCCGGGAAGCTGGGCTAGTCCCGCCTCCCTGAAGACCAGCAAAGGCCACTCGTCAGCTGAGGAACAGAGGAAACTTTCCCCGCAGACTGCCAGGCACCAGGGAGCCTAAGAGGTCACTGGCCTAGGACCCCAAGAGCCAGATGTTATCACAGGCTCGGCCAGTGAAACCTGAGCCTGGACACCCGCCCGGCCTCCCCACACCACAGATGACATCCTGCAGCAGGCGCCAGGCGGAGGAGGAGCTGTTCCTGGCCTGGGGTGCTGGGGAAGAGGACCACAAGGGCTGGGGGTTGTATCTCTCCGTCCCCACCCCTCCTTTCTCCTCCCCCTGTCTCTCGCACTGCCTCGGGCACAATCTCCCTCTGCACCTGAGCCAGAGCGAAATTGCCAAGTGGCTTCCTGATGATGCTTGGAAATTTCCCGCAGGGGGTGAGCTGAGGTGTAGTACAAAGACCCAAGGACAAGGACGGAATCCCAGTGGAGCCATTCCCACCTAACCCAACAATGCGGCTGGACTCAGAGGTTCCCCTGAGCTCCCTTTTGGACCCTGTCCCCTCTTGCCCACCGCATGTCATTTCTAGTTCATGCCTGGTCACAAGGAGATGTCTGTTCAAGTGCCTCTTTCTCGAGGAATCCTTGCTTGGGTCAGACCCCCTGCTATATCATGGTCTCACATGAATTTAGCTCTGCAGTTATTTGATTGCTAACACCTCTCTCTCCGCCTTGCTATAAGGTCTGACATGTAGGGCCATGAGTACTTGGGTGAGGTTCTACTGGGGAGACCCTGGTGGGCCAGATGCCCTAGAGGTGAGGACGAAACCCATCTACCCACGCTCGGCCTGCACACTGAAAGCCAAAACCACATCTGTCTACATGAACGGGTCTGTGTGCCCCACTGTCTTTATTAGCATGACTTGATTTTTCTGGAAGCCTCTTCTAATGATTGTTCATTAGAGGAACCTCCCAAAAGTCACATCAACTCTTCAATAGGAAACTTCAACAGACAGTTTGTACCGTAAGATACTTCAAATTCCTCACCTCAAAAATTCATCACAAACCTCCCTGTTTTCATCAAGCCTGGACTGTTGTATCATGATCCTTATCTAACCCTGATCCAACCTTTCCACTCTCCCACACTGAAAGACCCCCCAACACATTAAAACAAACTGCCAATTTCCACTAAATTTCGACCTTGCCCTCCTCCCTTTGAGACACTACCAAATCTCTGTAGAGGTGGTATTCTCCCTTACCACTGTCAGCAATAATCTCAGCTCTGTCTTATCAACAGCTTGTTTGGGTGGTATTTGGGGACCCAGCCTTCAACAGAGACATTCAACAAGTATTTTGTGGAATGGTGAGGAGATGGGTGAATACAGATGGGTGGATGGATGGCTGGTTGGCTGGATGAATGGATGGATAAGGGGTAGAATATGGGGCAGATGGATGAATAGGTAGATGAATAGAGGGATATGAATAAATAGTTGAATGTGGGAGAAAATGAATGAATGGGTGGGTGAATGGGTGGACGGATGGATGAATGAGTGGTTAGATATGTGGGTACATGGATGGGTGGATGGATGGTTGGATGGATGGATGGATGGATGGATGGGTAGTTGGTTGAATGGGAGGATGGATGAATGGGTGGGTGGGTGGATGAGTTGGTGGATTCCGACCAATGCTGATGTAGGAGGCTTCAGGGCTGGGTTAAGGTGAGGCCAGAGAAGGTTCCTTGCTGGATTCATGAGCATAGAAAACCTGCATGATCAGAGAAGCAGCAACCTCTCTGCAAGGAAGACCCCTGAAATTATAAAGTTAATTCTCAAATAGCAAATCAAGATGACTTGGATTGAAATTTGCAACTCAAAAGCAACATTTAAAAACAGCTTTAGAGAGAGGGGTTGCCCATCCCGACTTGATATGATGCGTGTAGATCACTATCAAATTAAATTTCCCCATTGTGCTTTCTCTGCGATGGGCACAATGCAGAGGGTGTTACTACCCCCATTCTTCTCCTGGTGATATCCTTTTCAGCTTAAATTATACAGAAGCAAATAATTATCAGGGCCTTCTGTTTATCCTCCTTAGAAGATTTAATTTATCCCAATAAACATGGGGAGGCAGACCTTTTGGATTTGAAATGACATATAATTTACTTCTAACAAATGCTCAGGGTCTGGGAGAAAGCCCATTCATCAAGCCGATCTGAATCCCAGGCAGCTCACCAAAAGGACCTTTTGTCTAATTGTTTTCCATCACAAACAACATGTGGGGAGGAGATTTAGGCAATATTTCCAAACAGTGTAAGCTACATAATTATTGTCCTCAGCAAACCTGATGATAGTGTTAGAATCACAATAGCAATTTATCTGCCTAATCCCCCATTCACTGTGGCGCATCACAAGTGTCATGTGGTTGAGGAGGCATTTAATAATGTTAATTCAAAACCCTAGATTTAAATAACATTAACGTGGTGATCCAGGCTCAACAAAACCCAGGAAATCCAATGGGGGCCAGGGTACCGTCCTTGATGCCTGGCATTCAGCCGAGGGTGTGATATGGCAGAGAGTGGGCTCTGGGCCATGTCTCTTTCTCCCTCTCTCCCTCTCTTTCTCTCTCTGGCCCAGGCACAAAAGACATCAGTGCCCAGAGTCAGTGGCTGGGCTCAGTGCTACCGACTTGCTTATCTAGTGCCACCCTGGAGGCTGTGTTTGTAGCTCCAGTTTGTAGCTAGTTTGCACCTCTTTTATTTTTATTTTTAAAGCGTCAATATACTTACCTGGCAGGGGAGATACCATGATCATGGAGGTGGTTTTCCCAGGGTGAGTCTCATCCATTGCACTCTGGATGTTCTGACCCCTACGACGTGCCCGAATGTGAGAAACTTGACTGCATAACTTGTAGTGGTTGGGGACGGTGTTCACGTTCTTCTCTGATAATTAACAAATAAATAAACATAAACATAAAAAAATAAAAGCAGCAATAGCGTGGTTTAAACTGCTCTCCATGGACCTAACTCTGTCCTGAGCTTCCAGATCTTGGCCCTTAACTGCCTACTGGACATCTCTTCTGATAATTCACTGACACCTCAAACAAAGTTGTCCAAAAATCAGCTCTTCATCAGACGCCTCCCTCCTTCGCTTAATTTGCTCCTTAATGAGTGGCCTCTCTGTCTGCCCAACTACCAAAAGCCCAAAACCTGGGGGTCAGACTCAACTTCTCCTTCCCTCAAATATTGCATATTCAGTGGACCAGCAAACCCAGCCATGCCTAACCCCTCAGCATTTCCCAAGTCTAAAGTCTAGCTCCATGCCTGCTTCCCTGGTGCAGGCTGTTATCTCTCACCATGTTGCTATGAATCCTCCTGACTGGTTTTCCTGTCTCTGGTTCTTTCTTTGTCTAACCCACTCTTGTCAAGACAGCAGATAGGAAAATGTAATTCCCAAGCAGCAAATATGGCCTATTTTGAGTGAAATATGCATAGTGCTTCCTTCAGTCCATGGACACCTGAGTGAACACTACTCTGTGTCCAAGGGGGCATTGTTGATGAAGAAGATAGAACCCAAAGGGGTGTTGGGGCCACACAGTACAGCTCCTGGAACCGGAAATGGGATCAACTCTCCCCCCCGGCTGTGAGAATTGGGAAAGCAGTTTAATCTCTCTGTGCCTCATTTATTTAATAAATATTTATTGAGTATGTACTACATGCCAAGCATTGTTAGACATTTTGGATACAATTTTCTTTTCCTGCAAAATAGAGATTTTTATCACCTACCTCTGAGGACTGTTGTTAAGCTTATAAAAGACATCAAGCAATGACTAAAATACCTGACCCTCAATTAAGGTGGGCCGCCTTCTCCAGGAAGCCTAGCTCTCCTTTTAGGAGTGGCAGGCAAGGGTATGATGAGCAAAAAGCATGTCAGTTTAAGGTCTGGCATTCAAGAGAAAAATAACTAACAGGTGATAATAGCAAATTCCCAACCATTTAGCCCTCCTTTGAAAAGAACAGGCCAGGCCGTACTTGGAATGACCAAAGGTCAAGGCAGCAAATGCAGTGGCAAGAATATTAGGCCTAGTCGTCCCTGCTGTTTTCCTGTGTGAGTTTAAAGTCTTGACCTCTCTGTTCCTTATTTTCCTTATCTGTCAGAGGAACATAATAGCATCTGCCTTACTTAGACCTCATAGTAGTAACATAAAGCAGAAGACTATATCTTAACATAATTATAAAGCTTAAGTCATCTATAAAGCTTAAGTTAATACATTTGAAAGTGCTTTGGAAAATGCAAAAAATGTCTTAGTCCATTTGGGCTGCTATAACAAAACATCTTGGACTGGTAATTTATAAACAACGGAAGCATCACTCACAGGTCTGGAGGTTGGGATATCCAAGACCATGGATCCAGCAGATTCCACGTCTGATGAAGGCCTGTTCCTAATAGATGGTTCCTTCTATGTATCCTCACATGGTGGAAGCGGGGAACAAGCCCCCTTGGCCCTCTTTATAAGGGCACTAATCCCAATCGTGAGGGTACTAATCCCCTCATGACTTAATTAACCCCTGCAGGCCACACCTCTGAATACCATTGCATTGGAGATAGGTTTCAACATATCAATTTTGAGGGGACACAAACTTTCAGATCATAGCAGATGATACAAATGCAAAGTAAAAACGCTGCTTTTACACTATCCTTATATTTTATGTCACTATGTCTTAGCTTGGGCTCCCCAAAGGTAGACCCTGAGACAACAGCTGGGCCATAGGTATGTTATTTGGGGAAAAAAATTCTCAAGAAACAGGAGTAAGATCATGGAGCAAGTGAGAGAAAGCAGGGAGGAAAACCAGACAGGTGTGAAGGAGCAGGTTACTGCCATAAGCAACTGAGGCTCAGTCTCACTGGAACCCTCTGAGGCACCATGTGCAATGAACCCTAGGATTACCCTACCCAGGGGCAGGCAGGCTGGGGTATTGGCCTTGCCAAATTCTAGCCCTCGTTGGTTGAAGGTTCTGCCTTAGGCAGTGAAGTCCCTGGCACTTCTGGGTTGCCCAGACATGGGCTGAGCACATTTCCATTCCAGAGAGAGCTCTCGGACCTAGAAGCAGAGAGACAGCGTCCCTTGCCTCTCCAGAGAACTGCAAGAACTCATGCCCAGGGGACATGAGGCGGCGTCTGTCACACCCATAACTCCTACACATATGACACTATTATAGTCAATATATTTTTATTATCGTAATGATGCCTTGCTTTTGCAGAGTGTTGGCTCAGCAACTTTAATGTTCAGAAAACTTTAGAAAATAGCCTAAAGTAGGTGTCCCAAAATCCATGCGCAGAAATGCGTTCAACAAAAGTTTGAGATTGCATACCGTGTGCGATGTTAAGCCCTGGAGCGATGAATAAGACAAACAGGCTTTGCCCTTGAGGAGTTTAATAGAAATAAGAAAAAAAAGGAAAGCGTGGGAGGGCCAATCTTAGTGGAGTCGCCAGGAATGATCTTTTAAGAGGTCACTTTTAGGCTTCGAAGTAAAAAAAATGTAGAAAAACACTATAAGTGCAGTGGGAAAAAAAGGTGCTCTGGGCCCAGGAGGTAGCCTGTGCAGAGGTCCTGGGGCAAGAAAGACCAGCGGCCAGCAGCGGGGAACTGAAGGATGTCCAGTATAGCCAAAGCAGGTCAGAGCAAGAGAGGAGTAGAATGTAAAGTCGGCGAGATGGACCAGGGCAAATCACAGAGGGCTGACAAAACTGTGGGCAGGGTTTTGGGCTTTATCCTTAGGGGTAATGGGGTGCCACTAAATATTTTAAAGCAGGAGAGAGATATGCGGATATGAAAACCCAAATGACCGCCATGTCTTCTGAGTAGGGAAGATCTGAAGACGGACAAGAAAGGGAGGAGAGGCCAGGCTAAAGACTATGGATGGAGCTCAGGCCAGAGAGGAGGTCGCCATATTTTTTCCCTAAACGAACCCTTCCAACCTTCCCCCAGAGGTGACTGACTGGTAATTTACACTCCGTTCTAACACCGGGGTTATCGGGTCTCCTGACCCTGAAAGTAGCACTTCCTTGACCTCAGACAATTTCATAAGGCTGGGCAAATGCACTACCCTTGAAAAGGACCATCACCAAACACAGTAGCTCCTCTTTTTCAGAGAGTCCACTTCAGCGCTCAAGGGAGGTGAGTTGGTGGGTATGCATAGAAACAGTTCACACTCATGCAGCGCTTCCCATGTTCCAAGCATGTTCCGTCCAAGTACTCCAAACGCAGTAATTCATTTATGCCTCGTGAATCTATGATAATATAGGCATTGGTATGAGCCCATTCCACAAAGGTGGAAGTTAAGGTGTGGAATGATAAGGTGGGTTCCTTAAGGTCATCTGGGTAGCATGTGGAAGAGTCAGACGTGAACCCGGACTGTCTAGCTCCATAGGGTGTGCTCTTAAGCCTACGCCATGCCAAGCTATTGGCCTCACTGCATTCATTCTAACTGAGCCTCCCAGTGCAACCACCGCCAAGATCTCACTGTCTTGTGGCCCCTGTGCTGGGCCTCTGGTTATCTTGGATGGAAACAAAGATATTAGAGAGCATGAGCCAAGACAAAGTGATCCCCCTTGGCATTCCTCTCCAGGTAATGTACAATAGTTCACTTGTTTGTTCAGCATTCAATAAGCAGCTACTGTGTTCAAGGTACTGTCCCGCAGACTGGTCACAGAAAAGCAGGAAGAGCAGAGGTTTTAGAATCCAGTCCTGTTCTGCTACTTACAAGCACTGCGACCTTGGACGGGTCACTTAACTGCTCTAGGTTCCAGTTTTCTTAACTCTAAAACGGGAATTACAAGGGGTGCATTGAGGCAAAAAATTTAAAAAGAAGAAGGAGGAGGAGGAGAAGGAGGAAGAAAATAAGGGAGGTAAGAGACGGAGCGAAAGAGAATGTTAGGGTTAGGGTTGGGGTTAGGGCTAGGGTTAGGGTTAGGGCTAGGGTTAGGGTTAGGGTTAGGGTAAGGGTAGATCTTAGAGACTGGAGAGCAATGAGGTCAGTAAACTCGCAAAGGCAAAGCACAGGTGAATGGAGTTCTCAATGACCTCAAGCCTGGGCCAGGGAACATCTCCCAATCCACTTGACTTTTCAACTTTAAGAAAACAAAGCTGATACAATTTTTCACTTTATAAACATGGATTATTTGGATCTTGGGCTCCTAGAAGCACAGGAGTAGATGGCACCTTCATTTCAGCTGATCCCAAATTCCTTCCATGACTTGAGTCTCTAGTACATCTTATTTGCTTCAAGTGGAATCGGCTTGATTATCTCCATTGTGTGGACCTCACTGCCTACAAGGCAGGCCCTTCCATCTGTCATCCTTTTGTAAGTTCTCTTATGTGGTATCTTGTTTATTTGTTTGAGTCGGGGTCTCACTCTGTTGCCCAAGTTGGAATGTAGTAGCACAATCCCGGCTCACTACGGCCTCGCCCTCCTGGGGTCAGGTGATCCTTCCACCTCAGCCTCCCAAGTAACTACTTGGGATTTTTCTGTAGAGACGAGGTCTTGCTATGTTGCCTAGGCTGGTCTGAAACTCCTGGTCTCAAGCAACCCTTCTGCCTCGGCCTCCCAAAGTGCTAGGATAACAGGCACGAGCCACAGCACCCACCCTCTTATATTGCATCTTAAATGGGTTCATTTTCCCACATCCACAATAGCCTGTTAAATAAATGGCTTCTTGGATATCTTCTACTCAACAATTAGAGGTCAGAGAAGGGTCAGGCAGCCAAGGAGAAGTTAAATCCAGGCCCTCCACATCAGCGTGTTTTAATAAGGATACGATTTATGGTGAAACATATGCTCCCTCTTCATTTAAAGACAGTGACAATGGCTCTCTTCGTGCCAGGTTATAAGATGAATCAAATCTCCCTTTTATGTTTTTCTGCATACTGTGTACTCCTTTTGGGGGAAAGGCCACTTCCCAATAAATAAATAACGACAAATCACAAGTAAAACAACACCTGAGTCCTTTCTGTCCTAAAGTCACACATGATTCACCAGGACTGAAATTCACGACTGCGGCTTCTACGGAGGAGGCAGGGGGACAAGCACATGAGCCTCCATACTGTCTGAATCCCAAATATGTGCCTCGAAGGGAAGGGTTTAGTTTCTATTCTCCCAGAGAAGAGAATCAACAGAGAAATAATGACGGTGTGCAGGGCAGGGAACGGAATGAATAAATAAGCCCTCCATGAGCTGGATTCAAACATTTATTTTACATGAAAGGGAGCTAATGACATTCAATAGGATAGAGGAAATCAAAAAGTCATAGCCAGCAGCCACTCTTTTAAACCAGATTTTGAGCACAACCCTCCAAGGGCTGTTTCCACCAATTTTCCAATAAATCACGCACTGACTTTTAGAAGAGACAGATATTTAATTCGTGCTTTAGAACCACAGGACCATAACTAAAGGCTGTGGCCCTGGCGTCCACACTCTTCTTACCCAGTCCCTTAAACCACCCAGCTATAAAACGACACGTTAATTGGGTAATTAAGCATCGGGCAGGCTGCAGGATGAGGGGCTGATGGCTGACCTTGGGGGCCAGGATCAAAGTTCAAGGGTTAAAGGACCTGTCCCATGTGGAGCCCAAGGCTTCCTCCTCTGCTTCAGGTAGTTAGATGATAATTAATTATTTAAATGAATGGCTCTGCCTGGTGGTTGAAATACCCAAGTGAGATGCCAGAGTACCTGAGAGTGGTTAATTACATACCTCCTCCCCAGTTGTCCGAGCTGAAGACAGCTCTCTAATTTGCATCTTGGAGGGCAGGTGACGGAGGGACCACAGTGCCATTGAGGCTGGTCCTCCAGGCAGCCTGGGGGGCACAGGAAGGACAGAGACCCTCATCCCTGAGTGGGACATTCCAGCCCCTTCCCGTCCACAGCCCGTAAACACGCTCCACACTTGTCTGTTCCTACAACAACTTGTTCACAGCAGCCCTTGTTTGTACTAGACAATGCAGCAGGGTCAGGTGGGAAGAGGGCGGTGGCCAGGAAGTCACGCACCCCCTGATCAGCTTCCCAGAGGAGGCGGTGGGGAATGGAAGAGGTGGTCACTCCAACCCGTTTCCCAGATCCTGAATTTGTGCGTGTAGGGCAGCATGCAGTGTCTACTCTGCTAGAGGAAGGACAACACGGGAAAGGAAGGATAGGGTCTGAGAAGAGGAGGCACACCATGGGTCATGGGAGGTACGTCCTAGCGACGGAGTCAGGGCCTTCTGAGGGAGTGAGGAGCTGAGATCTGAAGGAGCCAGGAGCACAGGGGGTGGGGGCTTGCCCGACAGAGGGGGCAGCAGAAAAGAGCAGAGGAGAAGAGAGAGAAGTAGGTTGAGAACGGGAGGAGGTGGGGAGGGGTGGGGAAGAGGGAGGTGACCCAGACCAGAAGGGCCAGCCACAGAGGAAGAGGCCAGAAGAGGTGCTGCCAGACTGAGTGCGTTTCTGGAATGTTCCTTGCCCTGAGAGGAAGGCGCTGGAAGGTTTCACAGGCATGTGGACTCTGGGGTGGGTGGGCGAGTAACTGGCCAGGTGGACACGTTCTCAACAGGATCTGAATCCAAACCCAAGGCAGAGGCCTAGGCCCAGCTAGAAGGCAGGACCCTAGCTGGCATGCCCACACCTCTGAGTCTGAAACTGCATCTCTTCCCCCCACCACGTTCCATAAGGCAGTGAGGGCAGGGTGAGCCCAGGCATGGGAAGGTTTGAAATTCATCTCATGGAGCCCCCAGGGTGAGGGTATCACTCTCCCTCAGCGGTCTTACAGGGCAGGGCCTGCACAGGGAAGCCTCCTGGCTGCTGGAAGGTCCGGCTCTTTCACCCCCTCTGGGGTTGATCAATACTGCTGGCTCCAAAGCCTCAAGGAAAAGAACCCAGAGTGGAACCTCTAGGACCATCCAGAGCTGGTATAGCACAAGGAGAGGCAATCAATGGGGCCAGCGGAAGGACTAGGAATCATAATCAGCACCTCCCCAAGGCATGCCTCTCCTTGGCTTGCTCAGGTCCCACACTGAAGGGTCACCCCTCCTGGACTTCCTGTCCATTGCATCCTCCCTGCCTGCAGTGTGCATGGTACACTAATGTCACCGCGTGCTCACATGCTTGTCTCCCTGCATCTTAGGAAATTGGGAACATCCCTGCATCTTAGGAGATTGGTTCCCTGGGCACATGCAAGCCAGGCAACAGTGAGGCAATCCAATACTGCACCCACAGAGGCTGTGAGACTGAGGAACACCACACTACTCCCCAGAGCCGAGCGGGTAAAGACGGGCCAGGCTTCCACAGTGGTATAGCCACCTTTGGACAAAGCAGCAATCTGTCCATAAATAGGAAGCTATGATAACGCTCTGTAAGCAGCTGGAAATTTCACCCTGAGTTTGCAAAATAGACAATGGAGAGGTTTTCATGCCCCTACCCATAACCCTCCTCCACACACACACACACACACACACACACACACACACACACACACACTCCCACCACAGGGTAGAGTGCTTGCCCTGAAACATAAATGAGGCACAAGCTTGAGACTTAGAAAACCCACAAATTACAACACCTCTGAGATACCCATTGTGCCCAAGCTGACTCAAGCAGGTTTGCATGTCCCTGCATCCCCAAAACAATAGCTCAAGTAGTCATCAGACGGTCCGACACCAAAGCCACTGTCATTAAAATCCAAGAGGTGCTATTAATTAAAGTGCCCCTCACCTATTATGTGGAGAGAGCTGCTATTTCCATCTGAAGCCTGCTAGTTAGATAACTGCTTCCATTAAAACAAAAAACTCACTCTGAGATGCAATTTAACGTGAAAGTGCTTTGGGGTTTCAGACCGGCTGCTCCCACCATGGAAACACACACCTGATTCTCAGGGCCCGCAGTTCTGAGCGTATCTGCCCACAGGCCTGCCAGGAAGTAAACACATTCTCCTGAATTAAACTCTGCTTGCTGCAAAGTTATCACCAAAGTCAGCAAAGGATGCCAGGCTGGAAATCCAGTAGGTGCATCAAAAGACATCCTTTCATGCCTGTAATCCCAGCACTTTGGGTGGTCAAGGCAGGTAGATTGCTTGAGCCTAGGAGTTCGAGACCAGCCTGGGCAACATAGCAAAACCTCTTCTCTACACAAAATTAGCAGTGTGTGGTGGTGCACACCTATAGTCCCAGCTACTCAGGAGGCTGAGGTAGAAGGATCACCTGAGCCCTGGAGGTCGAGGCTGCCATGAGCCATGATCATCACGATCAGGCCACTGCACTCCAGCCTGGGCAACAGAGTGAGACGTCGACTAAAACAAACAAAAAAGTCAGCCTTTCAGAAATCACATTCATTCATTCATTCACTCGTGCATCCCGTCCATGGGATTTGAGCACCTCTATGGGGCTGGACACCATGACAGGCACTGGAATGGTACAGTTGATCGGGCAGACATGGTGCCTGCCCAGAAGCAGCTTACGGGGGAATCCACGAGTAGAAGCAGACCCAAACACAAGGACAGAGCAAAGAGAAGTACACCAGGAGTGACCACTGCATGGGGGCCAGTCAGCTGGCCTATAACATCGAGGCATGAGAGGCACAGAAATCTCCCTCTAGAATCCTTGGGGAACAGCAGGCACCAATTGTAGCTCTCCAGAGCTATCCATGTAGTGACAATCGTTGGCTGGAGTGAGATATTCCAAGAGGTGCTAGAATCTCCTGAATTCAATGCAAGAGCTATAGCCCAAATACAAAGAGAAATGTTAGCATACGCTGTAAAGCTGGAGATATTTGAAGGAGCAGAAAATCCCATCCCAACCCCTTCATTGTATTTACAATATGCTCACTGGCTTATCCACGGACTCTTCCCTGACAGTGAGATGCTTTAATTCGGAAAGCAATCAGTCCCCCAAAGAAAGATCTACAGACTAGAGACATCTGCCTCGCCTCATACACAGCTACATGGACCCATTCCCAGGGTGTGGGCCAGAGGGAACATGAACCCCCAAAAAGAGGGACGGAAGGAAGGAGGGAGGGCAGAAGGAAAGAGAATGAAGATCTAGGTTCATTTTGCTCAGAGACTAGTTCGCTGCTTGACACACAGTGGGTCCTCAGTAAATACTTTTTAGAGGAGAACTAGATGAAGCCAATGGACGCTAAACCTGCTATAAGATTCCTTTTCAGTATAGTAGAAACGGCAAAATCATTGATTAACTGGTATTATTCCACGAGAACAAATGATTGCTGATGAAAGCCATGCAGGTGATAAAGGAACTTCAGAAGCAAAAGCTGCCAGCTTTGGGTTTGGAAGCAGCTGTGTCCTTAATTACGTTGCTTGATTTATACTCTATTAAATCTGTATATAAGTAACCCATTTCTCTGAAAGCATTTAAACCTCTTATATTCCACCAAACACAGTGCTTTTATTTGAAATAAATGTATCCAGCTCTTTGGGGAACATATGGTATATTTCTCTCTTATTAATAATTCAGTTCAAATGAGCAAAAATTAGTTGGTGCAGTTACGGCTGATTTTGTCCTGAAAAGATCTGCATTAATTTTAGACGTTTTGTAAATTGGGCTATTAAATAAAAGCATTATATGTGAATTACCCTTTAAATTTTAAGCAACTTGGTAGTTTAATGGTATTTTCTAGTCAGATTCATTTTCAATCTCTAAAAAATGATAGTCATTATGGTAAGACAAATTTTTGAAAGCTGCTCCTTCTATCCAATTACATATTGTACTAATAAGTAAACTAAAAAACTTTTATGTTCTCATTTCAGGGTTCAGTTCTGCTTGCCTCATCTTTCGACGGCGTCTGTCTTCCAAGACGTTCCCCAGAGGAGGCTGGGCTTGACTGAGAAGCCCCCATAAAGAGCCAGACTCCGAAGGAGCTTAGAGCTCGTCCAGGAGGGGATTGATCACCGTACTCTGGAGTGTGTGTCTGTTAGGGCGTTAGCTCTCTGCTGACAGAGTCTCCTCAGAAAGTCGGGGGCTCTGGGGCTACAGAAGAAGCCAGCAAGGCCCCAGCCAGGCAGTTCTCCCGAAAGTCCCAGGGGTTTCTAAATGGGAGATGGTAGCTACAGAGGGATGATCACAGGGTTTATCAGCTCTGCCCTCCAGCCTGACGGAAGTCCCCAAAGCCGGGCCCGCTGGTGGCCCCTCCTTGCTGGCCAGGAGAAGCCGGGCAGGTTCCCAATGGCCTTCTTCCCTGAGGTTTTGCTCTGGTTCAGTCCCATTAGGAGAGCCTGGGAGAAACAGCAGGACTCTGGGACCAGGCTGTAGGACTGGCTGGCTCTAAGACTGGCTGTCTGTGTGACTTTGGACAAGTTCCCTGATGAGACATGAGACTGAGTCCTGAGATATAGTTTTCACAACAGCAAAAGGGAACTCTCGTGGCAATTGAGAGGAATGAATTCGAGGGTAGTCCGGAAGCATCTAGCGACTCCTGGAATGTGACAGGTGATGGGGACCTGCTGGTCACCTCATCTTCTGTGCTACCCAACCCAGCGTTTAGTAGTGTCTTGGCATTGGGTTTTCCCTTTTCTAATCCTGCTGACCAGATGCCCATCTGGACAGCCTCACCTCCTGCCAGTTCACTTTGGCCCCTAGAGAGTACCCTGTATTCCTACTAACTCTGGCCACCTCCCCCCTCAGGACAGTGACTCCCAAACTACAATACCTTTTCATCCTTTCTTCCAATACCCAATTCCTTCCTACACTGGGTTCCGTGCTTTACCACATGGCCAGCTGGGAACCCCCTTAGGCTATGGTTGTCTGGGCCCAGTCATGTGACAGTCTCTGGCCTCAGAGGAGAGGGTAGGGACGTGGGTTTTTGTGCTAGACATCCCAGTTTCGAGTCTGGACCCTGCTACTTACCAGTGTGCAGCCTTGGGCCCATAGGTAGAATGGGAACCATGCTACTGACTTTGTAGGTCAAATCAGTTAGTGTATGAAGCGCTCAGGGACTCGGAACTTGAGCCAAGGTTTTTTAAAAATAGCGCGAGCCCCCAGTCGGGGCTCAGAATGCATGTCCACATTCTCTGCTCCAAAATTACAAACTGTGAAGGAACATCTCCACAGCCCCTGGCGGGACTTTAGGCCACTCTCTGGTTTCCTGTGATCCATTTGTTTTGGGAACATGGCCAGGTGTGTACCCATTGGTGTGCCCCATGTCAGGAGTGGTGCCCTTGGGAATTCCTGGCCGGAAACTCCATTCTTGTGGGTTCAAGGAGGAAGTCCATGTCCAAGCAGGAACTAATAAGTGCAGATCGCTGAACTTGATACATCATTTTAATACTTTCAAAGCACACTCTCACACATGTTCCCAATTTCTTTTGCTTTTCTTTCTTTCTTTTTTTTGAAATGGAGTCTCACTCCGTTGTCCAGGCTGGAGTGCAGTGGCAACCTCACGGCCACCCCAGCATCAACCTGTTGGGCACCGGCGATCTTTCCCCCTCAACCTTCCAAGTAGCTAGAACTACAGGCGTGCACTACCACGCCCAGCTAATTTTTTTTTCTTTTTTTAGTGTAGAGATAAGATCTCACCAAGGTGCCCAGGCTGGTCTCAAACCCACGGGCTCAGGCAATCTCGTTTTCTTTCCATAGCAGCCCGGGGGTTATTCTTCCCAGCAATTACCATGTTCAGTAAAAAACAGAGGTTGTGTTACTTTCCCCAAGTCTCATGGAAAGTCAGTGGAGGAATTCGAATTCGAATACAGACTCCAGAGTTCATTTTTAACAGTGACTCTGTGCTGTGTAAATGACCAAATGTCTCCTTGACTGTGTTCCTCAAAACAGAGCAAGTGGGCCATAGCTGGGCTACAGTGCCCGGATTTGTGGTCAAACATTATTCTGGATGTTTCTGTGAGAGTGTTTTGGATGAGATTAAGATTTAAATGAGGTGAACTTTGAGTAAAGCTGATTGCCCTCTGTAATATGGGTGGACCTCGTCCAATCAGCTAATGGCCTGAGTAGAACAAGAGACTGATCTCCCTCAAGCAGAAGGCTATCCTTCAGTCGATTGTCTTTGGACTTGAACTTCGTATCAACTCCTTCTGTGTCTCCAGCCTAACAGCCTTCTGACTTGAACACTAGTATTAGTTCCACTACGGGTCTCCAGCCTGCAGGGATAGCCTGCAGGTTTTTAACTTGCTAAGCTCCATAATCATGTGCGCCAATTTCTCAAACAAATCTCATCCTATATATAGATAAACACTTTCTGCTTCTGTTTCTCTGGAATATCTTGACTACTACAAGGGCTTTGAGAAAAAATAATATCCTTTACATACCTACTCATACTTAAAAGTCTAGCATGTTAGATACAGAGAATGTGGGGTGGATTTGAGTAATTCTTTCATTCAGTGGTCAGGTCTGAGCCAGGCTCCCCTGTTGTTGTCCTCAGAGAGCCCCCAGGCTGGGAATCGGGTCCATGGCAACATGGGAGGAGCACAGCATGGGTCTTGGATTAAATGTAGGCTTCAAGGCTTGTCTGTGTGACTTTAGACTTGACCTTTCTGGGCTTTAGTTTCTCTGTATACCAGATAGAGACAGCAGTTTCTACAATATAGCATTAGTTATGGGGATCAAATGGGAAAATGCACACCAAGCACATAACACAGCACCTGGTCCAGAGTCAGCCCATCTATAATCGGTGGTCATCACTGGCATTTTATGGTCAAGAAACAACGAGATGAACAAATGGAACTGTGGTATTGCTCCTGAAATTTCAGAGCCAAAACTCCTTAGGGAGATGGCTGTATCGGGAAGGTTTATAAAGATTACGCATTTAGTCTAAAAAAGGTCGTGTACGAGGACACTCATGCACCAAAACGACTGCCCAAGAGCAGGTGAATCAGGGTCTCTCTGTACTCTCTGCTGATACAAAAACAAGAGGGCACTCGATGAAATTAAAAGAACAAAAATCCGAAAGCACAAAAGGAGATACTTATGTACATGCCGTGTCATTAACCTGCAGAACTCTGGAGCACAGGTTATTTGGGTTAATGGCTTAAAGGAATTAGGTGCGCTGAGAATGGCAGCACAGTTGGGTTCTGTCGCTCCTGTGGACATCGAGTGGTCCAGATGATTTGCAGGGAAGCTGCCCAAATGCTGAACTATTAGCTGCTCTGTGTATGGAGCCAGTTGGCCACACACTGAAGCAGCAACAGCATCTATCACTACATATAAGAGAGGGACCCTCCGGAGGAGGGAAGTCCGTGTGGCCTGACATCAGATGAAAAGGACTCCCAATGCCTAAGGTTGGAGGCAGAAATTAACTAGGCAGTAGGGTGCCCATTATCCCAGGTATGGCATGAATGAGGTATCATAGATACCTTGTAATATCATGGGTGATGATAATAATGATAAGATATGAATAAAATGCCAGTGACAATTAACATCCCCATCCTGTCTTCTGAACTCAGGGAAGAAGAAGAAAGATGGTAAATAAACCTGAGTGGTCCAATGTCCCAAGTGCTATGACAAAGCAGTCCAACAAAAGAAGACCCTGCCGTTTTTTCTGGCTGTACACCTACACAGTCTTTCCGTGAGTGGGAGAAAAGTTGGGCAGGAAAGTTTTCAAGGGTTAATTGATGCTTGAGCTGAAACTTGAAAAAGTGGGTTGGGTCCGAAAATGGTAAGAAACCTGGGACAGTCATTCCAGACAAAGCAAGTTACATTAAAAGTGAGGAGGTGAGCCGGGCTCGGTGGCTCAGCCTGTAATCCCGCGCCTTTGGGAGGCTGAGGTGAGTGGATTGCCTGAGCCCGCGGGTTCAAGACTCGCCTGGGCAGCGAGACCTCATCTCTACAATAAATTAAAAAAAAAAATCAGCCGGGCGTGGTAGCGCATGCCTGTAATTCCGGCTACTCGGAAGGCTGAGGCGGAAGGATCGCCAGAGCCCAGCAGGTCGAGGCTGCGGTGGCCGGGAGTGGTCCAGTCTGGGCGACAGAGTGAGACTCTAACTCAAAAAAAAAAAAAAAGTGTGGAGGTGAAGATGAGTGCAGCTTACCCGGTGAACACCAAGGGATTGAGGATTGCTGGAAGCAGGAAAACAAGGGACACCAAGGGTAAGATAAACACCGAGTCCAGAGTTAGGTAGGAGCAAGACGAGGTCACTTATAATGTGCCACATAGCTTGATGAGTTTCAGTCATGCAGACATTCTTGATGCCCCCATGAAAAATCAGCAATGAGTCTGTGGTCTGATTTATGCCACGGTCTCTGAGATCCCTTCAGTTGCATGAGGCATGTCATATCTACAAGACCTTCAGAAAATTCTTCCAACACAACAGAGAATAATGTGTTGGTTATGTGTAGAGAGATCTGGAAGGGAGGTCATTAGGGAGTGGGCGGGAAAGTCAGGTGATCTCCATCCAGCTGACTTTGTTCATCACACCTAAGATGGTTAAGACAAAATGCTGCCCATGTATACAGCCAGAAAAAAGCAACTGCCAAAGACATACACTATGTCTCAATGAGTATTTAAGTAAAAATGTCTTTCTTGAAATTGAAAGGTTATTTGCTGACCCTGGTTCTCCAAATAAATGTACTCTTAGTGAACGGTCTACCATATTTGTAAAACCAACCACTCCATTTACTAGTGATCATATATTCCAGGCAAAAGTCTAACTCAAGAGCAAGATGTTGGCGAACGTGAGCAGTTTTTGCTACGTAGTTTAGCACACCCCAAATAAAACTTTTAAAGAATGTTATAATAGCAATAAATATTTTGTAAAAAAAGCTTTTGCTTTTAGTCCTACTCCAAATCGAAATGATTCCTTTCCCAAGCTAGTTGAAATTCATTCCTTCCATTCCTCAGAGTTGTATATCCATGACCCACGTGCTCCCAGAGACTTAATACAGGATATAAATCAATAAACTCTGCTATAAAACCTTACACAGAGGAAATGCACAAGTGAGATGAAAGGTAGTGCTGGCAGGAGGGGTCACCCTGCTCCCCCGTACGGCATTATCCCAGGTACGACATGAATGAGGTATCATAGATACTTTGTAATATAATGGGTGATGATAATAATGATAAAATATGAATAAAATGTCCTAATCCTTGTTTACACTCTGTGGCCACCCTACCCAGCTTGCTCCAAATCTGTATATAATTGCCTAAACTGGATAGAATTCACCAACTTGCAGAACTTGACTGACGGTTCTACTTTAATCAAAATAGCTGTCAACCAAAAAAAGCTATTCTTCTACTTAGAAGTAGCCAGAACCATTGCCGGGCCAGGTCAGGAGTGACCAAAGTTGTGATCCCACCCAGTTACTTCCTGCTTGCCAGGCAAACAAATGATACAGGCGACCATTCCTCTGACCCAGGCATTTCTCACACCGGAGTGACCTCATAATTTTTCCATCTTGGCTTCTTAGGATCCACTTAGATGAAGACACATCACCGTGTCCTAGCCATGTGACAGCTGTGAGAGGAAGGGCAAAACCTGCATGATTATGGCTAATCATCGTCTGCCTGTCCCTGGGTAGTTGAGACTTATCAATGAATTGCACCCAACATGGTGTAAAATCCCAGCTAATTAACTGTGAACCAGGGATAGCTTATCCCAGGTCCTTTTCATTCATATTTTAGAGCACAGACGCTGATAAACAATTCAAACCACAGTGTGCCACCGCCAAATATGGTAAGGAAGCATCAGAACCGTCTCCCGCAGGCTGTAGATTCAAAAGAAACCACAATTCACACCCTGCAAAAGGCAAGCCCCAAACCGACAGGGCAGGGGAGAATTTTTTTTTTCCCTTTTCTCCTTAGCTGAAGTTATTATCACAACTGCCGGGGAATTTGTGAGATTGGGAGATAAGAATCGTAATGATTCTTTGGAGACCCGTCAATCACTGCAAACTGCTACCAGAATCGAAATTACATCTGCATTTGAATTAGCAACATTACTCGCCAATTTAGATCAGAGTGAACATTTTTCCATTGAAGATGGAATTAAATTAGAAAATGAGTGAGTCTTTAATTTCCAGATTATAAATCACTGAAAATAATTCAACTCCTGTACCTTAAGGCCAATTACATTATCCTAAGCGACATTTTATCTCCCAACCTTCCGAGTGATTTGGTGACGGGAGCCTTCACACAAATCAGTCTTGCTCTAGTAGCAAGAAATATATCTGCCCACCGAGTCACACACATAAAACACCAGGAACCGTTTTAATGCTGAAGCTTATTTTACATGAAATTTGATTGCCTGTTTGATAGTGTATTTTTGTGTTCTAATGAACTGATGCGTTCACCAGATGTGAGGTCTGAATTACGTCGGGTTCAGCGATGACATTTGTAAATGGTTGACTTGTTCCAGGTTGGGGTATCCCTTCCTGCCATCTCACCCCCTTTGATCTGACAGAGGGCAAAGATAACACAGGTGTTTCCGTGTCCCAACATCGTCTCTCTCATCTCCCACACCCACAGTCCCACGTGTGTCCTGCTTCTGCTGCCTCTGACATTGGCTATTGTCTGATGCCTGCCTGTTTGCCTCTCTCTAGACTGTGAGCTCCTCAGGGCGGGTCACGGTTTGCTCGTGGCTATCTCCATCCAGCCAAGTGACTGGCACAGAGGAGACGTTCCGTAAACATTTGGTGTATGAATGCATGCATGAATGAATGATGACGCCGGATCCTCTCCTCCTGGCACCGTTACAATCAAATGGCAGCAGTAGAAGTGACAGATGATCAGGTGTCCACCATCTTACCACCACCTTCACCAACGGGTGCCGACTAGAAACCAAGGAAGGGCACTTCTTTCACTAACAGGTCTAATTTTCTTGGGTTAACTGGCCTAAACAAAGATCAAAGAGTTGTCTCACCAAACTGCAAGTCTTGCCCATTGCAGAAGAAAGGTGAACTTTACCCAGAGGTCTTCTGAGTCCCGGATCCAGTGATTATGGCTCAAGGTAGGGAGTAGGAAAAAGGAAATGCAAGAAGCAGTTAGGAGACAGGGTAGGTGCTTGCAAACCTTTTCACAAGGGCCTACTTGCAGGCAAGAAAGAACGCTGAATAAAACTTTGTTCCTCTCGAGTTGCTGCCTGATGACTGAAGGGTATCTACTGACTCAACCTGGCACGGAGCACAAGGCTTTTACTGGCATGTCACTGCAACTGTGTGGGCCTCACTTTTTGCTGTCTAAAGAGAGAGACAGAGCCACCCAATCAGATGGATAAAGAGCCCCCATCCATCAAGCCTTGGGATTGTTCAGATGACCCCTCAGTGCCCCATATCGCCACGAACAAGGTGGCTACAGGTTCTGATCCAGCTCTTCCTGGCTTTTTCTGTGGCCTAAGCACGCATTCCCTCTGGGGCTCAGCCTGCTCATCCACAAAATAGGAATCTGAATGTGAACTTGAATATCTGGACATAGGGCTTGGGGAAGGACTGATTAAATAAAAACTTAGAGTGAGCTAGGACTGTTCCACCCTTAGGCAAGAAAGAGAACAAAGCCCCCTCCCTACAACACACACATACCTCTCTCTCTCTCTCTCTCTCTCTCTCAGGGTGGCTGGGACTCTAGTGTGGGTACAAAGACTAACCTGCTTTCCTTATTAGAGAGGGAAACTCCCACTGAGAAACCAGCCCCAGCTCGGCCTGGCTCACTGTGTGGAACTGTGTGGACAGGAGGCACCATGGCCTCCCAGTCTCAGAGCCAAACTCCTTCAGCCTTGCCTGGAGGGACCCACAGGATGAAACAGTTGAGGCTAGCAGGCTGCCGGTAGAGGCCCTGGCCCCTGCAACACACACACACACACACACACACACACACACACACAGCCCTCAACCCAAGCAGCTCTGCTTGTTTAGTCTTTATCTGATGGGGCTCTTTGAGAACTCTCCTTTGAAGAATGGTTCTGTGCTCAAATAAAACCCTGCTTTTAAGTTTGCAATGACTGGGTCCACCCTACAGACAGCTATAGCCCCGATGGGTAGGCGAGACCAGTCCGAGGAAATCCTGCAAGTTCATGACAGAGTTTGGACCAGAAGCAGCCAGGCCTCAGAACTCCTCTCCACATCCATCCCAAAATGACACAATCATCACCGCCGCCCACAGGCATCAGCACCCTGTATGACACTGGCCCGATCATTCTACGCTGTCTGCGTGAATAGACGCACAAAACCCCTATAAGGTAGGAATGATCCCCTCAAACCCATTTTGCAGATGAAGAAGCTGAAGTTCAGAACATTAAGTGACTTCCCCCAAGGACTCTCAACTAATGAGTGTGGAGCTGGGATTTGAACCTAGCCATCAAGATTCTGAGCCCACACGTGTAACTGCTGACTTGTGTTTACAGTCGCCACAGAACTAGCAGGCCTGTCCGTCCTCCCTCCAATGGTCTCCATGAAGAGTGGGAGGCCGAGGCCCCAGGCCCCTCTGGCTTTGGAACCGAGAATGTATTTGGCAAGGGTGACCCAATTTAGCAAATGAAAATATCTGGGACAGACTTTATGCTAAACAAGTATCTGTTGTTTAACTAAAGCTTCAATGTAGCTGGATAGCCCATGTTTTACCTGGCAACCGAGCCCAGGTGGTATACGGTTGGGGACCTGTGAGGTCAGGGATGCTCACCTGTCCCTGCCTCTTGAGCCCCACAACTATTCTCACTCCTGGGCCCTAGGATCATTCTCAGTGTGCCAGCTAACCGTGTCCTGGGATGAGGGTTTTACCTGCAGGTTGCTGCCACCAGCACTCTCCAGGGACATTGAGACTAAGAAAAGACTGAGGGGAAAAGACTGAGGGACGAGCAGAGGCATCTTGAGAATTTGGTTCAGTTAGGATGCAGATGTCACTGACGCTCCTGCTGGATCCTCAGCTACAGCTGTACTCAGGGCTTCTCTACCCACCTCCACTGCTGTAGGAGAGGCCTGGGCTGTCATCACTGTGTTCACCTGGGAGGGACAGCAGAGCACGTATCCAAGCACTACTGAGCATTGCTAACCTGTCACTCTTTGGCCACTGCAGCACCAAGAATATTGATGGAAAAGTCTACAGAGGGATGGGGAAACCAGGTACCTCCTCCTCCCCTACCAGTCCAAGACAGACATTGCTAATCAATCACTGCACTCTATCCCAGAGAGCCCAGATGCAGCCTTGGCGGTCTCCTCAACACTGTGACCCAGGCCACTATCATCAAGAAAAGAAATTAAGGAAATTGAAGCCATCTCTGATCAAAACTCAGTCACAGCCAAAGGACTGGATTGAGTCAGGGAGGGGGGTGGAAAAAAGAGGAAGGGGAATAGTTATAAAGGGGAAAGGGCTGGTGCCCTCAAGTCAGAAGATCTGGCTCCCAGCCTGCTGCACTCAGCACCTCTGAGCTCTCAAGCAAGCGCTCCCCCCTAAGGCCAGCTCTGTCCTTGGTGAAACAAGCATGGAGATGCCCCTGAGAGGCATCAGTCACATTACCTGTGTCCCAGCAGTGTTCTTCCAGCCTCCTTCTGTGGAGACTCTACCCAAAGTCTCCAGACCCAGGGCAGCTAAAAACACAGAGACCCAAAGGCATCCATCCCAGTGGGCATTTTAGATCAGAGAATTTTCTAGAATGAGAGTCTGGGATCCCAGATCCGCACTCTCAGCGGCTCAGCAAGGAATGGCTTTCAAGAAGGACTGAGTGTGCTGAATTCTGAACCAAGTAGTAAAGCAGCGAAGAAAGTAACTGAGCCATGCGATAGAGTCACAAAACAGCATGGGTTTCTGCAAGGTCTGTGTCCAGCACTGACCGCTCTCACCTGTCTGACCTCTGATCCTGAGACACATGACCACGGCAGTCAGATCTCTCAGGAACTGAAGTATAAGCAAGTGACTCACTGAAGAAATATTATACACATCCACACACGCATATACCTATACACACACATATACTCATATACATATATAAATAAGCACAAACATACACATATACATATATGTTATTTTTATCACCATTATGGAACTATCCACAGCCACCGTGAGTGAGGGCTGGGTAGGAGTTCTTCTCAGGCCCACTTTAAAATGAGAAAACTGAGCCTCAGACACTGCTCAAAGCCATGCCCAAGACGAGTTGCAGCCAACAGGAGACTCCAATACTCACCTTTTGCTCCCAACTCCACATCCTGCAGGAACTGGGCTATAGGGCACCTTCCTTGCACCAAGAGCCTTTCTGGGGATTGTGCTCTCAGGAGCCAGGAATCCTTGAATCTGAAACACGAAAAGAGCCTCTCTGCTCTTCCTAAGGACACATGGACTCTGGGTCTCAGTGTACATTTCCTGCGGGAGCCTGGGCACCCACTCCAGGCTGAGCTGGCATCGAGGTAGCTATGCATAGGGCTGCATGAGGATGATATCCTGCACTTGCTACCCACTCCATGTCTCACCCCCATCCTTACCTCTCATATGTGTGTGTGCATGCACACACACACACACACACACACACACCAATGTGCACAATTCCACGGGAGCTTCTATACGGAGTTGGGGTTTTTTGACATGTTCTCTGCCCTTGAGAGGACAGATTTTATTTAGTGAGACAACACTCATCTGTGTCACACCAGAAACAATCAGGACTGAGCAGCAGTGATCTAATGCACTGCCTCTGCCGTCTTGTCAAGGGAGATTGGAAAGAGATCCCAGTTGTGGGGACTTCACAAGGAAGAGGAAGGGTCTGTGCTTGAAAATGGGTGAAAACAGGGCAGGTAAAAAGGAAAGGGAGAAGCAGAGGTTTTCCTGAGCCTCAGTTTTGTTGTCTGTAAAAGCAGCACAATAATAGTATTTACCTCAAAGGATTATGGGTAAGTAACATCAATGAGGGGGCACGTGGGAAAGACTTAGCCTGCTTGTGCCAGCACAGAGTAGCCCAGGCCTCGCAGGGAACTGGTGCCCAGGAAGTGTCTGCCTCTCTCTCTCTCTCTCTCTCTCTATGACACGCCATCTCCCTCTGTCCCTCTGTCCCTCTGTCCTCTCTCCTTGTCTCTTCTTTCTCTTTATCTGTGTCTCACTTTCTCCTTTGTCTCCCTATCCTGCCATCCTTCTGCCCTCATCCCATACCCGACCCCATTCCCTCCTCAGGACTCTGTAACAGCAGCAATATTATTGACCCTTAGCCAAGCAGGACTTCACCAGAACGGCCTTGCCTCTCTGTGGCCTGGCAGCCCTCTCCAGGCCTGGGGCTGACCCAGGCTACGTAGGAGCCTCTCCCGACCATTGGTGTTCAGGATGTCAGTGCTTTGCTGACCCTGACCCACTGTCAGGCCCTACTAGGGCTTCCACACCGTCCCCACTCCTTGCTGTGCTCCCGACATCCCTGCAAACTGCTCTGGCTTCCCAGGCACGCAGGGACAGACTCATGTCCTAGTGGGAATCCCCCTTCTCACTTCAGGGTCCAGACCAGGTTAGGGCTGCAGGGATTGTATACCTCCGAGAGAACCCATCCAAGTAGATGTGTGGCAGACACTGTGCAGGAAACACAAAACAGGGAACGCCGTTTCCATTGAAATTCCTTAAGACGATGGTGACAAAAGACACTATGCTTTGGACCCTGGTAGCAAACCTAGGGCAATAAGGAGGAGAAAGGTACTAAGAGAACAGCCTTGGCTAGCCACGGAGGTCTTTTCCTGCTACATATGAGACTGAATTCTCACATAGTTTTGTGTGATCACCCCCATTTTACAGAGAAGGACACTGAAGTCCAGAAAAATTAAGTGGTCTGCCCTAGGTCACTTAGTGAGAAAGTGACAGGGCCAGCATTCACACTCAGGACATGCTGCCTGTAGCACCCATCTCACAGGGGCTACAGGGCTCCACGAGTTCAATCACACCAAGTGCTTGCCAAGCGTGTGCAAGTGCCAGCCTCCGTGCAAGGGCACTGGGGCCGTGACCCTCCCGCTATGCTCCAGCAGCTGTATAGGAGGTGTCATTGCCTGTCTGGCTGTTGCCACCAAGTCCTTACTCTTCCTGTCACAGTCTTCCAGATTCAGTCGCTGGCCTCAGGAAGAAAAAACAAACTCAGACACCTGGCGGGAGAGACAATACAGTCTCAGGTCCCTGACTCCAGGGACCACGATGTGTTTCTGTGTGGGTCTATGTAATGATAGCTGCAGACCTTGTAGCTGCCTCTCTAAGGGACTCCCAGCTCTTCTTTGGCTGGTTAGTTGAGCCACTCAATGCATATGGCTGGACCTCCACGGCAAATCCAGGACTGGCCAGACTCCAGGCCACAGGAATTCTGGGGCTCCTGCTGTCATGACAGCCACAGCTGGCTTCCCAAGAGACATGGGACCCAGAGACATGGTGGGCATTTCCCTCTTTGTTATCCTCCCAAGACAATCCCCATTGGAATAGTCAGGAATATAGTGTTGTTTACTCAAGTCCACCTCCTGGGCAAATGGAGAAAGGACACCATGGTGGGATTTACAGGGTCACACTCAGGCTCTGAGCACTTGTGTAAGTGAGCGTGCCTGTGTTCAAGGATGCTGCAGCCACATCCACTGCAGAGGGCTGCAGGGAAAGTTAGTAAACAGACTTAGAGAGAAAAGCCCAGGACTACTGAGGCTGCTCCCATGTTCCTACCACCTTCCCTGAAAGACTACTGAAATCGAGTGAGGAAGGAAGGCCCATGTAAGCACAGTGGCCACCAGCACTCAAGTGAAAGAATGGTGGAAAAATTCTGCGTGAATCATTGTGCTTCTGCCTCCAAGTTGGTCACGGTTCCCAAAAAGATGTGTTGCGTCTCGCCTCCCTGTCTCTTAAGCAGGCCAAATTTGAAGCGAAGCATGATCTACCAACCTGTTAGCTCCAGGGGACAGGAAATTTGCTGGGTTCGTCACTGTTGTATTCCCAGGGCCTGGAACAGTGCCTGGCATGCCATAGATTTTCCGCAAATATTTGTGGAGTGAATAAATGAATGCTTCAGGACCTAAATGGAGAGTCACTGAGATTTACTTTTAAAAAACTAATTGCAGGAATCTTGAGCAAATAGCACACCGGCTACCAGCCTACTCCTGTTCACCTCCCTTTCCACCCTGAACCAAAAAGTCTAAAAAAGACCAGATTTCAAACTCTTACTGAATGCAGGCAGCGCTAATCCTAAAGAAAATGCAGGTTTCTGACACTAAAGGAAAGGTTGAAAATACTCCTAAGGGCTCTCACAGGCAACAGAAAACAGCATTTGAGGGTTATAACGCCTGACCCATCGAAGGCTCTCAATGAACAGATACTGGTTGGTTGACCAATAGCAGAGATGGATGCCAGTTGGAAAGCCAATGGAAGTTGTTCTTTGGCCAAATGTTCTCACTAGCTTCTGGAATTCAGAATCACATTAGGATATGGCCAATGAGAGCTCATTTTGCCTTTTTATTCCTCTGAGGCCCTGTGTCCCAAGAGGCACATGGGAAAAGGTCACCTGAGACTGATTCTGCCCAGGTACAGGCATGGGTGTGCCTGGGCCAAGCAGCTCTGCCATCTGGGCTCCTCTCTGTGGCCCTGACACCAGGTAGCTTGCTGGCTCTGAGCTCCGGGTCCTCAGTGGGACACACTTCTCCCTGCCCCAAAGCTTTACACCAGCGCCAAGCCTCAGCACCAGACAATGCCAGGGCCTGTCACATAGGGAGACATCGCTGCTCCCAAAGACACATCCCCTCCCCCATCTCCATTCTTGATCCTGGACATTAAATATTTATGAGTTCTTTAAAAAAAAAAAAACCCACAAACCTCGAATAATGCAAGTTGTCTACCAGGCAGGGAGATTTCAAGATGATAAACATTATTTAGAAACACCATGATATGCTTCGTATTGTGATGTAATTGGGGACCATATTAAAACCCGCCAAGGCTATTATGCCTCATTTTTGTTTCAATTCAGGCAATATCGCCACTGCTTAATATGATTTCTATTTACTTTTTTCTATTGTTGCTATTTTATTGGGGTTGTGTCTGTTTTATCAAGCAGATCTGCTCTAGAAGGAAGGTCACACTATGCTTGGACCTTGAGTTTTTCTGTCCTCTTTCTTTTAAAGGGGTTTCCATTATATTCTGCTTGGTCTGAATTCACTCAAAAACCCTCCATGCTAATATAAACTCTTTTTCTTTACTCATGTTCAATTACAATATTTCTAGTGGCACAAATCCTGACAGCTTGATATTTAAAAGCTATATAAACTCTCATCATCTAGTTTTATGTTCCCGTTTTTCTATGGTACCATTGGATTTGGGTGAGTGCTACATAAAATGTGTGCATTGAAGGATTTCAAATCAAGTTATCTCCTCCATCTATAAAAATTGAATTTTAAAGGTTATTTTAATTATAAGTTTAAACCCAGGCACTATTAATGACAGAGGCATTAGAGCACTCATTCACCTTCTCTCCAGGGTTGCGGCCAAGCTGGGAAATCCTGTTATTTCCTGAACAAAATGTGATTTTGCAAAACAGGATATTATTTTTTAAAGTATTATGCACTTTGCATAACTCTCTCTCTTCCTGGACTGGTTGGGGAGGCGGGTGGGAGGGGGTGGGGGGTGAGGATGACTCACCAACTCTGCCTGCCGAACTAGGTCTGCTCCAAGCTGCACGAATCCCTATGAAGAGTTCAAGAGAAGAGATTGCATCAATTTCCCAACTCCTGTGAGCCACGTCTAACCCATCTGACTGTCTGGAAGCCAGGCAAGGATGTCCTATCACCAAATAATTTGAAGGAAAAAAAATTAATAAAGTTAAGTAAAATCCAAATTTCAAACCCCTTTTCGTCAGATTGCAATCTGAAGTCCTTTAGTTTAAGCGGGGGGGAAAATCGTTGTTATGTGGACTCCTAAACTCCAAGTTTCTAAACGTGTTATTGAAGCCATGATTGAAATCTGACAAAAACAGACTGCGTTTTATAATAATGTCCCGCAGCCAAAGTATGGCACCAATAACTAAACAATACTTTATCACCTTTGCCACTTTCAACAGCTCCCATTAATATTGAGATCACAGTGCTCGGCCCTCTATTCCCCAGCTGACTGCCTTAGTGACAGCACTGGCTAAGGCAGTGACATTGAAAAATATTTGCCGTGACATGGCCACAAATCACAGCCAGACAAGTTTAAAACTCAATATTCACTAAACTTGCATCTGCTAGTTTCTTGTTCCAATTTCTAAAACACAATTATGATATGCTCCTTTCTCTAAAATAGCAGAACACAAACGAGTGTGTGTTAAGCAAAGAAGGAGGCGATAAGAACATTAAATTCCTAGGGATCTCCAGGAGTGTCACTGTATAAACCAGAAACTATCACTGGAGCGGGAGCTAAGAATGCAGACACTGTACATGGCAGAAGGCACCTGCTTTCTGGGCTGTCGGGGTAGCTGCAGCTGCCTGAACTCAGACAGCAATTACTTGTGGTCTGGAGTTCACTCGACAGCCTAATTTTACACTTATCGATTTTTATTTTCAGCTCTCTCAAGATGCTGAAGCAGATGTTGGTCCACTTGGCAATTGCCCCTAATTCACTTTACAGAGGCCATGGTCGACGTGGCAGAATGTGCCCCACCCACTCCATTCCTGTTACGCGTGGCTAGCCTCAGTGGCACCGTGGCAGCCAGCTGCAGTCTGCTCCTCCACCGAGAATCAGGAGCCCACCAGGCCTAGAAAGCAATGCCATTAACACTGGTTCCAACAAGAAAAAACTTCCAAGAAGCGCGGCTATCACATGGTTCTGACCAAAGCAGTCCCTCACTGGTGGGAACTCTGAACATTTCCAGAGCACGGAGCACGTATGTATTTTTCTCTGCGGTCTTCATGCTTGGCACAGTAACTGGCACACAGCAGACACCTAATCACGCACCAAATGGAAAGTGAGCAACTATCTAAGACAGTAGGTTAGTGTACAGCCCCTGGCTCTGCCACTAAGTCACCATAAGAAGTTGACTGAGTGCATGCTCACCATGAAGCCTCAGGTCTCTTTGTCTACAAAAAAAGGAGGCTGTATAGAATAATCTGAGGCCACCTCTAGCACTGAAATTCCATTTCATGAAGAAATTCAGTACCATGGACACAGACCACTGAAATCTGACATGTTAAATGGCAAACGTGGCTGGGCGTGGTGGCTCACGGCTTTAAGCCCAGCACTCTGTGAGATGGAGGAGGAAGGACTGCTTGAGCCCAGAGTTCGAGACCAGCCTTGACAACACAGCAGTACTTCGTCTCGACAAAAAAATAATTTTAAAAAATCAAAAAATTAGCCATGGGTCCTGGCGAGCGCCTGTAGTCCCAGCTACTGAGAAGGCTGAGGCGGAAGGATTGGTGAGCCATGAGTGGGCCACAGCACTGCACCGTGGGTAACAGAGTGAGGCATTGATTCCAACAATAAATAAATAATGGCAAACTCACCATGGCAACCTTCTTATTCTGGAAGATATTGAGACAGTCCTCAGAGCCTGAAAGCCTTGGGAAACTGCTAACTGTCTATTCTTGCTGAATAAATATCTGACTGGATTTTTTTTTTCTTTATGCATCATTTTTTAAAAATAAAACAGCGGCTCACTGACCCATTCGTTGTGAATATCAGCCTTGTGTATTGCTCAATTCAATAAAGTGAAGGTTGGAAATTGTTCGTTGGATTTAACAATCCAGAAGCCATCAGTGACATAAATAAAAACCATTTTCATATATATAATAATAGAACATGTGGCATGGTTTTTGCACATTAAATTCACACTGGCAGAAATCTACCAGTTGCCCATGACCCAAAAGTGACCCTTTTGTTCACTTCTGTTAATCTGCTGAGCTGTCAGGGTCATGCCCCCTTTTTGAGCAGGAATGTCTGTTGTAGCTATCCTAACCCTGTCTCCTCGTGTCATGCTGGATCTGTGTCTTTTAGGTTCCAGGCCCTTGCATGGAAGAACCACGCCCAGGAGCCTTGTCCCTACAAGAACCTGACTTAGATGACATGAGGGACCTGGAGTCTGAGTCTGATGCCGTAATGGGATGGGACTTTTTTGGGCGGAAGTGAGTGGGGTTTTTTTCGCATATAGGAGGAACGTCGATTTTTTTGTAGCCAGAGGGAAGGCTGGGGTAGATCACATTCTTGAGGCGACAATATCTCCCTCCTACATGATATTTTGCACTATGACCTTGCCACTCCCCTGTTCCATCAAGAGATGTAGTCCCCTCCCCTTGGATCTGAACAAACCTTGTGAACAAAGAGTAGCAGGGGATATAGTGTACCTTCCAAGCTGAGTCATAAATGTCTTTGCGTTTTGGTCAGTTTCTTCTTGGAATCTGACTGCCATGCTGTAAGGAAGCTCAAACAGCCACATGGAGAAAGTCAAGGCCCCTGGCCCACAGTTCTGAACTCCTGGCCATGTGAATAAGACCACTGCGGACATTCCAGCCATCCCAGTGCCCCAGCCAACACTATGTAAAGCAGACCCACAGAATCATAAGAAATGATTAAGAGCGGATTTTAGCCGGGCTCGGTGGCTCAGCCTGTAATCCCACGCCCTTTGGAGGCTGAGGTGAGTGGATTACCTGAGTTCGCGGGTTCGAGACCTGCCTCGGCAGGGAGACCTCATCTCTACAATAAATCAAAAAATCAGCCGGGCGTGGTAGCACATGCTTGTAATTCCGGCTACTTGGAAGGCTGAGGCGGAAGGATCACCGGAGCCCAGCAGGACAAGGCTGCAGTGGCCGAGAGCGGCCACTGCACTCCAGTCTGGGCGACCGAGTGAGACTCCAACTCAAAAAAAAAAGAAAAAAAGAGTGGATTTTATACCATTGCCTTTGGGATGGTTTGTTATACAGCAACAGATAGCTAAAACAAGGTTTAATCTAAATCATGGGTATACACTTGTTCATTGTACCATTTGTTCAACTTTCCTATCTATTTAAAGCTTTTCAAAATAAAACCTTTTAATTGTAAAGTCTCAGTTACCGGAAGGAATCATAACAAAACACATTGTGAAATAAGATAAAAAGATGCGCCCAGAATTTCCAGAATTTTATGAAGCAAAAATGAACACAGGACAACCTACCAATTCAAGCTATTGGTGGAAAAATGCAAGAAACTAAAAAAAGAAAGGGTAGTGGGCTGTCCGGGATGCTTCCTACAAGATGCCAAATATCTAGGGAAAACATTTGGATGAAAAGAAAAAGTCAGTCTGTATTTTGCAGGTGCTATCTCTGTCCACTGAACAACAGATACTGTTTCAGATATCCAGATGTGCGCCCGGTTGTTCGGATCAGTTACAGCTCAGGCATTCAGCATCCAGGCAGAGAAGAGAACCATGGGTTCCTCCAGATGGCCTAACACTTATGTTGTAGTTTAATGACATTCAGATATGTGTTAAGTCCAATAGCAAAGGATTAGTTGAATAAGCAAGAGAACATTTTTTTTTTTTTTTTTGGAATGGAATATTCAGCAGCCATTAAGAATGGTGGAGAACAATTTGGAACTGCAGGGGCAAGATGTTCCTGCAGTTCCAAATTGTTCTGTGCAAAAAGCAAGCCATAAATCAATATGTAGAGCATGATCTCTTATTTGTGGAAAATATACTTGTATACAAGGTACTTAGGAAAAGTCTAGAGTGCAGTACACCGAAATGTTCATAGCGATGTTCAGGCTGGTAGAGTGGCAGTGATTTCTATTTCCTTCTTTATACTTATGAATTTTTTTTTGTAATTTTCTAAATAGTGAACACGAGTCACTTCATTTAATAAATGAGCATGCAATCAAATAAGTAAATAACGGCAAGTGTCTCACTAAATGTTCGTATTAACGTGAGTTTCTCTTTTTCCTTCCACTTGAGGACTTGGCCTTCTCTCTCTCTCATTGGCCTGCATGAACAATTTGCTTGAGGGAAGATGAGAATTTGTTACAGAAGGAAGGAGATTATATTTCAATTCTGACACTCAAAATGGAACTTTGCCACAGAACAATGCGCAAGGCTTTGTGACAGAGGAGATTTTTCTCTGTTTCTCCGGTTGCCCTTTAGCCAACCTGAGTAGACTGAGTCCTAGAGGTTCAAAGAGGAGGGGACATCCTAGCCTGGCTCTTTGAGGATGTGGGAAGGAGGCACACAGTGTCAGGAGGTGGCGAGATGAAGAAGATATGTCGAGGGCCAGAGACTTTTGCTCCACTCTGGGAGGAGCCCACCCTTCAGGGGAGCCTGCACCAACATGGGGTTACCAGGCAAATCGGGGAGTCACTCAGACTGAAGGTCTCCACAGTGTTTCAAGTCTTCTTTGGTTCCAGTTGGTCTAGACATTGCTCTGAGAGCAGTGGGCTTCCCGTGGAGTCGGCAGCGTGGCCCACAGCAGTGGGGCGGGAGATGGGAGCAAGCCAGCCAAGAAGAAAGTCTCAGAAGCCAGGTGTCTTAGTTAGCACTGGGCTGCTGTCACAAATATACCATAGACTGGGTGGCTTAAACAATAGCCAGTGCTCCCAGTTCGGAAGGCTGGAAGTCTGAGACCAAAGTGACCAAAGTAGATCTGAGACCAAAGTAGACCAAAGTGAGACCAAAGTAGATCTGATGTCCTTCTTCCTGGTTTGCAGATGGCTGTCTTCTAACTGTGTCTGTCTTCTAACCGGTGAAGTGAAGAGAGAGAGGGGGAGATTGAGAGAGAGAGAGAGGCTCTTGTGTCTTATAAGGTACTAATCTCACGCATGAGGGTTCCACTTTCATCACCTCCAAAAGCCCCCTTCCATATACTATCATACTGCAAATTAAGCAGTACCATATGAATTCTAGGGGACACAAACAACCAGTCCATGGCTCCAGGCAAGCCTGAGTTCAAATGCTGGTGTCACCTCTTGGCTGTGAGAACTCACACAAACAATTTCACTTCCCCTGGGCCTCCACTCATTGGTCTGAAAACCGGGAGCGCAGGAGTTCTTTTGCAGCATTACTGTTACTGTGATGCATTGGCCACGGCTTCCAAGTCACCATTACTTTGCACCATCTCAGTCCAGAGGCTGAGCCTGAGACCCAGACACGCATCAGGAAAAGCCCTTGAATGAGAGACTTGAGTTTAAACCCAGGCCCACCACTGACCTATTGAGTTGGCTCAAACAATTCCCTCAAAGTTTCTCTGGGCCTCAGTCCCCATGTTTGCAAAATGAAGAGTTTGCAGTAACTGATCCCAAGGTTCCCTCCATTTCCACCACCCACAACCCCGAGGCCTCCTGCTGGGGCAGTTGTGACCAGACAGGTCCCTCTGGGGCTCATGCCAGGCAGTGCTCATGTCCTGTCAAAATCAGGATTCTTAGCCAGGCTCGGTGGCTCAGCCTGTAATCCCGCGCCTTTGGGAGGCTGAGGTGAGTGGATTGCCTGAGCCCGCGGGTTCAAGACCCACCTGGGCAGCGAGACCTCATCTCTACAATAAATCAAAAAATCAGCCGGGCGTGGTAGCGCGTGCCTGTAATTCCGGCTACTCGGAAGGCTGGGGCGGAAGGATCGCCGGACCCCAGCAGGTCGAGGCTGCGGTGGCCGGGAGCGGCCACTGCACTCCAGTCTGGATGGCAGAGTGAGACTCCAACTCAAAAAAAAAAAAGATCGGGATTCTTGGAAAGAGTCTGAAAAAAAGACCAAAGAAATCCTTCTCTTCCCAAACCCAGGAAAAACATTTGGATTATTTACTGATCACCTAAGAAGGAGACAGATGACACATTTCAGAGGAGAGCTGGAACACAATTGTCACGATTATGGAAAGAATTCTCTCATGTGAGACAGGCCTTTATGAATAAACTAAATACGGCTAATATTAAAGGTAATGGTGCAAATGATTGAATAGCTTGACAGCCCCACCCTTCAAACAGTCTCACATGGGGATATAGGTTGGATAATGAGAGCTCAACCTGCAAAAACAACTAATGCAAGCACTGCTCCCAGACAGGGGGAGGATTAGAGCAAAGGGAAGGTTGCTGTTCTCAGGAACCACAGCTCAGGCCGATGTCCAAGAGAGACTGGCAATTTGACTGGAAGGGGTCCAGGCCAGGACTTGCAAGACTAGAGGGTTTGCCCACAGTTTGGAAACTCCCTTCTCCCCACAATGAGGTGTTCCCTTACCAGTTTGGACACAGGGTCCCACTAGGCCTCCCTGTCTGATTAGTCAGCGGTGTGTCCATTCTATGTATGTGACGTCAGACAGGGAGAGTTCCCAGCTTGGGCATCCCTGGGGTCCACACACCCTCAAAGTGCTGACGGACTGAGACGCATATCAGCATGCTGCTACACAGTCTGCTTGTCCCCCGTGGCACCGTGCACGCCTTCCCACCCACCCCACAAAGGAAACCTCAGTTTCTCAGCACGCTGGTAGTAGGAAGTCACAGAACCAAGATGGTATCGCACTCTGGCTGTGCTCTACTTGGTCCCTGGCCAGAGGAAACTGTTCCCTCCTCAGAGGCCTGACCTGGCGAGGTGCAAGTCCCCAGTCATACATTCCCTATCCTTCCTGCTCTGGAGAAAGGAGGGGAATCAAAGCCCACACCAGAGTTCCAGAACAATCAATGCCAAAAGAGAGGGGAATACATATTTCTTCCCAGCCTTCTGTCACTGACCACCTGCTGAAGCCCTGGAGCTTGAGATTGAATGTGAGCACTGTTGGTCTGTGAGACCCTGCCTAATCTCATAACTGAAATGCTGCTATTGATCCGAACAAGGTCCCTCTTAGGAAGGTAGGGAGGCATTTGACAGTGCTGCTTCCCAGTTCCTGGTGCCTGGGTGTGTGCTGGCCTCTCATCTGGCTACTTGCAACCCCTTCTACCCAGCCTCACACTTCCAGGCCATCGTGGGCACTGCCACAACTGTGTTTTTTTAAAAGACATCTTCCCAGGCCCTCTTCTGGGTTGGGGGAGGGTGTGGCTTCCTGTTACTCAGCAGTGAGAGAAGCCACTGACTTGGCACTCCAGACCCACATTCTGGCATGAATCGCTTTTCTTCTCCCTTCCGTCTCTCATTCCTCTGTACACTGGACCCCTGCATGAATCTCTGTCCCATCAGGCTGGCCTTCTTGCATTCTGTCCAGCACAACCTCCTTTCTCTCCATTCCACTGACCCCCTGCCTGGTGAAAATCACTCGCCTCCCTTTGCTCCCTGTCTGCACATGTTAAAGAATAAATACACGTAAGATGTTTGCACGGGTGACAGTAAAAGCTCACTAAGTGTTAGCCGTTGTTGTTTTATTATTCCTTTATTAGAGTTAATCATAAACATGTCTCAGTTCCTCTATTCAACATGCATTCATGTATTCATTCATCACAAATATTTATTCAGCACCCACCATGCAGGACTCAGAACTCCTGGGGCAGTACTAGATGTCTTTGCCCTTACTGCAGCATGAAAAACACTGTTTAATAACAAGTAGTAAGTAGTAAGTGTTCAATAATTATCTGGTAAAGGGATGAATAAACAGATATATCTGTCTTCTCCCATACATACCTTGTATATAAAATGTAGGTGACTTTGCAACCTAAAACATTTTAGGAATCTAAGTGGCCCAATCTCAGAATTGTCACACTGAAAGGAACACAATCCAACAACCAAAAGTAATTCGAATGTTCATTTGAATGTCTCATATACAACATTAAAGGGACATGACACTATGACCGGTAGTGATGCTTCATAGCATGAACTTTCTTCTGGCTCTCCAAACTTTGCAGGTTCTGCAAGTGTCTCAAAGCTTCTCACATTCTTCTTCTTGACTCTCACTTTCCACCCCAACCAGGCTTCTCCCTCCCCGCCGTATATATATTTGTTGGGGTGAGGGGGTGGATTCTTTTTTTTCTCCCCTTGTCCTGACAAACATGTGCTGCTAAACTTTTCCTTTGAGGAGGAAAACTGGGTGACCTGAGAATTCTATTGTATTTTATTTAGAATCATAGGTGCTGTTAACACAACGGGAGACCAGAATGTTAATGTTTTGTTTGTTTGTTTGTTTGTTTGTTTTAAGTTGGAGTCTCACTCTGTCGCCCAGACTGGAGTGCAGTGGCCGCTCCCGGCCACCGCAGCCTCGACCTGCTGGGCTCTGGCAATCCTTCCGCTTCAGCCTTCCGAGTAGCCGGAATTACAGGCGCGTGCTACCACGCCCGGCTAATTTTTTGATTTTATTGTAGAGATGAGGTCTCACCTGCCCAGGCGGGTCTCGAACCCGCGGGCTCAGGCGATTCACTCACCTCAGCCTCCCAAAGGCGCGGGATTAGAGGCTGAGCCACCAAGCCCGGCTAGAATGTTACTGTTTGCAAGCCTGATGACTCTCCCGCGGGATTCTCGCCTATTGAGAAGCCCTACGTTTTTCTTTTAATGAAATACAAGGCTATGCTTATTTTTAGCTATCTCTAAAGCAAGTTGTTAAAAGCATGTAACAAAAATCGGACTGCTAAAGTAAATCTTTTAGAAATAAACAAACTGGTTTATAATGTTAAAAAGCAGTCAGCAAAGCCGTTGTGTGGGTACATTTGTTTAAGGTTCTGCTGATGTGTCTATGGTGTCTTGTTTTATTTGAAACTGCCCCCAAGACTACCAGCACTAGAGGACTAACATGAGATCTCAGTGGACTGGTCGTGTATTGGTAGGTTAGGAGTAAAAAGTCCCAGATAGAAAATGTGGGCCCCAAAGGTAGGCTATTCTAAAGATGGTTTATTATCTGTAGCATAATCTTGTATTTCCAATGTCTTAGTATCTATTTTTCTACTCGGACATTCTACCAAAATGTTTTTTCCTTTTGTTATTTTTTAATTTTCACCATTTTAAGGGCTTTTAAAACATGTATGACACCTTTGTTACGGTTGAAAGGAAAATGAGAATGACAGCTCCATGGAGAGAGAGACTTTTGCTTGACTTGTTCATCACAATATCTCAGCACTCACACACCCGGGAAAATGTATGCGTGGATGCTGAAAGCTGGCTTCAAATTAGGAAAATGTTGAAAACTTTTTAAAGCCTCATATTGACACCTGATCCCTCTCTTCTGCGGAGCTGCCTACAGAGGGGGCAGTCACCTCCTACTCAGCATCAAAGCCACCCTCAGACCCCTCATGAAGCCCAGAATGATCAAAAAGAGGACCAAAAAGTTCACTCTGCACCCGTCAGACCAATATGTCAAAATTAAGTGTAACTGGCAGAAACCCAGAGGTTTGACAACAGGGCGCATAGAAGATTCGAGGGCCAGATCTTGGCAGCCAACCCTGGTTTGGGGAGCAACAAGAAAACAAAGCGCATGCTGCCCAGCAGCTTCTGGAAGTTTCTGGTCCATAACATCAAGGAGCTGGAAGTGCTGTTGATGTGCCACACATCTTACTGTGCTGACACTACTCACCACAAAGCCACTGTGGAAAGAGTAGCTCTGTTGACCGTCAGAATCACCAATCCCAATGCCAGGCTTCACAACGAAGATAATGACTAGACAGCTCATGTGCACGTTTTATTTGTGTTTAAATAAAACCAGGCTTGGCACGGTGGCTCACACCTGTAATCCCAGTAGTTTGGGAGGCTGAGGTGAGAGGATTACATGAGGCCAGGGGTTCAAAAAAAATAGCCTGGGCCACACAGTAAGGCCTCATCTCTACAAAAAATAAAAAAAGCTAGCCGAGTGTGGTGGTAAGTGCCTGTAGTCCCACCTCTCTATGAGGCTGAGGTAGGAGGATTGCATGAGCCCAGGAGTTTGTATGATCACTGCCCCCCAGCCTATGTAACAAAGTGAGGCGCCATCTCTAAAAATAAATTTATTAGGGAGGGAGACACAACATCAGTAAGGGTACCTGATCTCAAACCAGGCAAAGTGGGGACCAAAGGGAGGCCCAAACTTTACCTGTACAATGACCACTTGTATACCTAATCCTGAATTGTACCCCACATCATTAAAATAAAAAATATATATAAATAAATAGTATAAAAATGAAAAAGCCTTACATTTTAAAAAAGATGAGACTTTTTAAAATCACCCAATTCTCTAATTAATGTGGAGAAATTGTAAAAACGATGAAGATTCTTTTAAAGTAGATTTTTAAAAATCAAGCTATTATTGGTCTTGAACTAAAATAGGAGTGGGAAAAAGAAGGCTTGACAATACTATCTAACATGTATGTGCCAAACACTGTGCTAAGTTCTGTGTATATATGAACTTGACCCTCCTAACAATGATATGAGCTGGTTACTACTATTATAATACTCATTTCAGTAGATGAAGAAATTGAGACACAAAGAGCTTCAGTCAATTGGCCAAGATCTTATAGTTAGTAAGTGGGGGAACAGACAGTCAAACCCAAGAATCTACTCCAAAGTCTGGGCTCCCAACCACTCTACGAGGCTGTCCAGGCTTTCCCAAATTAGGGCTGTCCAACGACACAACGGGCTTCCTGGAGCCAGCATCAGTGCCTCAGCTCTGGGAGTATTTGAGCAGGAATATTACAGAGGAAATTTAGGCGTTGCTCAGGAGGAGGGTTTGAACTAGATAACTTTTATGGCTTTCCTTCAACCCTGAGATCCATGACTGTGAAGGATGGTGTCTGATTTCTCTAACATATTGTATCTAAATTCACTTTTTCCTTCAGTGCACCCAATATGCTTGGGTTTACATGAGTGAGTCCATATAACTGGCTAATGCATTTAGGAGGGAAAAAAACCAAAATTGATTCTCCCAGATGAGTATCTACAGATACCAATATCTGCCAAGCTTCCAAATTAATCAAGACCCCCACAGAGGTCAACCCAGGAGCAGCCCTCTGACACCCCAAGAGCTCACCAACCCAAATACCAGGAGCACCTCTAATTAACGTTTCAACACACAACAAAAGCCCTCCAAAGCCCTTGGAAACAAACTTTACCTGGAAAACGAACAAACAAAAACCTCGCTGGGCAACTTATGAGGCCTAGGTGCCTCCGGATGCTTTTTCTTGGATTCCTCGGCCCAACCCATAAAACTTTCCAAGCTGCGTTTGTGTTAAACTGCTCCTGATATGCTCCAATAAGTGTGCTTTCGACACATTGTTAACATAAGGCCAGATCTGTAATACAGCATGGACAATTAAGTGCACAATTTTTGTATAAATGCAAAATCCCTCACTGTGAATTATTTAATTAATGCTCTCCAGTTCATTTAATAGAGCTCTTTCAGAGGCCATTTCACTCACAGAAAACTAATTTCATTCTCCGGGTTGATTTAATTAGATTGTATGATATATGGTATTGCTAATTCAGCGGCTCCGGACGCAGCGTCTGGGCCCGTTGCTCCTATTGTCGGCAATCTGTCAGCCCCATTTTTAACAGTATTGAAAAATTCAAGCTTTATTATTGCTCGCTCACTCTTTCTCTCCCATCAGGAGGAAAGTAATGAGCTTTTCTTCTTACGAGAGCCGGCAGAGAGCGCGGTACCCTGGGCGCTTCAGGCATGAGGCAGTATTAACAGGGCTGATTCATGAGTTAAGTTTCCAACTGCTCGTGGCTATTAGCACTCAGTCCTTTGGCTGTCATTTAGTTAAAAAGACTCTCGGTTAATTCACTCTTTTAATGAGACTGTGCTATTCAACTAATGTATTTTACTGTATGAAAGGTCACACCAGGAACCAAAACAGATTGGAGGGAATGTAGCAAGAAGCCTGGCTGTCAAGAAACAATTCAAGCCTCCGAGGCATTTAGCAGCCCCTGCGTCTGTAATAAGCTACGGAACTGATGGGCCAGCATTCACCTCCAGAGTTGAGCGCCATAAATCAAGGCTAAAGAGAAGGCAGATTAATCAGAGGCTCAGACAAAAAGAGCACGTGTTTCATTACCCATATAATCACTAACATGATTGCCAGACAAGCTAAGGAACTGGATGCGGGACTGGAAAAATATAGTTCAAGAGCACGCTGGAACTCAGTTCTGTTTAGCTGCAAGCACTAAATCTTTTCATTAAGATCCCGTTGCCTCCATTTTCTGTTTCAGTGCTGAGGGGAACGGGGAGAGAAGAGGAGCATCCGAGGTTTGATGGTAGGTTTGAAGGGGCGGGCATGGCTGGCGAGGGAAGGCGTGGGCACTAAGTGGGGAGTGGGTACAACCTCGAAATGTGATGAAGGTCTGAGTTGGCTGAAGTGTCCAGCCATGCTGGGCTACATCAGGCCTAGAGGGAGGTTCCAGGCCCCATCTTCCTCCTGGCGGCTCATTGAGAAGCGTAACAGGATCAGATTCATGGCTCTCACTCGGCTTTCCCTTTCCTTGTGTTGATACACACACGCACGCACGCACGCACGCACATGCACACGCACACACTCGTCCGAGGTGCTGCGTGTGTGAGGGTGTTGATGTCTCTTCATACTTCTGCTTTCTTAGATGACCCACCTGCCAGCCTGTGCTTACAGAAAGTCTCTGCATAGATGTTGTTCCTGCAGAATTCCTAAAGCCCTCTCCTCACTCGGAGGCCTCCAGACCCCCCTACCTTCTAGGGGCACTGGTGAGAAGCTGGGGCATTTTTACCTGCTGGTCTCCAGCTCAGACACGGCTTTGACAATGATTTGTAGGTCAAGTTCATGGTTCCCAAAGTGGGTAAATCACAAGAAGCTGCCTTCCCTTGGTGTTGGATCCCCACCCTCCTTCCCTGATTTCTCTGTGTGGTTCATTCTTCAAGTTACTGACACTGGAAACTGAGCAACGCACACCTGTGTGAGGAATAGGAATCTTTTCTTTAGAATTCGAGTTTCCTGCAACTGAACAAATCATGCCAATCTGAAATTCCTCCGGCTCTCCAAAACAGGGAAACCGTATGCTTAATTACTAAACATCTGTTGCCGAGAACACCCCCTCGCCTTTGCAGCTCTGATCTCACGGTATGAATTTTAAAATCTGTCAGCAAGGGATCACAAAAGCTCTGGGAGCAAAGAGCTGCACACGTTAACCTCTGAACCAGATAATCTAACAGTAATCCATTCAGAACTAATCAAACATTTACAGAACCGCACCGGCATCCCGGCAAACAATTCGTCATCTTCATGTGCTCATTACACTTCTAACATCTCAATCTACCTATGCAAATGAAGCGAGGGAGCTGACATCAGGACCATGTACAGAAATTATAAACAAATATTCATCCATTATGCTGCTGGAATTTAACAGCTGAAGTACTAACAGTAGCTGAACTTCAAGCCCTGAGTATCAATTATTTATGAACCTAAAACTGACAGGACTGTGTAGGTGAATTAGCTGCATATGTCAAGCTTTGTTATAAATCCCAACCTACTGTAAAACTCATTTTCATAGAATGTATGTACAAGGCTGACAATATATCAACAGCACGGCATTAATAATTTAGAAGAATGAGACCGTAAGGGAACACCTTGGAAACTGTGCTCTGCTCCATAGTTGATATTACAAATAAAAAAGTCAAATAAAATGAATTTCCCATAAACAGAGAATCAAATAAAGCATTTTCTCCATAATTTTATTTTCAATTTTCAAAAACATATCAGTTGATACTTTCGTGTTTAGGTACTAGAAGCATCACCCCAAGTTGTCTTAATTTCTTCTTTCTTCTTTTTTTTTTTTTCCCGAGGAAATGGCAGAGAAATTTTTGATCTTGTGATGAATGAGGGGTTTCCCTCTCTTTCTTTTATTTTTATGACAAAACGAGTGCAAAACGGAACAGGAACTGGAGCGGGCATAATGTTGTTTGCCATACTGAAATTGTTTGCTATGGTTTGTCAATGAAAGTATATAATAAAACGAAGTGCTATGCGGTAATAAAGACGGTTAATTGAGACAGTATTTCTCAAGGAAATGTTAAGATTTTCCTGACTGTCACTCTCTATTCAGAAATGCGGAAGTGCAACCGGTTGTGAAATCTCAGTGTTGGGCTGGATTTGCAGTGTGCGAATATTCTCCTGCCGGACTCCAGCCTGAATATGCTGTCGGGAGGGCAGCCGATTCCCCTGGCAGGGGCCCAGCCGGTGCGGATGGGAGGCCCAGCCGTCTTGAACTGCAGCCATTTCAGATGAAACAACCCAAACCACAGCTGCGTCTCCCCAGCCAGTCTCCCCTTCCCTCTCACTCATTGCCAGCTTTAACCTTAGCAATCATTTTTAGGCGAGCGATGTTCAACTACGGAGACTCTTTGTCACTGCTAATGACTTCTCCCTGTCCATCTTCCCCCGACTTGGGATATTTATGGCTCTGTGGCCACATTCGTCATCTCTGGCCAGCGAGGAGGCATCTCTCAGCGCAAGGGGGAACCTGAACCTGCATTCCATGTCTTGGATACCCCCACCCCCTTCCCGCCCCAGACACAAGCTTTTCCTTTGGGCAGGAGACAGGAAACATTTCATTTTCTCTCCTGTCCTGTTCTCTGCATACTTGCTCTTCAAGGTCAGGGAAAGGGAGTGTCACTGTCTCTAACGCCTCTTCCACACCAGCACCTCTGCTGGCTGGGGCAATCCTCACACCTTCACCAGGTGAGGCCCCTCCTGAGAGACAGTGGTCCTGGCCAGGTAAGCTGGAGTAGCTTGGCCAATCAGATCTCAGCTCTCATTGGCTCCTAACAGGTAACCTTATTCCAACTCCGGCCTCCCTCCCATCCAGGGGAACAACCAATAAGAAATAGCAGCCAGCAGCCCCTTAGCTCCCTTCAATTGCATGAGGCTCAAGTAAACATTAAAAATGTCTGCCAGCCGGGCTCAGTGGCTCAGCCTGTAATCCCGCGCCTTTGGGAGGCTGAGGTGAGTGGATTGCCTGAGCCCGCGGGTTCAAGACCCGCCTGGGCAACTTGGCGAGACCTCATCTCTACAATAAATCAAAAAATCAGCCGGGCGTGGTAGCACGTGCCTGTAATTCCGGCTACTTGGAAGGCTGAGGCGGAAGGCTCGCTGGAGCCCAGCAGGTGGAGGCTGCGGTGGCCGGGAGCGGCCACTGCACTCCAGTCTGGGCGACAGAGTGAGACTCCAACTCAAAAAAAAAAATATCTGCCAACTCACAGCCCAAAGGCGCAGGCCACACTTGGAAATCTGGTAACAGAGTCTTTATCTGAGTTTCTACCTGGAGACCAGGTTGTATTTTCACAGGCAGAGGTTTCTGCAGAAGACAGATGAGCACCTTCCGAAGTCTCTCCCTGGCAAAGCCCAATCCTTCCTAACACTTGCTAATGCCCATGATTTTTCTTCTCTGCAACCTTTCAAGGCACTGTTAAGCTTTCCAAGTTCTTCCAAATGGCCTTTAGTAGAGGGAACCCAGGTAAGGAGTCTTTTTTTTTTTTTTAAACACTACATGAACTTGCACTCTGCAAAGTACCTGCTTGGACAACCTGCTTGGGCTGTAGAAATTCCTGTTTGTGAATGCTCGTTCTGCTACGTAGGGAGACAGCAATCCAGTTCCTTCCCTGTAACCCGGATGCTGATAATTTGGAGAAAGGTCTGTTCCTCAGCAGGTCTCAGAAAGGGTATAAATGTGAGGCAGCTTCCACGGCCACCACTCCTGCCCCTTGCACAAACACACCCGATCGATTGTGCCCAAGGCAAGAGAAGTCTCCCTGTTCCTTTACAGGTGAATTCCCCATGACCGAAGTCGCAGGAATGTGAGCAGGCAATGGTGTGGCTGGCCTGGGCTTGGATCATTCTGTTCTCTTGAAAAATTACCCTGGAAAGTTAATTGATTAGAATGTGTAGGAAATGCTTGCTGTTATTCAAATGACTGTGAAAGTAGCCTCTAATGTTTCTAGTTTTATGAAATGCTAAAATATTTACACTCTTTTTACTCCAATCAGGGGGAAATCATTTGGATCTGTTTAAATGGGGAAAGAATTAAGAGAGCTGACATTTCCGGAAGAAACAACGTGCAGGCGTGCAACTGGAATTTAAATGAGAATCTGCCCACGAGTCTGACAGCGGGGGCTCTCGTTCCACGGTGTGCAGGACTGCAGAATCAGACACACCTCAGGACACACAGAAAGGGCGGCAGCGCCGATTCTTGGGGTCAAGGTGGCGGGTTTTATTTACGCTTTTCTGAGGTTAAATAGTTTGAGAATTTTGAAAAAGAGCATTTCTCTCTTTTCTGTTTACGATTTCTATGGATCGCACCTTTTTTCCTGCCTGTGCTTCATTCAGCAGAGGCCAGGAGAGGGCTGGTCAGTTTATTCCCGAGAACAGCTAAAAGCATCACAGGAGTTATGGGCACTGTGTTCTGTGGAGGAGGAAAATATATATTTTGATCTTGAAAGTTATTGCTTCAATTACCTAGGAATTTCTTAAGCAACCTCAGGGTGGGCTTTTAAGAGGTGGGTTTGAGAAAGGCCTACAGAGACTGTCTCCCCAAGTATTTCCATTTAAACTTGTCAGAGTGGAAGCAGAGTACCTTTTCCACATTTACTCCACACAGGAGGTCCCCAGGACAGGCTGATAGGCCCAGGACACCTGGCCTTGGGCTTGTCTCCAGCTGTAATTTTAAAAAACATCGAAAGATGTTCATAGCAGTACTATTCACAACAGGCAAAGGGTGGAAATAACCCGAATATCCATCAGCTGAAGAATGTGGCTGAAGAATGAAGACGAAAATATGGTAAATCCACATGATGGACTATTATTCAGCCCTCAAAAGGACTGGAGGACAAACACATGCTGCAACATGGATGGACCATGAAAACACTACACACCAAGTGAGAGAAGCCAGACACAGAAAGTTACACATTGTGTAATTCCATTTGTATGAAATATCCAGAAAAGAAAAATCCACAGAGATAGGAAGGAGATGGGTTGGGGACAGGAGAGAAGAAAATGGGGCGTGATGGTTCCTAGGTGTGAAGTTTTAATTAGGCATGATGAAAATGCTGTGGAATTAGGTAGAGGTAATGGTTGCAGAATATTGTGAATGCACTAAAATGCTCCTGAACTGTTTACATTAAAATTGTTAATTCTGTATCATTTTTATTCACTACTCCCCCCAAATTTTTGAGTATCATTTGTGGTTAGTTACTTGGAAGAAGAATAAGGCTGTGGTCAGGTTCTCTTGGTGATCCTTCAAGGACCACCACTCTCCAAATGAACTGTGAGCCACCAGAGGAGACAGAGTGAGAGCCATCGAGTCTGGGGTGACTGCTCAGGGGTCAGGAGAGTTGTCTTGGCAGGTGGGGACTCCCTGACCCACACCTTTGCCTCAAGACTTCCTATGTTCTGTTTGCTGGTTTAGCGCTTTAAAATGTTTTTTTAATAATTTACTATGGTATGAACACTTAAAGTGAGATCTACCCTCTTCACAGATTTTTAATTGTAGAATTCAGTATTAACTATTGACACGATGTTGTGCAGCTAATTCTGAATTTATTCAGAATCATTGAAATTTTGTGCCCATTGATTAGCAATTTTCCATTTCCTCCTCTCCCCAGACCCAGGTAACCAATGTTCTACTCTCTGATTCTGAGATTGCCTATTTTAGAGACCTCACACAAATGGAATTATACCATATTTGTCCTTCTCTGACTGGCTTATTTCACATAACAAAATAAGGTTCATATGTGGTGCTGTGTATCGCAGGATTTCCTTCTTTTTAAAGGCCAAATAGTATTCCATTGTATATATACACTTCATGTCTTTTATCCATCCATTCATCCATCAACATTTAAGTTGTTTTCACATCTTGGCTATTGTGAACAGAGCTGCAATGAGCACTGGGGTGCTAATATCTCTCTGAGATCCTGATTTTAGTTCTTTTGACTAAATACCCAGAATTGGGTTGCTGGCTCACATGGTAGTTCTGTTTTTAATTTTTTGAAGACCCTCCATACTTTTTTCCATAGTGACTGCACCATTTTGCTTTCCCATCAACAGTTCCAAGTGTTCCAGTTGCTCCACTGTCTCACCAGTACTTATTGTCTTTTATGTTGGCTTAGCTCTTGAGATGTCAGGAAACCAGTGACCTTAACCAATGTGGATGAGGATATACCTAGCCATGAAGAATAGCAATGGCACCACCTGGTTTCATGGAGACATGCATAACTTGGGAAGAAAAGGTCGTTCGGGACACTGCTAAGCTTGAGCCACCCGGTGACTGTGCGGACTCAGAGCTAACATCCATTCATTCTGACTCAAAGGCTCTACCATTTGGGAAACTCAGCAACTCTCTGCTTCCACCGCCCTGTACTCCCGAGTGGTTCATCTCCTAATTCATGATTTCTTCTTGCTCACGGCTTCCATTCTTCTAGGACTCCTACCTTCTCTCTGTTTCTCTCAGTCTGTTCTCTAGAACGAACTTAGCTGACCATTCTCTGCATATCTTGAATTCTAGCACCCTGTTATGAGCTCAGGTTTGTTGATCAATTACTACCATCTCTATAGGGGAAAGTCATCACATCAGGGAACTAACAGGGCCTGCCTGTTACATCAGGGGCCTGGCCAATTTAGCTGAAGTCACTGGTGAAACCATAGGCTCATCTGATTGTATGACCCTCAAGAGGGCCAGGTCCCACCATCTCCACCTTCGATGATGCCTTTCAGGGCAGTCTCTTCCTCAGGATGGCCTCCATTTCATGTTGCCCTATTGTTTGTGCCTTCTTCAGAAACTGGAAGTCTCTATTTAAAATGAGTTGGGCTCTGGAGTTGATGTTTTCTAAGTCTGTGGATGTGCAGCATCCACAACTTTACCAACCTTTACCAAATGGGGGAGAAAAGAAAACAGCTGCCTAGAGCCCTAAAGTCTAGGCCAGGTGACTTCTGTTATTTTCATCCGTCAGCCATTGTCTTTGTAGTGAACTTCTGGTTGAGACAGCCTGCAGCAAGGCGGGGACAGTAAGGGAGATCTCTGCACAGGGGACGTTAAAATTTGGGTCTTTCAATTCACAGAAACCCAAGCAGACCTGGTGAAACAAAATGGAGGAGGCATTGGCTCCCAGAATCTAAGAAAGTATTAGACAGGGAAGAGAAGGATGCAGCCAGGCCTCAGGGACAGACTCAAAGCAGATAACCAGATGTTTCCAAGCCCTCTCTCCTCTGCTTCTCGGCATGAAGACCAGCTCACTCATTCACCTTAGGGATCTGTTTTCCCAAGATAGCTGGAATTATGACCACTGAATACTCTTACGTTTTACTTCCACTAAGGAGACACCATCCTGAAGCTATCTGAGAACCCAGGGAAGGTACTCATCAGCCCAGCTTGGGTCAAGTGCTCACTGTTAGACCATTTAGTCATGGCTAGGGTCAGGGCACTGAAGACAAGAGGCTGTTCTAGAAGAAAGCTGCTTCACAGACAGTTCCAAGTACACAGCTCAGTTGCGCCTGGTTCAAATCCCAGCTTTATGATGTATGAGCCTGTGTGACTTTGGCAACTTATTTAACCTTTCGGTGTCTCATCTAAAAAAATGGAGATAATAATGAGATCCAATGTCACAGGTTTACTGAGAGGACTAAATTAGTTATTACATGTAAAGTGTTTGGAGCAGTGCCTGTTACATCGTGAGAGCTCCGTGTTACCTATTATTATTTTGTGAACCATAACCTTGAAAGGTTAAGTCAGGCAAGCAAACCATGGAGAAGGTAACCCAGGGAGACCACCAGATACAAAAGCCAGGCGACAAGACAGAGAAGGGGTCTTCAGAGGAGCATGAGAGGTCCGATAGGGTTGGAGCTTAGGAGTAACGAGTGGGAGACAGAACTGAGGGGATGGCTTAGATGGGGCCGGGAAGACACTGGAGCTCACTCAAGACCAAGCTCCACCGTTCCCTTCCTTCCAATTTTCCACAGCCAGGAAGGTCTTCCTCACTAGCGCCACTGTGCTCCATGCCTGTCACCACAGAGGAATGAGGAGGAGATGCTGTCACAGGATGGTTTCCCCGGAAACAGAAGATGTGAAGGGGAGGTTTGTGGGTGGGAGGATTTCTGGGTGTGCTCGCAGCACCAACATCTGTTCAGGAGTGTCCAAGGTTGGGGGAAGCGGGGAGGAGTAGAACCCGGAGTCACCACAGAGGCCTCTGCCAACCCCACAAGAGCTCTGGAGCTGGGATGACCCTGCAGGATTGTCCCAAGTTGAGCTAAGAGAGTTGAGCCTTTGTACCCACTCATTGACCATCGCTAGATGGAGGTTCATGCCAGGAAGAGGCATTTAACCCTGGGCTAGACAGGCCAAGCACGCTTCTTAGAGTTCAGCTATGAGCTGTGGCAGCCACACTCACAGCAGCAGGACGGGAAGCATTGGCAGTGCACCTCAGCATCCAAGGCACTTTTATCTAGGTAAGGGGCCTCAGCAAACTTCTTTAATGGGCCAGACTGTAAATATTTTAGGCTTTAACGGTCAACAGGCAAAACGAGTACTTATATAATCATTTTAAATTATAAAAGCCTACTCTTACCTTGTAGGAGGCTAAATTTGGTCTACGAGACATCATTGAAGACCCATCTTGGTGTCTTGGTCTATGTGTGGTGTTCAAAGCAGTTGCCACTAGGGGTGGAACTCACAAAAATGAATTGATTAACTACCTAAAGCCTTAGTTACTTAGTAAGATGGCATACTACCCTGTACCTTACAATATGCATTAAATAAGAGAGCAGAGAAAGAGCTCATGGCCCAGTGTCTGCCACATAAGTTCTGGTTCTCTCATCTCTCTTCTACTGCTGCCTATGTCCTAGATCTTCTGGGACTAGCTCAGTGTCTTGTAGTCAATAACTCTTTATCCGACGAATAAAGATTCTGTGGCTTGTTTGAGCAAATGTGGAATCGGTTCTTCCACGTTTCTCCATGATTCTTCCGTGCCTGAAGGGAAACCCACACACTCTGTGAGCACCTGGGTCCAGTAATGCAGCAGACACCCTGCTCTCTCCACTTTCCTGGCAGGAGTGCAACTCCCATTGGACTTTGCATGCCTTAGGGTACATTTTGAATCCAGGAAGGACCGTTAGCTATACTTAGATTATACTCAGCTATACTTACATTTTCAATGGAGCTACCACCTTACCAAATGCCCTGATTACCGAATCATTCTGAATGCACCATCTGCAAACCATTAAATTTAGAAACCATTTCAAAATCATGTACAGCCATCAGTACATACAAGATGTGTGAAATCTGGATGGGTACGTCCCTATGCCTGATAAACCTTTCTTTCTCTCTCCCTCCTCCTGCCTCTGAGAGGAAAGGAAGTTTTCTGCATGGGATTTAGACGGTAGATTCCCATCCCACCCCTGTAGGGAGGGAACTGACATTTCATGGTATGTCAAGAGTGTTCAGGCAAGGCTGTCACCTTTCCTTTATTCAGGGAACATTTTTATTTAAACCATTCTGCTTTTATTTACAAGGGGAAGGGGCTATGGATTGGGACTAGGAAGAAGTTAGAGAAGGATATGAAGCAAATGTGTCACATTATTGTTATTATTATCAACATCTATGAACTCAGCTCCTACTACATGCTGAATCCTGAGCATGCCAGGCCTCTCGTAAGGAGGAGGAAACTTTGTCCTCTTTGCTTCCTCATTAGTTAAGTGGTTAAAGAACAAACACTACCACTACCACCATCCCAGTGGGCTCGGGTCATGGGCTCAGATCAAGAAATCTACAGTTGGGCCTTTTATAAACATTGTCTAATCTAGCCATCAAAACAACCCAGTGAGACACACAGTATTTTCCCATTTCCCAGAAGAGAACATTGAGGCCCTGAGGCAAATAACCTGCCCAAAGCCTTGTAGAAATTACTTTGCAGAAGTCAGGATTTAAACCTAAAACTTGGCTGGTTGTGGTGGCTCATGCCTATAATCCCAGCACTTTGGGGGACCGAGGTGGGAAAATTGCTCAAGCCCAGGAGTTCGAGACCAGACTGACCAATGTAGTGAAACCTTAGCTCTACAAAAATAAAAATTAAAAAAAATCCAGGTGTGGTGGCACATGCCTGTAGTCCCAGCTACTTGGAAGGATGACCTGAGCACAGGAGGTTGAGGTGGCTGTGAGCTGTGGTCGGTGTGATCGTGTCACTGCTCTCCAGCCTGAGAGCCAAAGTGAGACTTTGATTCAAAAATAAATAAGCAAAGGAACCCCAAACTCAGTTATTTTGAAGTCTACATCCTTTTCACTTTACTGTGCTGCTTTAAGAAGTGAACGTTAAATCCCAAAGAAGGCTGAGAACTGGACAAAGTTCCTAGGATTTGAATAATGGGGAGGTTGCCTCAGTGCTGAAACGGAAGTGAAGAATGAAAAGGGAAGCTGAGTGTGGGGAGGCCAGTGTCAAAGCTAAGATTCCAGTTTCCACCAATCTTTTTCCTATGACCACATAGGCTTGTACCACTGTAGGATGACAGTTTCCAAGAAAGCCCAAGTAAAGAACATTGTTGGCCCTACAACTGATTGGACAGCCCTGCCAGCGTGTTCTCATGGCCACTAAGGCATCAAAAGTTCTCGACAAAAAGATTCTGTCCTTCTCTGGCACTGTAGAATTCTGATTGTAATTCCTTGACCACATCATGGCATCATTCCTGGCAGTGTAAAGGTTTCATCTATGCAATTGTTCACGTATTCAATAATTCTATACCTATTTTGTGCCTGACAGTCTACCAAGCACTGCAGATAAAATAAAGTAAAACGTTAGCTTTCATGGAGCTCAAACTTTAATTGGAGATTCATATAGATACGGATATTCCAGTCTATCAGGCTTCATTAGGAATGCAAGGATGAAAACTCATTCTCAACTCTTTGGAAAAAGAAATAGACTAAAGGATTAGCTGCTTGTATCAGCCTTGACGGAAACAGTAGTGCTCAAAAATATTTTGTCTGCTTCTCCATGTTTCCCAGGCACCTTGTAGTTGGAAGTGGTCAATATATCACTTCTGAGCTGAAGCCTAGAAGAACAGACAGACAGCCCTGTCTGCCTTTTCTGCCATGGCAAAACATAGCATTTCTAATGATGACATCGTATTTATCCTAGGTCCCTGAATGACTGTCTGGAACAGAGCCCTTTGATGATCCATAATGGACAAAAAGTCTCAGAGAAAAATGAACTTATATTATGTTAAAGCCACTGAGATTTGGGGATCATCTGTTACTGAACTGTATCCAGTCTATCCTAACAAATACACGTGGATTAGAAACTTAATCACACTTTGGACAGGAACTGATCCTCTACATAAGAAGGTTTTAATTAAACTTTTTCTATATACAGTCTCAAAAAACTTACTTAGACTTTAAATTGTAAAATCAGTCAGTGCCCAAGCCAATTCCCATTTTCTTTATGTATATATCTATATATATATTAAAGATGTGGGGTACAATTCAGGATTAGGTATACATGTGGACATTGTACAGGTAGTTGGGGCCTCCTTTTGGTCCCCACTTTGCCTGGTTTGAGACCAGGTACCCTTACTGATGTTGTGTTGTCACCCTCACCCTGGCAGTATCCCACTACTGTCCATCTCTTATAGCATTATGGTAAATTTCAGGGTCCACCTAAGGATGAGAACATATGGTATTCTGTTCTTTGTTTCTGTGATAGATCACTGAGTATGATAGACTCTAAATCCATCTAAGTTGCTGTGAAGTTCATGTTTGTCCTTCGTTATGGCTGTGTAATATTCTAACACATATATATATACCACTTTTTTTTTAACTAGCCCAGTTTTGATGGGCAGAACAGTTGGTTCCGTGTTTTGCTACTGTGAATAGTGCTACAAAAAAACAATTTCCATTTTCTACAACTTGGAATATATATCATTTTTCATGAAGTTGTTTTCCAATTGCAAGAGAAGCAACCTCAGACAAAAAGAATTCTAAAGTATAACTGGTAAGCTGACAAAATAGTGGCATGGACAATATCCACTCTTAGGAAACCAACAAAAGACAGTGGAAATGTGGAAGCTGTGCATTGTTCTGGTACCTTGATGAATGCAAGACTAGCATGGTTCTAGATGATGTGATGGCAATGACAGTGATGGCTACCAAAATGTCAGCCTGCCAGCAACTTGGCTCAGTCCTACCCACCACCTGGCAAGGAGAAGACATTGTTGCAAGAATCTGAAGTCCTGGGTACTGAACTAATTAGCATGAATGACTTGTCAAGACAAAACAAAAGCCTGAATGAATAGCCAACTCAGCTTCTAACAGAAGACCCAGATCAAAATGGGGCTATTTCTCTGAATCACTGCTAAGTTCATCATCTATGACGAGAAAGACATTTCAGCAACGTTGCTTCCTCATTAGGTAAGTGGTTGAAGAACAGACACCACCATCCCCATAGGTTCCGGTTATGGGTTCATGCTAAGAGATCTGATCATCATATTAGTCACTGACCAGGTAGGTTCCTAGTTCGGCCTGGTAGAAGAAGCAGAGCAGGAGAAGGAGGGGTAGAAAAGACAGAATGAGAAGGTAAAAGTCAGCTAGACTCAATGGAATTTTCTCCCTCTCACAAGCTCTTATATGAATGAATTTAGTCGGTTATTAAACACCAACTAAAACAACTAAATGCCCTACTTCCAGATAGAGAAAACAATCAAGATAAATGTTAATCCTGCCTTTGGAGAACTTAAAGTCGTATTTAGTAAGCACCTGCTGAATGCCTTGCCTCTTATACGAAAGTAGAGAGGATTTAAAGAGTAACAACAATACTTCTTCTGACCCTCAATGGAATTACAACCCATGAGGACCCATAGAAGGCAACTAAAGAAGATGGATTCTGGGGACTCACATAGATGGTCACCCTTTGGGGGATAAGGAAGACTTAAAGAAGAATCATGGTGGTATTTGGCCTCTGCCCGTCAACTTTTTGGAGGCATCCGGCTCTCCCCTCGAGCCTGGGCAATCCTTTTGATGGCTCATTTGTGCATCCTTCTGGTTGCCTCCATTGTTGAGGGGGGGATTCCTTCCATGTTGCATCTGGAAGCCAAGTTTGAAAGTTGCTGCCTCTTGGAAAGTGTTGTTGTTGTTGTTGTTGTTGTTTTTACTCTAACCCTCAGTCTTCTTTCCAGGCTAAGAAATTCCAGTTGTTGTTTTTTTTTTTTTTATTCACACCCATGGCTTCTTCACAGACCAGGCAGGATGGGGTTAAGGGTTAATATACTTCAGTTGGAGACAATTGTAGCCAGTGGGTTCTGAGCTGAGGAGAGGGCTTTAACTTGGCTTATGTGGTTGATGTGCACATACAAGTTGTTTTAGTTGTTTTAGTTGGTGTTTAATAACCGACTAAATTCATTCTTTTTTTTATTTATTTATTATGTCAGCTTCCACTCAACAACCAGAGGTGCCGCCAGAGTCCTGTTTAGTCCTAAGCTAATTAACCGTGGCAATTGCCTTTTAGTTTAATCTCTTCATCATCCACGGTGGGAAACTGTCCATTAAGCACCATGGTGGATTTGTATCAGTCTCAAAGACATTTATATCTTTTGATCTAGAAATTTCACTTCTGAGGATATTCCAAGGAAATGGTTCTAAATACAGTTTAAAATGTTTTTCCACAGAGATGCTGGTCACAAGATTATTTACACTAGACAACAATGAGAAACCATCTAAATAGCCACAACAAGGGCAATGGTTAAGTAAATTATGGGTGGTCCACACATTAGCATATTTTTTAGTTATTAGCATAGTGTTTGCAAGAAAAACTTTAATAAACTGATGAAATGTTTATGCAATAATGCCAGGGAGAAAAAAAATCAGGATACACATTGTTATACAGAGTTTGAGCTCAGTTATAAACTGCTTATATAGAAGGAAATGAACCCTAAAAGGTAGAATTATGGGAGATTTTTATTTTCTTTGCTATTTTTTCTGTATTTGGCAAATTAATAATGAGAGTGAGTTAGCTTTATAATCATAAAATTAACATTTCGGAGGAATTGATAAAACCAGCTGGACAGTCCTGGTCTGTTGGAGTCTGTGGGTGGGGTCTGGTGAACCGAGCTCAGCTGTTTAAACTTGAGAAAGACACTAAGCCTCAACGAAGTATCACCAATATTCTTTAAACCGTTAAATACAGTTTATGATTGCAATTGCTCGCTCTAAATTGGTTGTTTATTCTGTTAATGACTTTTTTGTGTGAACCACTGTTTACAAATAAGGCAGTTCCTAAAATCTGCTAGCAATTAGGGAACTGTTCTGGCCTCCTAATGAAAAATAAACGCCATTAATAACACCTGTCCTGGCTTATGCTCATGTTAGTTTTGTGTCATTTACTTTGGGAGCTTATATTAACAATCTCTTAAAAATATATTTAACCTACACGTTTTTCCTGGGCATCATTTGCTAATCTCATGGCAAGGAGAAAACATAATTAAGACAAGATGAAGGAAGAAGATGTCTTTTCCTGCCTCCATAGTGGTTGGCATAAGCAATGGTCTCTGACTATTGTTTCTGCCAATTTAGCTATTTTGTATTTTGTATGAGCACATCAACCACATAAGCCAAGTTAAAGCCCTCTCCTCAGCTCAGAACCCACTGGCTACAATTGTCTCCAACTGAAGTATATTAACCCTTAACCCCATCCTGCCTGGTCTGTGAAGAAGCCATGGGAATGTAGCAGGAAAGATACGACTATGAGAGAAATGAAAGTTAAAATAATAAAATTACCTAAGAAAAATGAAAGCTTACTCTTTTTTTTTTTTTTTTTTGAGTTGGAGTCTCACTCTGTCACCTAGACTGGAGTGCAGTGGCACGCTCATGGCCACCCCAATGTTGACCTGCTGGGTTCTAACGATCCTTCTGCCTCAGCATTCCAAGTAGCTGGGCCTACAGGAATGTGCTACCACGCCTGGCTAATTTTTGATTTATTGTAGAGACAAGGTCTCCCCAAGTTGTCCGGGCTGGTCTTGAACCTGCGGGCTCAGGGAATCCACTCACCTCGGCCTTCCAAAGTGCTGGGATTATAGGCTGAGCCACCAAGCCCGGCTGGTTTGTAATAGTCCCAAACCAGATACAAACCAAATGTCCATCAACAGGTAAACAGACAAGTTGTGATAGAGTCACACAATGGAATAAAAAAAAATAAAAAATAAAGAACTACTGATACATACTGCAACAGGGATGAATCCCAATATAATTGCACTACATGGAAGAATCCAGACCAAAAAGAGAACATACTGTATAATTTCTTATATATTAAATTTTACAAAATGCAAGATACTCTGTAATAACAGAAAGCCGTTGTGGGTGCTGGGAAAAGAGTGAGATAGTACCAAGAAGAGAGAGAGATATATGTTCATTATCTTGATGGCAGTCATGAATTCACAAGTGTATACATATGTCAAAGCTTATACTCTAAATAGAGGCAGCTTATTGTTAAGTCGGTAAACTTATTTTTAAAAAACTGATGAACCACACATCATCATATTTTTCTTATAAAATTAATCGCAATACTTTTATGCATGGCAAAAAAAAATCTTTTACCATTTACAAATAACCTTATTTTAAAAAATTTAAAAAGCAAATAAAATAATGGTGAGGAAAAACTAATGCTTTTGCCTATGGGACGAATCATTTAATTCTTATTCTGCCTGAATGGTTGATGCACATACCTTCCGAGTATGTTACGTACTATTTTGCATGTAGCAAATATTTTATCATGCAATATATGAGCGATTCTGATTGTGCAACATGAGAAATGTTTTCAGCCTATAAAGCATGGCCCTAGAGAGCAAGAAAGGAGGAAAAGGGATGCATAAAATACAGGATTTGAGGCCAGAGAATCAGCAACAACCTCACATATGCAATCTGGTGTCTATGCGAATGCCTGTGCTGTCTTAGAATTTAAAAGCTATGCGGAAATAAAAGGCTGTTTCCAGACTTTAACCCTAAGACATGGTGATTTCACCCGCTGGAGGCACATTTAGAACTGCAAAGCCTCACCATGAGGGTCGTGCCCTGCAATGTGTACCTGGGCCCTGGAATCTCCTTTTCCTGCTCCAGCCAACCTCCAGCCCCAAGCCCCTGCCTGGAGCAGATCTCCACACATTCAGCTCACCAGGTTATCCTCTGGGTGTCACCCCAAATGCCATTCTTCGGGAGGCCTTCTAGACCTTCAGACCATGCCAAGTCATGGTTCTACACCTGTTCTCAGTCCAATCCCCTGAAGGACTGTGGGTCTCAGGACTTGATCTCAGCCTTCCTCCTGGAATGGAGACCCCCAAGACAGCAAGTTTTCCTTCATTTCACCTCCTCAGTGCTTGGCACATGATGTGCATGCAAGAAACTGCAGGAGTAGTGGAACAAGAACCCAGCTGAGTCTCCCAGAAGGGCTGGTGAGGAGACTATGGTTCTGAAAGAGGCTTGACATCACCTTAAAGTATAAAGAGGATGCCTGGTCACCTTTTAAGAACAGGCTGAGCCGGGCTCGGTGGCTCAGCCTGTAATCCCGCGCCTTTGGGAGGCTGAGGTGAGTGGATTGCCTGAGCCTGAGGGTTCAAGACCCGCCTGGGCAGGCGAGACCTCATCTCTACAATAAAATCAAAAAATTAGCTGGGCGTGGTAGCGCGCGCCTGTAATTCCGGCTACTCGGAAGGCTGAGGCGGAAGGATCGCCAGAGCCCAGCAGGTCGAGGCTGCGGTGGCCGGGAGTGGCCACTGCACTCCAGTCTGGGCGACAGAGTGAGACTCCAACTCAAAAAAAAAAAAAAAAAAAAGAACAGGCTGATGGGGAAGCTCTTTATTAGGTCCTTCCGTGCAGAGCTGGGGGGAAGTATGCTAGAATATTCTGGCCTCTTTGGACTTTGCCTTCTGCCCCTAACCAACAGTGCACATTTATATGTGCTCACCTGTGGGCAATCTCTCAACAGGTCATTTTGCAAATAAGTTCCATCACCTGCTAAACCACTGATGCGGGCATATAAAATAATGATAGCTAAATTAGCCAGAGCCATTGTACGAAAGTCAAATAGCCTAGCAGTTGAGAATCTAGGATTTGGGGCTAGTACACTTGTATCTGGGCCCTATTTAGTTTGCCAGTTAGATGTCTGTATCAGTGAGGCTAACAGTTACAACAAGCAGCCTGCACACCTCCGTGGCTGAACACGGTAAAGATTTATTTCCTCAGTTCAACTGGTCCTCAGAAGCGAGTTCTCCATGCTGCAATGCAGAATCTCTGCTTTTTTCCATCTTACGGCACCACCACCTTCTAGGTCCTTCTCAGAGTCATTCCCTGGTCTGCTGGATTCAATCAAATGATAAGTGAAGAGATGTGGAAGATTGCATTGGTGTTTTATGGCCAACCCTGGAAGAATGCACATCTCTTTTGTCCTTATTCTATTGGCCAGAAGCCAGGAGCGTGGCCCCAATCTAATCGTAAGGGAGACTGTGAAACATGGTCTTCCCGTGTGTCCAGGAAAAGGAAGCAGGATGGAAGTTAAATCGTGTCCTCCCAAAATGTGAGGGACTGAGGTAAATAGTGTCCTCCCAAAATATGTGTCCTTTCCAGAACCCTAGAATGGGATCTCATTTGGAAATAGGGTAGTATCGGGTGTAGTTAGTTAAATTAAGATGGAGTCATAGTGCGAAAAGGGGAACCCTTAAATCCATATAACTGGTGTCCTTATTAGAAGAGGAGAGACACTGAGACAGCTGTAGAAGGAAAACAACCATGTGACCACAGAGGCAGAGACTGGGTGATACTGTCATAGACCAAGGAACGCCAAGGATTGCCAGCAATCTTCACCAGCTGAGAGGCAAGGAAGAGTCCTCCTGAAGAGCCTTTGGAGAAAGCATGGCCCTTCTAACAACTTGGTTTCAGACTTTTGGCCTCCAAAAGAGATCAGTTTATGAATAGAACAAATTTGTGGATTTTTTTTTTTTTTTTTTAGTTGGAGTCTCACTCTGTCACCCAGGCTGGAGGGCAGGGGCATGCTCCCGGTCACCGCAGCCTCAACCAGCTGGGCTCTGGCAGTCCTTCCACCTCAGCCTTCCAAGTAGCCAGAACTACAGGCACGCACTACCATGCCCGGCTATTTTTTTTTTTATTAGAGATGAGGTCTCACGAAGTTGCCTGGGTGGGTCTCAAACCCGCAGGCTCAGGCAATCCTCTCATCTCGGCCTCCCAAAGTGCTGGGATTACACGTTGAGCCACTGAGCCCGTCCAAATTTGTGTTGCTTTTAAGCCACCCAGGTTGTGGTCCTTTTTTGTGCCAACCCCAGGAAGTGAATATAGTGAGTGTCTCACAGTGCCCGTAGATGACTTTTTCCTATACCTCTAACCCTCAATCTCTTCATCTGTAATATGGACCTAATAATAGTAACTAACCAATCTGTTTCTCTGAAAATTAAATGAGATAAAGTTAGGCGAAGTGTGTAGCACACTGCCTGACCCATAATAAGTGCCTGATGGGATAGTGTGATTATGACTATCATTAGTCAGTTTGGAGGTAAATATTGAGAAACATGGAGTATAGAAAAAGGAGTAGTCCGAGTAATTTAATCAGCTTTGAAAATTGTCACTTTCCTCTTGGCCAACAAAAGGATCTGAGATTCGGCGTTCAGAGGAAATGTCTCAAAGCAGAGGGAAAGAGGGATTAGGGACATGCTGGCTGGGACTGAGCCCAGCTGTGACTCGTGGGCTGTGTGCTACGGAATGGGGAAAACCCAGGCATCACTTCTTTATCTGTGAAAATGGGGGTAATAATAAATGCCTGCTCTACTTATCTCAAGAGGATGTTTGGGGTGTGAAATGAGATATAAAACTTCCCCGGAGGGTATAGCTGATAAAAAGCAAAGGACTGCATCATCTAAAAGTTTCTGTGAGACTCCAATTACCCAAAACCAATGGCACCCTTGGAAAGTCCGGTAGACAGCACCTGTTGGACGCCAACATCCTACCTTCCAAAATCTAGCCCTGCTGTCTTTTCCTCGAGTGTTAAAAGGAATATGTTTCTTCAACTGAGTTGAATACTGAGTTGACCTGCACTTAGGGGTTATATGCTACACGTGTATCTTTAAACCACAGACGCTCATCGCATGGGGGACACCCTCACTGGGAGAGACAGACAGCACGGCACATGGGAACAGGCAGGGAGGGAAACAGCAGATTTCCTGCTTCCTTCTCAGATGTGCTCCAAAGAGCCTTTACCTGTCTGCCTGTCTCTCATCTATCTATCTATATATCATCTAGCTCTATCTATCATCTGTATGTCTACCATCTATCCTCTCTCTCTCTCTTTCTATATCTCTATTTTCCTCTCCCTCCTAACAGCAACTAGCTGAAATCACGTAAATTCAAGTACCGAAGAAGTAAGTAGTCCCCTGTACGTAAACATTTACAGTGGTGGTTGTGTTTTTTTTTAATCCCTTTTGTAGAGAGACAATGCATTAGACACTCATTTGTGTCATTCTGATATGAAGGATAATCCATGAAATGTTCACACTCCTCCTGGTAGCAAGTTGAGCACCTAGCCCTCTACAGGTTGAATACTATTCTAAGAAAATTATTTTTTGTCTGCAAGGGAAAGACACGGGGCAGCGATAGACAGGTGAATGCAGAATTTGGGGCACCTGGATGACTCTGCAAACTTCCCTTGCTCACCTGTTCTGTGAGCTAAACATCTGGTACATGCAGTGCCTGGTGCCTCTTTAGCCATTAGCAAAATTCTCAAAGGAGCTGCTTCGGTGATAGCTAAACCCATTGCCGCTGCAATTTACAATCTTTCTCCAGGTCCACAGTAAAATTTAACTACAAATTCATTATTTCATGGACCTTGGAAATGAGTTAAAATCTGACCACCCGTAGCGCCCTTGAAATTCCATGTTGACTTCTGTGCTGAGGTGATGTCCGCCGCCGAAGGTGGCTCTGTCACCACTGTTGGCCATTTTCCTCCCAGCTAAAAGCACTGCAGTGACTCTCATAGTTGTCACCTCAATTTTGGATCAAGTGGATTACCAACGTGTATTTACGCAGTTTCTGAGGGATCAGGATGGAAGTTTATGACAACAGATATTGAGATCCAAGAACACAGCATCGGGGGTATTCAAAAAGACATTGGTCATCAAACTCCAATTGCATCATAAGTGCTTGGATGATATTGAGATTAACTCCCAGTTTCCTGCATCCCAACCACACTCTGTTTCTACCTTGACTGCAGATTCAGTTGATACCCAAGCCAGTGATACTATCAGAAGCGGGTAGTGAGCACAACCCTTTACTATAACATCAGGAATCAGACAGAGTTACTTTTAAGATGTGCTTTCTATCCAAGTTCAGTATGTTTCCTGAGCATGCGGTTGATCAATTCCTGAGAACTCCAGAACTTGTAAGACTCATAAGTGTAAAAGGTTACAATCAATGAATATAATCAAATAAGAAAGACCTTGCAAGCCCGGTAAGGAACTCCAGGTAGCCAGAAAATTTGAGGGCAAAAAGAAGACAGAGAAGGTGACATCCAGGGAAATAAATTTGTTTTCCTTCTGTTTTTCAATTGGAGAGAAATTTGGCCCTCAATTTTCAATTGGCCCTCCAATTTTCAATTGGAGAGAAATTTGGCCCTCATGTGCGGGCCTCCAGTGAAAGCAGACCATGTGCAGAAGGCAGCCCACTCCACTGGGCGAGAGTCTACACAGGTAGCACCGAGGAAGGGTTACGTGAGACAGAGCTGAACGGGCACCTCTGACCATCTCCAAGACGCCACAGGTGTAGTGGAGACCTGGGCCACTGAGAACCAAAGGGAGGTCTGCTCAAGGGGAAAAAGAATTATCTAGTTGCTGCAGGCAAGAGAATCTGTTTTGAAGGCTAAGGTCACCCTGAAATTCTGGAGGTTTAAATACCACATACCCACTCAGGGTCTAGTATATGTATTTATAACACATTTTTCATTCATTAAAGATCTTAATATAACTTTGGGGTAAGAGTACTTAATATAACTTTGGGGTATTGCTCAGTGTTTCCGGCAGCTTTCCCAGGAATGCTGGAGAATGGGAACTATCTCCCAAGAATGATGAAATAAAATAGATTCCCCAGGGAAATTCAAAGAAAACATGAGGGCTTGTATTTGCAGCAAAAGGCGGAAGGAAGCAGAGGGGAGGTCCTAGGGTCTGATGGCACACAGCTTTGTAAGAGACATGAGGAGGCAAAAGCCTGGTGCTTCCTGCCAGAAGCCAAGAACAGCCCAGGATACCTCAGGACACCTCAGGACACCTCATCACAAATTAGGTGGGAGTCGGGGTGGGGTGACTGTTTGGTTCTGGAACATAGTAGTTCCAGAGCATTCACAAAAACTGAAATAGAGTCAGAAAATGTAATAGGATCCCAGGACAGAGTGTAGAAGCTGGAAAGAGGCTGCCAGATCCTCCAATCATCTCCTCCTTCACTCCCCTGGCCAGCACTTTCCATTCTCAGCATCCCTCTACCTCTCCCGAAGCCTGAGTCCCAGACAATTAAATGATGGCTCCCAGCTCAAAAACAAGAAGCACAGAACCTGGAACCCCACGGTCTATACTCTTGGGGGCACAGTTCTTTCCATTCCATCTCATTTGCTTTTTGGGTCAAGTTCTTAGATGACAAATAGATTCTATGCCTTACAAAAAGTCTCCCTAAAGGAATTTTTTAAAAAGTCATTTGTCCTAATATGTTTACAGCACAATTTGGGTACTTAAAAAAAATTGTGTTTTTTTTTTTTTTTTTTCATGAATGGATTTATGGCAAAAAGCAAGGTCTTGGTTGCAGAAATCAAAGACCATTTACATCCTGATCTCACCTAATGCAAACCTTCTAATTATGACATGGTATCTCACCTCCACCACGGATTTCTAGTCTGGCTGTTCATCAAAGCCATTTGGGCAGCTTGTTAAGAACCACAGATCCCTGGGCCCCAAGCTAAGCTTGCTGAATCAGAATCTATAAGAATGGGGCTCAGGAATACATATTTTAGAATTCCTGGATGATTCAGTTGCAGTCTGACATTTGTTCAATGACTACTATTTGGGAATGATTATCTAGATCAGAAAAAACACCAGAGTGAAACTAGCTTGTTGCATCACAGTAGGTCGTTCTAGAAGTGAGTTCCCCATTGACCCAGCCATGTAGGCAAGGATCATTTGTTATGATGACTGCACAGAGGGAGAAGAATATTTCATTCAAGGAACTCATTTAGTTTTTAACTGTACCCTATTCAAGTTGTTAAACATCTTTAAGATATTACTTATGCATCTAGTTTCTTCCTGAGACTGGAATTCAGTGCAGAGATTTGGTGTAGAAGACATCAAGGAACCCAGTAGAGTGGTACCATTTGCCCCTAAGCCATGTGTCTTTCGTTTTTTGTTTTTGTTTTTCAATAGAGATGAGGGGTACAAGTGAGAATTAACTACACAAGTAGGCTGCATGCAGGTGAAGTTTGGACTCCTAACAGGCCCTCACTCCCCCTGGTAGTGGACCAGATGCCCTTTGTGTTGTCATATGCCCCTATCCTGCTTCCTTCTTCCCTCCCCTGGAAGTGTCCAGTGACTGCCAATCCCTCCCTTGTGTTAATTCAACTAATGTTCAGGGCCCACCTATGAGTGAGAGCATGCAGTATTCAGTTCTTCATTTCTATAATAGTTCACTTGGTATGTTGGTCTCCAACTGCATCCAATTTGCTGCGAAGGCCATGATTTTGTTCTTCTTTATGGCTGCATAATGCTCCACCGAGAATATATACCACATTTTCTTTGTCCAGTCCACTTTCAAAAGACAGCTGTATTTCCATATACCATCAACAAGCCGGTGAGAACCATATAAAAAGCACAATCTCATTCACAATAACCATTAAAAAATTAAATGCCTTGGCATTCACCTAACCAGAGAAGCAAAAGACCTTCACGACAAGAGACACAAAACACTTTCCAAAGAAAGCAAGGATGACACAAACAATGGAAAAACATTCCATGCTCACGGATTGGAAGAATCAACATTTTCAAGATGTCCATCCTACCCGAGGCAATCTACAGATTCAATGCAATACTCATCAAGTTACTAACATCATTTTTCTCAGACCTGGAAATGATAATACAGAAATTCATGTGGAAACAAAAAAAAGAGCACAAATAGCCAAAACAAATCCTCAGCAAAAAGAACAAAGTGGGGGTATCACACTTCCAGATTTTAAACTTTATTACAAGGCTACAGGAACCAAAACAGGCTGGTATTGGTACAGGAATAGGCGCATAGACTAATGGCACAGGACAGAAATTCCAGAAGAAAAAACACGATCTTTCAACCAACTCATCTTCAACAAAGCCTCCAATAACAATCACCGGGGAAAGGAGATCATATTTAGCAAACGGTGCCGGGAAAACTGACTGACCATATGTGGCTGGACTCCTACCTATTACCATATGTAAAA